>JAPPVO010000014.1:154481757-154826631 GCA_030407325.1 Camellia japonica | reverse complement strand
GACAGCTCATTTTTCTGGTCGACAGGCAAAATTCTGCTTTACAGGTCCAACTTCAAATGGCCATAACTCCTTCATCTGGACTCCTTTTCTAGTCATTCTTGTGTCCAAATTGAAGCCCCGAAAGTAAGATTTCCAATGGTGGAAGATTTGCATCAAAATTCCAACTGTGAAAAAAGTTATGCCTATTTTGGTGAAGCCGCTCAGTTTCGATCCTACCTGGATTTATGCCAAACTTCTCCTCAACTAGTTTTCTTCTCTCCTCTCTCATTTTCTTCCACTCCAAATCCATAAACAAGGTTTTTTTGAAATATTTTTCAAAGATTTCATCTCTCTTTCATTCATTTCCACTTTGTCCTCGCTCGGTTTACCGAAATGCGCAACATTTAACGAAATGCGAGCCTCGGAACGTCGTAGGAACTTTATTTCAAAAATATTTTGAAAGAGAGGGTTTTAAAATCTAAAAACCATTCAAAATAGCTTTGGTCCAAAATGAGGTGTAAGGTTGGGATTTGACTCTCCTCTTGCCGAAGGAATCAAACCTTTGCATAGCATAGCCTGCATCACTAAGTAAGCAATCAGTAGTGCTCAAGTCTTAAGGGCGGTCAAAAATGGGGTGTCTACACCATCCTATATAAAGGCCTATATAGCCTCATGTTATGGTTTTTGGAGCTCATTTTCTCTCCTTGGCTGAGATTACTCTAGAGACAGAGAGAGAGAGAGGGTCGGTTAGAGAGAGAGGGTCGGTTAGAGAGAGAGAGTGAAGACAATTGAAGCTTTGAACAAGAGGCTTGAAGATCTTGAAGATCAACTCAAGAATTAACTAGAACTTGGAAGATTGAAGCTCTTAGGTGAGTAACTGAGCATAAGTTCATGAGTTTGAGTTTGTAATTTTGTGAATTCAAGTTATAAGGTAATCAATAACAAGAATTGAGTTGAATTTGGTGAATCATAAACATGCATGTAAGAGATAGCCATGAATTTGCATATTTGAGCATGAAATACATGATCCATGTTGTGTTTTGACTAAAGTTCATGCTTTTGATCATCTTTGATATCATCAAAGTTAAGGATGGAAATTATATTTCACATGCAAGCACAATTCATGAAGGTATAAGCTTTAGTTGCATGAAATTGAAGTGTTGGAGATGGATTTGATATGAATCATGTATGTATGCAATTGATTCATGGGAATTGAGCTTCATGATGTTGTAAATTTGGTATTTTCATCATGTTAGAGCATGTACAAGTGAGTTATGGACCATATTATGCATGTTACACTAATTTGAACACAAGTTTGAGCTTCAAGAACATTTTGGGAATTCCAGAATTTGGCATGTCTGCTCGAGCGGGGGAATGTCCGCTCGAGCATGAAATGTTAGTTCCCAGAACTTTTGCAGATATTGATGTCTGCTCAAACTGGAAAATTCACGCTCGAGCGTCAAGCCATGTAGTTTGACATTCTGCTCGAGCGTCCAAAGTCACGCTCGAGCGTAAGAATGAGGTGACCAGTACTTTTGCAGACCAAAGGGGTCCGCTCGAGCGGGGAAACCTGCGCTCGAGTGGGGAGCCCAGTTTCAGAAATTTTGTAAAGATGTTTTGTGTTTCATTTTCCGTTCCCTTTTATTTCTAAGCGCTCTTACGCATGCATTGAACGTTGTAAATGGATTAAAAATATAAGAATGAAGCCTAAGAGGGATATATGAATTAAGAACGAATTGAATCGTTTGTGACCCATTATGTTCATGAAATGTGTAGGGTCAAGCACAAGGGCAAACCATCCGGCAGATCACGGTGAGTAATATCTTAGTAAAGATATTTTGAAATATGTTATTTGTCCTATTGCTTCTTCTCATAAAAATCTTGTAACCTTGTTAATTCGAATTGTGGACAAGTATCTGTTATGCGATCGATCGGGCCAAAGGCCGTTTGACGTGAATGATTGGGCCAAAGGCCGTTTGACATGAATGATAGTTGGATATGAATGAATGGGCCAAAGGCCGTTGGATACGAATAAATGGGCCAAAGGCCGTTGGATATGAATAAATGGGCCAAAAGCCGATGGATATGGATGATTGGGCCAAAGGCCGTCGGATATGAATAATTGGGCCAAAGGTCATCGGACATTAATGAATGGGCCAAAGGCCGTCGAAAATGAATGGATTGGGCCCGAGGCCGTTTGATATGTTTGAATTTGTAGTCACTTGATACACTAAGTAGAAATATGAATGGGGCCCAAGGCCGTTTGATGTATTTGTTTCAAACTTCGTTCATGTACCTTCTTTATTTGATATTATTCACTGGGCTTTCGCTCACTCTTATTCATGAGTCTGTAGGTGAGCCAAAAAATGTCCAAACCCAGCCTCAGTGAAGTATGTAAGAGACAGTCAGAGTTTTGAGGAGTTAGCCCTCATGTCTCACGCACGAGACTTGTTTTCGTCCTTTTGTCCTTTTGTATATTCTTGTTATGATTGGCGAAAACGTTGAATTACTTTTCTATATAAGTTTTGTTTAGCTGGCCGTATGACTGAAGGTTCCTGGACATAGAGTAACTCTATGGGTTCGTGATGTTAAAATATTTTTAGAATGATTTTGCTACATCATGTAAGCACAGCTCTATGGACAAAATTTTCAAGTTGCTTCCGTTTGGCCCCTTAACTCTGATGGAGTATACATTTATAGCTGTTTGAGGCCGCAGGTAATCCCTTGATTACTGGTCGGTTATGACCTTAATCCATAAGGGTGGGTTCAGGTCATGACATACTCTGTCTGTCCAAGCCAACTCTGTTTCACCTTCAGCCACTGCCTCTGTTTTCTGTAAAACTGCACTGCTGGCCTCACACTAAGGTGATACATGGCCGGCCGGGTCTATAGATGGCTGGTCGTGCCTCACTTTGGTGAAAAACTCTGTTTTTGTGTTCTGAGGTGAACCAGTGCAGATAGAGTGTTCTCAAGCTCTGTTTGTCCTATCTTCCTTCTTTCTCATGGGAAAGCCTCGAGAGAAAGTTGAAATTGATTCCAAAGCCATCAATGAGTAAATTGATTGCTTGATGATCTCGGATACAATTTTAGACAAAAAGTCAATGAATGCAATGAATAAGACCACCCATCTCTCTTGTCATGGAGTGAACTCAAAGAGGGTGGTTGCAACGCTTCAAGAATCATCAAAATGCCATGAATTAGCATGTGACAACTCTTGATACAAGGAACTTGGCATAACGTCCGACCAAGTTCAATCGATTTTAACCATTTTCTTTATATAGGTTGTTCCAAGTTTTAAGTCAATTTTATGAAGCCTTGCCATTCTTTAATTCATTTGTCCATGGTGATGTTAAAGTCCTCTAAACAAGAAATAACGTCAAAGGAGAGGTTCTTCAAAAACATGAGAGAAAGACTATACCGTTGACAATGAATCTCCAAAAAGATTAAGTCATTAAATAGAAGTCTGTCTTATATGTTTTGAGCAACCTCAATCGGTTGAAATCATTCTCAAGAATGAAAGAGATAGATGGTGGATTGATTGTTAAAATTAAACTTTTAAACATGGAAATAAATTGAAGAAAAGCTTAGAACAACATAACATGTTATATATGCAAACTTATGAGATAACAAATGAATTAACCAAAGCTTGAACCAATTAAAAAACTTAGGACAACCCTCAAACAGCCCTAAATAGATGAAAATCAGTGGCTCAAAGTTAATGAAAAGAGCCTAAAAAAACCAAACAACGAAGAAGGGGAACAAGGCTAGTAACCAAGAACAATGAGAGGTGGCTAACCCTACACTTTTGAAACCTCAAAACATGATTTTTAGCCTCTTTTTTTTAACTCTGAAAATCAGTGCTAGGAGCAAAGAAAATGAGTGTAAAAGAAAGGTTTGAGCTATAAGTAAAGATATAGAAAGAGTGTAAACTCTCTCCACTCTTTTGGTAGCTCTTCAAACCCAATCTTAAACACTTAGGCCCCGTTTGTTTTCAAAGGTAGAATTGAGGGGATTCATAGTGAGGGGATTGTTAGTGAGGGGATTGATAGTGAGGGGATTAAGTAAAATTATGTTTGTTTTGATGATAGTTGTTAGTGTAGGAATTGTTAAATTATTTTTATATAAAATAAAAAAAAAAATATAAAAAATTAAACATTAATATTTTTAAAAAAATTCCCAATATATAAAAATAAAAAAAATAAAAAAAATTTAATCCCCTCACTATTTTTCTAATACCATCTCTACCTCCTCCATCCCAATCCCCCTTCCAAGGCCTTTACTAATACCAAGGGATTAGGAGTCTCCTCCCCATCTCTCAAAACAAACACCCCATATAGTAGTCCCACCTCACTATCAATCCCAATCCCCTCCCTATAACCCCAAACAAACGAGGCCTTAGAATAGACTCAAAGCAACACAAAACAATAAGAATTAGGTAGGAAATGAAAGATATGAAAGCAAGAAGGAAGATAAAAAGCTTATGCCTTGCAAATAAGTTAGCTTTTGATTGTGATCCAAGCTTAGTCTCAACCCACTCTCAAACTTGAATTATGCTTCTCAAAGATCAACCAAGGCTCTAAGATGGTGAGACAAGGATATGGTGTATGGAGATGACACAAGGGAGCTAAGTTAGCTCAAACGTTGCTTGCCATGGAAGAAGGAAGAAGGAAGAAGGACGAAGGAGGAGCTCTCGAGGTGTATATAGGCTTTCTAAATTTTGTTCAACCTCCAAAACAATAACACAGCTTCGTTTTTATAGAATTTGAGCCAGAAATATCATAAATATCTTAAAAAATGGACAGGTGGCAGCCTTTCGCCCAAAACGGTGTTTCTCGCCGCCAAGGCCCAGCCGGGCTTTCATAGCCATGGCTAGCCATCACTGACGGATGGCTGGGCCTTGATGCCCTTCCCTGTTTTTTGGTTATAACTCAGCTCATTTGAGGTTATTTCGAGAGTCTGACTGAATCCGAATCGCTGTGAATTCAAAGCACACAATTCAACTTTCATCATCGAGTGTATCGAACCAAGCGCCTAAGTCTTGTGGGCGGTCAAAATGGGGTGTCTACAAATAGTCAAAAGAAACTTGTTCATAATGTGCCACATAAACTTGACTTGATCACAAAAGGGAACCTCCTCGGGAGGCACAACAGCTGGCTGACAAAACAGAAACTCCAAGCAGCAGCTTAGGCCTGATCACGCGCCTGCTCACCTACATACATAATATAAATAATGAGTGGAAGCCTAGTGAATAATAACAGAGTAAAGGTTTTACTGAATGATGTCCATACAGAAACAGAGTCTTGTACATAATCAGATGTCAAAGCAGAAACAGATTCATATACATAATCATATTCGTCTTCACAATTCGTACATTTCACTTAATAGTACGTGGTACATCCATTAGCGTTAACAAATCCAACGATCCATGAAGGGACGACCGTGAAGGCATTCCGATAACCCATAAAGGGACAGCCATAAGGCATTCTGATGACTCATGTGCATAGAGACATTTCCGATGACGCATAAAGGGACGCATATCATATGATGCCAAGGATGCCATGAATATATTTGAGAAACTTGGACAATCATTCATTCATACGAAGCATAGCATTTCAGAAAACTAATCATTTCATATCATCAGAAAATAATTAAAGTCATACATAACTTTACAGAGTTATTACTCATAGATGGCTCAGATCGCAAAATAGAGAAAGCAGGCGATTCGGATAGTCTATGGCGCATGACCTACACAAACACATAGCAGATACACATTGAAACATACGCTCAAAATATACTAAACTCATTATATTTCATTCTTAGTGTGTTTCTAAGTCTTATCCTCATTATTATGTCTTAATCCTAGCTTAGGAATGCCTATGATGCAATGAGGATGCTAAAATGCACTTAAAACACTTAGTCAAATATGCTGGAAATAGGGGTCTCGCTCGAGCACAACTTCCTTCGCTCAAGTGGACGTTCAAACATGTGAGTGATCGCTCGAGCGCAACTTCTTTCGCTCGAGCAGTTTGTAAACTTTGCAAAAGTACTGGTTGCTTGATTTTTCAGCTCGATGGTCGCTCGAGCATGAGACTAAGGTCTTCGCTCGAGCGCAACTCTTGTCGCTTTCGAGCGGGAGTGTCAAAGAAAGAATGGTCGCTCGAGCGCAAGTTCTGTTGCTCGAGCGGAGAACAGAATTCTGGAATTTTCATATTGCACTCCCAAGTTCAAAACTTGAATTCAAAGCTGTAAACCATGCTCCTTTGGGCCAAAAACTTAAGAAATCACTTGTAAACTTGGAAAACATCATGAATTAAGAATCATTACTCAAAATCAAGGCTAAAAAGCAAGTGGATTCTTCAAATTTAACTTGAATTATGTGTATACAAGCCATGCATGTATTGACTTGGGTTCAAAGCTTTCGAAACATAATCAAATGAGGTCCAAAGGTGAGAAATGTCATGAATTCTTAAAAGCATGCTAGAATTACCACATGCATGAGAGGAAATCTTTGGAAATAACCTCAAAACTCCATGAAATGCACATACATGCATGGGATGCTCTTCATTATTACTTCCTTAGTTCAATTCATGCATCTCATGGCCTAATTTCTTTGAATGCAAACACTAACCAATTAAATTACAAGACTAGAGGCTTGAATGCTTACCTTAGATGCTTACCTGAACTTTAGTTAGCTAATTGTGTGAGTTTCCAAGTCAAATCCTCCAAATCTTTACAAAACTCAAGCTTTGAACTCAACTTCTCCTAGGTCTCTCTCTCTCTCCCACGTCTGGTGAGTACAAGAATGATAAAAAAAAAAAAAATGGCTTCTAAAGGCAATTTTGGCCTTATATAGGCCTACTTAGTTTAGTTTAACTAAACTTGGCTTAAGCTAATCAGATGGGCATTATTTATTCTAATTTAATCGTTCCGAATCGAATTTTAATTAAACCTACTATAAAATTCTAAAAATTCCACATAACACATATACCAAGTCAATTTCATGATCGGTTGCTAATAAGACCTTCAATTCGCAAAATATAACAAAATCTCAAACAGATATTCCTACGATAAACAGATAGAAACACAAATAATGCAACACACATGTAATTAATTCAGAATTTCATCTTAATTACCCAATACGCATAATTAATCATGGTTTATCAGCTAATCATAGGTCGGGGTTGTTACAAGACTTATGAATGTATATTTACATGTGTCACCTTCTTGTACAATCAAGTACTATTTAATAAAAGGATATTATATTTTGATTCATATTATTATTTACTTATATGATTTGTTGTATTTATTTCAAAGCGTTATAGGTCTACACAATGCTAAACACTTTAATACGGAGGAATTTCATTAGTGGGTATGATGAGTTAGGACAAAATGGTTGCATTATGCCAACGAATAATGTTATGAATGATTATATTTATGTATCATATTTTTATGAATAATTTAATAATTATACATAAAATAATAAATAAAATATTATTATAACATTATTGTGTCGGGCATGAGTAGAGTACGGCATTTAAGATAAGGTTTTTGTTGGTATCGAAAGCTCCCCTTTTTGCACTTTTATGCATGTTAAAGTGCCACGTGTCATTGATTTTGAGGGATGATGGTTGCATTGCATTGGGTTGAGTTTGGAAGTGTTGAACAAGAAATGGTCAAGAAAATTGCTTTACAAGATTTTTAAAATATAGATGATGTGTGCTTTGTGAATAACAAACAATACCCATGAGAAGATGTCCCTTTGGTATAATGGCAAAATTATTCCATCCAATTGTATTTGGTCAAATTTGATTCTAATAAAAAAGAAAATTAAGAGAGCATCGATATAATAGGATTAAATATAAGAGTAGATAAGTTAAAATTGTCAAGATTAGGATAAAATATGAAATATTATGTAACTGAATTTAAAATAAAAAATTTGTACACAAAATCTAAAAAGGTTTGACCTGTTGCTATCCCTTGTATTGAAGGGGTTGCTATCTCTTATACCCAAAATTTTAAAGCTGCTCAATTACATCCATTTAAAACTTATTTAACTCTGTCCAAATCCCTTACAAGATAACTTAATTAAAATTAGATTTAAATGGATTAGACATAAATATCACATCCAATCCATTTAAAAATATACCACCTCCACTAAACCACCACAACTCCATGGCAACTAACATCATTTATCTCCACTCTCAACCATCTTGACTCCACTATCACTGCCGCCATTTATTGTAAAATAAAAAAATAAAAATAAAATTAATGGATTAATTTGATTTGTCTATCCAACTCATTTAATTCAACCCACTTAAATCCTTTTTTAATAAAAAAAAATTAAATTACTTCAAATATATAACTCGCTCTGATCGCGCAAATCACATGCACAGCAAGGCATCCACGGCTAACCCTACAAACCACATGCACAGTAGTGCTACATAATGTTAAAGAATTTGACAAAGAGAAAAGTTAGGGTTCATGAAAAAGTTTTCATGATTATTTTCATGAAAAGTTTTTCATGATACCTAACATTACTGTAAAGAGAAAAGTTAGGGATCATGAAAAAAATTTCATAAAAATGATGATGAAAGATTTATGATTCTTAAATTACCTTGATTAGTGTGTGGTGCTTTATTCTAAGTGTAATCCAAGGGTCACAAAACTTTTATGATTATTTTCATGAAAAGTTTTTCATAATACCTAACATTACTGCAAAGAGAAAAGTTAGAGATCATAAAAAAATTTTCATAAAAATGGTGATGAAAGATTTATGATTCTTAGATTACCTTGATTAGTGTGTGGTGTTATATTCTAAATGTAGGGTCACAAAACTTTCATGATTATTTTCATGAAAGGTTTTTCATGATACCTAACATTATTGCAAAGAGAAAAGTTCGGGATCATGAAAATTTTTTCATAAAAATGATAATGAAAGATTTATGATTCTTAGATTACTTTGATTAGTGTGTGATATTTTATTCTAAATGTAATCCAAGGATCACAAAACTTTCATGATTATTTTCATAAAAGATTTTTCATGATACCCAACATTACTGTTTGACAAATCAACAGTAACGGCTTTATATGTAGGCTTCATTAGTATATACTCATTGTCAATGTAATCATCCAAAGCCCTCTCTCTCCCCATATTCATGACCCCTTATCCAGGGCATGCAAGGATGGACCCAAAAGTGGGCAAGAGGTGATGATCGTCCTTATATAATTTCAAAAAAATCCTTCAAAATACTGGTATTAGCTATAAATTATTTTTAAATTATATATAATTGCCCCCACTAGGCTTTGAAAAAGATTAAGGGGTTGCAATCCCAAACCTCTATATCATTATCACATATAAGAGTTTTAAATAGTAAATATTTTGGTATTTAAAAGTAAAAGTTTTGTTACAAAAGATATTTCGGGATCAATTTCTATCATCATGAGAATAGTCGCTACAAGGTTATCTCGAAAAGTCAAAAATAAGACTTTTAGTGACAAAATTTGAAAATGTCACCAATAAATAGACTTTTAGAAACAAAATAATTTGGTCTCAAAATAGTTTATTTTTTGAGACAAAAAAATTGGTCCCAAATAGATAATAATTCATCACTAATATCTAATTTTTGTTGCTAAAAATGTAGTAATAATATTTTTTGCAATAAAAATATTTGGTTCCTAAAAAATAATTTGGTCCCTAAATTTTAGTCTCCAAAATCTTAATTTTTTGTAATGTTATAAATCATAGGGTTAAAAGTATAAAATTAACAATTTAAGCAAAGTATGACAAAAAAAATTAATCATTCACGACTAATATCAATGGATTGTCTTACAATTGTTATTGTAATTCAACACCAATATAAGAAAATGTTTTTATTTATATATATTTTTAATGTTATTTTTCACTTTTTATGTTGGTAGAAAATTAATATTGTAATCTATACTTTATTTAAAATTTTTTTTTTTTTTATTAATGTACATATTCGCTTCTTTTATGTTGGGATTTTGAGTCCGTCCCTTAAGGCATGAACAGTCACACCTGAGGGGCAAAAACGTAAGGTCCACATTCACCCAAATGTTAGAAAATTTTTGAGAAATTCTATTTTCACACACCAAATCTCCTCAATCCATACATTTAATGAATTTCTTTTATATTACATTTTTATCTTAAAATAAAAATACTAAAATATCCTCATCTTTTCAACCTAAATCCTAATTCTCAGATCAAAACACAGTCGTGCCTTCTGCCATTGTCAGCCTCCACCTCCGGTGAACTTTCTCCACCGCTATTGCCACCACATATTAGGTTTTGCAAGATTTTGTACCTCGTTAATTCTTTTGTTTTTGTTTTGATGAATACTAGAATGTGAATGATTAATGAATCTTGGGTCTATTACATAATTTCTTGGAAAGTCAAGAATCTGGTTTGGATATTGTGAGTTGTGAGTGAGTGAGGGATAAATATAATGGATGATTTTGGGAATGATGCAAGTGGACGCAATTCTAAAACATTAAATGATCCTCTTGGAGGACTTGAAATTCATTGCATCTGGCAAACTTGATCACAAACTTGGAGAGACTTAGACCTACGTCCAAGTTGAGTGACCAACAATATCACAAGTATTTAACCCCTCTCTCTCTCTCTCTCATGCACACACTTACAAAACATCAATTTATGTTTGGAAAATTATAAAAAAAAATTAAAACTATAAATAGAGAATGGTATGGGATGGCAATGGTGGCTGGTGATGGTAGAGGGATGAGGGTGGCGATGATGGCATAATTTTCCGACAGAGAAGGCAGTGGTTGGTCGACTGTGAATGCAAAATGGTGAGTTAAGGTTAGGATTAGGGTTTGAAGGAAGGAGATGAGGCATTTTTGGTATGATAAGTTGTGTATTGGGTAGAAGATGAGATTTCAAATTCATTAAGTATGTACCTTGAGAAATGATATGCATATAAAAATTTGGTGTATAGAAATAGAATTTTCCGAACTTTTGGTTATAAACTTTTTGAGAATGATATATATATCAAAATTAGTCCTTTTTTTGGTTCTTTCCACTTCATTGCCCTACCGCTACCACATGCATGTTGGTACTATTGGATAAGGATTGGGGAAAGGTATTTGCATGTTTTTATCTTAGGGCTGTCCACCTCGGATTGTGATTATTTTTATTACATTATTGTAAGTGTAATAATTAATTATTATTTTAAAATAATTATAAATTTTATTTTTATTTTTTATTTTATTTTATAGTTATTAGATATGTAATAATAAATAAATAAAAATTCATTACAAATCTGTAATAAAGAGAATCAAAAAAATTTACCTTCCTTTACTCTCTAGTGTTTAAGTAAAGACATGTCACATGTCACATGAACAACCATGAATGGTGATGGCTATTTCATTGGATTTTTTTGAACGGGATGGCTATTTCATTGGATTGAATTATATAAAATTATTAGTTTCAAGACTAATAATAATGAGGTTATCAATTTTTTATGATTAAGCATCCTATTTCACATCTGGAAAATCTGTGAATTACAAGGGATAATTAGTAGAATCCTATCCTATTTGGTTTTTATTTGGAATCACTAAATATGAAATACATGACTATAATTTTTTTATTTGGAATGTCCCCAAAATAAAAGGGGCATTTGTGGTTTTTTTCATTTTACTTTTTTTTGTTGAGCACAAAGTTATAATTTTGGGGAGGATTTATATGTATGTCCTAATAGGTGGACTTATTGTTCAATAGATCCTGTAAACATTAATGACATTTTTCATCAAACACTATTAAAAAAACGTCACTAATTATTAATTTTCAGCAACAGTTTAAAATTTTCGCCACAAGGTCCCTCTTCAGTGTTGTAGAAGGGTATTTTTCTGTTTGGGCACTGCATATACTACTTGCTTCATTGCCTCCCTTGCAGAGTCATTTTTGTATGCCATGTTAGCCCTATTTGTGATTGCTGTTTGGCCATGATTTGAACTGTAAAAATGTGATTTTTGGGGCTGCCTTGCTTCTTCTTTTTCGCGTCATGTACCAATTATGCATGCTTTGTTAGCTATAAGTCATTTTTGTGCAATTATCTTCGCATTTCGGGATCATTCCTTGCATCGGATGTCATTTTACCGGGTTTCGGGGCTGTTTCCCCCCCCCATGGCTGCTGATTTTGGCATGCTTGCGAGCTACCCATGTTAGTTTAAGTCCATCGTTGCATGTTGCTGCATGCCATGTTTGTTTACATGTTTAGGTTGCGCGTTTAGGTTGCGTGCCTAGTATACATTGCTCATTTGTATGTCCATGTTGCATACTTAGCCTCCATGCCTAGGTTGCATTTCATTAAGCATGCATCCCTTGCCTCTTGATCAATTATGACAGAGGTTGGGGCCCTTTGATGTGTTTTATGCTTGCATTTCATTTGATATCAAAGTTGCTAACTTGGCTTTTGGACCATCATGCATTGAAACGCGTGATTGATGGCCCGGGGGTCGAGGGCCATGCTCCCTTGAGTCCATTGCATAATAGGGAGTGTGTCCGTGCATACATTTGCTTGGAATTCCATGCCATACACTGTCTGTCCTTGTTGCTGTCAAAACTGTCTTCTGCAGGGAGTTTTTGCCGATCGGCAATATAGAGTGCCGACCGGCCATTGATGGACAGCCGATAGCTTTATCTCCAGCCGATGGACATTGTACACGGCCGGTGGACATTCTATTCAGCCGATGATGACCCTCAGTGTGCAGGGAGCATGTCCTGAGACTTTGGCAGTTTTCAGAAAGGCAGGACAGTGAAAACAGAGGCAGCAATGCTATGGCAACGGGTTTCCAGGCAAGTCGGATTCGAGCATGCATCATTCGCGTATCCTGAGGCGGGGCTGTGGCCTTTTCTATTTTGCATTTATTTGTTAAATAATTAGAAATTTTGTAACAATTTATTTATTTATTATTCGGACTGTAATATTTATTTGGTCCCTCCGTGTGAGGGCATATTTGTAATAAGTGTGGGTGAGTGTGTGTATGTCTTCCAACCCCCATTTCTTTCTTCCCTTTTATTTACCTGCTTATGATGGTAGATTAGGGCATATTTAAAATCAGCATACCTTATGCAATGCATGCGTGCATCCATGCATTTGTTGACATGCATCGGGCTCGGTACATCATACAAACTGCATTGTATTTCAAATCTAACTTGAATACGTGTTACTCGTGCATTTCACATGCCATGTTTAGGATAGCCGAGCCTCTCTAATTGCACTCTGTATGCGTCGCATTAGTCATCTTAACATGAGCTAGGTCATGCATGTTTGCTAACTAGTTCCTTGTTTTGGCACGGAGTACGATGTAAGTATTTATGCTTTAGCATATCGCATGCGTGTGGATGTTAACATAACAGTATGCTTACCATGCGGCTAAGTGCTTATATGAGATAAACTGTTTGAATGCCTGTGGGTGGAGGTTGGATTGCTTGAGTTGGGAAAACTCATTGAAATCCGTGTTTTAGCCTACTTGCGAGTAGCAAATTCCAAAGCATTTTCAAAACGAACGGATATGCAATGTTTGTTTCCAAATTAGGCGATCTAGTCTATACTTGTTTGCTGTGCGCATAACATAGTAATTCTAGGCTAATAATTGGAATAAGAGCATGTAATGTTTTCAAAATCGGATATCACGGTTAGTAGAGGCCGGTCTTCGGACCGGGCGAAAGGGGGTGCTCATAGCTGACCTTCCCCAATCGTACCCAAGCTCCCGAGCCAAGACACTTTGGTTATGACGGACACGTGGCCTTTGGCACCGAGTCAGGGTTTCCTAAATTTCCCCAAAAATAAAATATTTAGGTGGCGACTCTGTAATCTGGCAAAGCAGTCCATGTTTGGCACTACTTTTCAAAAAATCTGTTTTCAAAATCGATTTGCCGGATTTGGACTCTTTGGTTCAAGATTAAGAACCGTGACATTTGAGTCCTTGAACTGTAGTGACCCGCAAAAACGAACAGAACGGGAGTCATCCTCCCGGGGCGTTCGGGGACGTCTACAGCATCATTCATTAAAACCCTTTACTCTGTTATTATTCATTGGCTCTAGCTTACTGTATTATTTATGTATGTAGGTGAACAGGCGCGTGACCAGGCTTAGAGGCATCTGCCTGGAATCTATTTTTGTCAGCCAACCTATGTGCCTCCCATGGAGGTTCCGGATATGTCAAGTGACTATGGCTATGTGATTTAAAGTTTAAGTTTTGTTTTCTTGATTGGTTAGATAAGTCTTGTGTATTTTGTAAATAGGGCTAAGTCTCTTTATGTCTAATCTGTATATATATAATGACATAAGGATGATGTGTATATATGTATATAAAAGTTTAAAATTTTTTTGTCTCATATAAGTCTACACAGCTCAATGGACGTTATATATTTGTTATTTGCTTCCGCTAGCCCCTAATATTATGTTAATTTGTCTCAGAGGCCTTTGGTAATCCCAAGATTACTAGCCGGTTATGATGCTAAACCTATAGGGGCAGGTTTGGGTCGTGATAGTGACTAAACAAATTGTGTTTCGTTTGCCTGAAGTCCCTGAATTTACATTTAACGGGGATGGTGTCATATCTCTCATATATTTGATTTCCTCCATGAAAGCGAATAGATTGATTAACAAGGGTTGTAAAGGATTTCTATGTTCGGTGTTAACGATGCCAACTACTGCTAAATCTAAAGTGGATAACATTCCTGTGGTGAGAGATTTTCCAGATGTGTTTCTAGATGATTTGCCGAGATAGTTAATTGATAGAGAGATTAAGTTTACTATTGAGATTGTACCAGGTACCCAACAAATTTCTAAGACCCCATATCGGATGTCGACTACCGAGTTGAAAGAATTGAAAACTCAGTTACAAGAATTGTTGTACAAGAAATTTATCAGGCCTAGTACGTCTTCGTGGGGTGCTCCAGTGTTATTTGTTAAAAAGAATGATGAAACCCTAAGGCTGTGCATTGATTATCGGGAGTTAAACAAGGTGACAATAAAGAACAAGTATCCGTTACTATGCATTGATGATCTGTTCGACCAACTACAAGAAGCAAATGTATTTTCAAAGATTGACCTGCGGTCTGGATATCATCAGTTAAAAGTTAAAGCTAAAGATGTGGAGAAAATTGCTTTTTGAACCAGATACGGCCATTATGAGTTCCTTGTTATGCCTTTTAGAGTTACAAATGCACCAACTGCTTTTATGGATTTAATGAATAGAGTTTTTAAGCTATTCCTTGATGAATTCATTATGGTTTTTATCGATGACATCTTGATTTACTCCAAAAGCAAGGAGGAACATGAATGCCACTTAAGACTTACTCTTCAAATGTTGAGGTAGAGGAAACTGTATGCTAAATTGTCAAAATGTGAGTTCTGGTTAGATAGCATGATGTTTCTGGGACATGTGATAACGAAAGATGGTATCTCCATTGATCAACAGAAGATAGAGGCTTTTGTAAATTGGCCGAAACCAATGAATATGATAGAGGTCCGTAGTTTCTTAGGTCTGGCTGGATACTATTACAGATTTGTGAAAGACTTCTCAAAAATTGCCTTGCCACTTACTCAATTGACACAAAAGGGGATACCATTCAAATGGACTGACCAAAGAGATGCAACTTTTCATAAATTGAAGACAAGACTTGTGACAGCACCGATTCTCACTTTAACCTCCGGCACGGATGGATTTACTATTTACAATGATGCCTCTTATAAAGGCTTGTGGTGCATGTTGATGCAAAATGGAAAGGTAATTGTTTATGCTTCCCGTCAACTAAGACCGCATGAGAAGAGTTACCCAACTCACGATCTGGAACTAGTTACAGTGAGCATTGAAAATTTGGCGCCACTACTTGTATAGGGCGACGTGTGAGGTGTATACAGATCACAAAAGTCTTAAATACTTCTTTACCTAGAAAGAGCTAAACATGAGACAACGTAGATGGCTAGAGCTAATTAAAGATTATGATCTATAAATTATGTACCATCCTAGAAGAGCTAACACGGTGGCCGATGCTCTTAGTCGGAAATCAATGGGAAACTTAGCTTGTTTACTTACTAGGCAGAAAACAGTATTGCATGAACCGGTAATATTTGAAAAGATCAAAGAAAGACAATTGTAGGATGAATTCCTTAAGAAAATAGTGGATGAACAACATTCCAAACCTTGACGGGGATTCACTTTTGAGAATGACATACTCAAGTTTTAGGGACGGTTATGTGTACCAAACGATGGTGATTTGAAGAAACGAATCCTCCAAGAAGCCCACAGTTCCAAATTCTCTACCTATCCAGGAAACACAAAAATGTATCAAGACCTAAAGAAGAATTTTTGGTGGCTAGGAATGAAAAGGGAAATCGCGAAATTTGTGTCCAGATGTTTGCAATGTCAGCAAGTTAAAGCAGAACATCAACGACCCGCAAGATTACTTTAGCCATTACTAATACCAGAGTGGAAATAGGAACATATCACAATGGATTTTGTGGTTGGGCTGCCTTGATCTAGTAGAGGTATGGATTCTATTTGGGTAAGCGTAGACCAATTGACAAAATCTACTTATTTCTTACCTGTTAAAACGACGAATAATGTGGATAAATTGGCTACTCTGTATATATGAATGAAATTGTGAAACTGCATGGAGTCCTTGTATCGATTGTATCTGATAGAGATCCGAAGTTCACTTCAATATTTTGGCAAAGTCTGCAAAAGGTAATGGGAACTGAATTGAGGTTGAGAAGTGCGTACCATTCTCAAATAGATGGCCAATCAGAAAGGACAATCCAGACGTTAGAGAACATGCTACGTATGTGTGTACTATATTTTCAAGGAAATTAAGAGACACTTTGCCTTTGGTTGAATTTGCATACAACAACAGTTATCACTTGAGTCTTGGCATGGCACCATACGAGGCTCTCTATGGCAGGAAATGTCGCTCACCAATTTGTTGGGCTGAGGTTAGAAATAGACTGTTATTAGGACCCGAACTTGTGCAAGAGACTACTGAGAAAGTAAAGTCGATCCAGCAACGGTTGAAAACAGCACAAAGCTGACATAAAAGCTATGCTGATGTGCGTAGATGAGAGAGAGAATATGAAGTAGGCAACCATGTCTTTATCAAAGTTATGCCAATGAAGGGACACCTTCGTTTTGGAGCCAAAAGTAAGTTAGCACCTCGATATGTCGAACATTGAAAAACTGAATCCAGTGGCGTACCGGATAGCTCTACCTTCAGACATGAAGCACACACATAATGTTTTCCATATTTCCATGTTAAGAGAATCCCTTCTAAATCCTCAACAAGTTATTGAACCTACTCAGATACTTGTGAGGGATGACTATACATATATAGAACGGCCTATTCGGATTGTTAGCTGCCGTATTAAGAAGTTGAGAAATAAAGATATAGCGATTACGGTTTTGACCCGTTATCTATTGTATTCTGGACTCGGGTTGGTATGGTTTAGAATGGTTATTCATATCTTGTTTCCCTTGTCTCCCCTTATATTTTGGTTATCGGGTTGTAGTGTGCGTTTGGAATATGTTGGTTGCTTGTTTTTCCAAACCTTTATTGCCTACATTTTGGCTCTTGCGCTCGAGCGGGCATTCTTGCGCTCGAGCGGGCTTCACAAATTTTGCTCCTTCGCTCAAGCAGCCATTCTTACACTTGAGCGGGCTTTGTCAACCTTCAGTATTTTTGCAGTTCTGCAAATGTTGAGAGAATGCATTGGACGCTCGAGCTTCCAGTTCTACGCTCGAGCAGGGACCTTCGTCTGCAAAATTTCTAGAATTGTGCATTCCACGCTCGAGCGCTACATTTCACGCTCGAGCGGATCTTTGTGTTTGATGCTCGAGCATCACTTTCCACGCTCGAGCTAACTGCGTGTATAACAGTCCGTGAAGATGTCATTTTGAATCACTTTTTCTTCTCTCTCTCTCTCTCTCTCTAAAACTCCCCAAATATCTAGATCTTGAGTTTCTCTCTCTAAAACTCACCTGCTCTCTTCGATTTCATCTAGATCTGTTGGGATTTCTACCCTAGTGCCTTTGAGAAAAGGTAGAGCACTTCAAGATCTCCGTTTTGATTCGATTGGATTTCAATTTCGGTGTCATTGAAGCTTGGTCCTCATTCCTTTGGTCGTCTAACTTGAGGTAGGGATCTTTCTACACCTTCATATGATATTTAGCTAAGTTATTTGTCATTTGTGTAATAATGGTGTGATTTAAGGATGCTTTAAGTAAAACCTAGGGCTTGGGTATAAAATGGAAATAGGGGTTTTTGATGAATGAGGAGAAAATGATTGTGGGGTTTGAAAATGATGTTGTGTTGTGTCTAATTTGATGATTTTGGCTCTTGGTTAATATTTGGAAAAAATGGAAAGTTTGCCCTAATTGGATCAAATTATTATTTTGTATAAATAATTGAAATTGACATTGAAAATGTGAGATTGGAAGGGTGTTGATATAAATGGTGGAATTGGGTATGTATTATCTCATTCTTTGAAAATATTGAATAAATTATCTGTCTGGAGATTGAATATCTGTTTAGAAATAACTGTGTTGGGCTATCGGTGGAGGATAGCTATGAATGTTGTAGAAATTGCATGCGGATTAGATGAATTGAAACTAATCTCTTGTTGATTGTCATTAAATATGACTATGTTTATATACATTGCATATGTATGAATATTTATTTGGGAGGAGAAAGGGGATGGACTCTATTATTTGGAAGGAAAAAATAGATGGACTCAATTATAATTAAGTTGGCCAAAGTGCCTTGGGTGAAAGTCCCGAAATTATACATGGGCGCCGATCTCGCGGACCGAAAATATCCGTGAAATAGCAATTGTAGTGCTTGTGTAGCCTACATCTACATGGGTCCTGTTTGACGGTTTCCCGCAGATGAAATATCTGTAAAAGGAAAGTTTGAAGTGTTTATACATTGATGATGTGATTGTAGAACTAATGAGTTGTAGTCTCATTTGGATTGTTAAAGAAATAATGAAATTGACTCACGAATTGAGATAAATAAAAGAATTGGAAAAAAATTGGAGGAAACCGAATTATGATTTGAGATTTGATGTCTTATGAGAATATAAATCGTGGATGTTTTATTATAGACATTGTGTACACTCTTTGTACTTATATCTTTGCTAAATTTCATATAATGTGTTAGATGATTCCTATTAGGCTGTGGCTCACCCTATTTGGGAATAATATTCTCAAGTAATGATGGCATGCCTCCACCAAGGCAATAGCATTGGAGGGATATTTGGGAAGCAAGGGCTTCTTGTTTTGTTTTATTTTTGTATAGCCTAGGGCTAAAATTGTATGAGCTAGCCTCACTTTTGTTGTAACCAAGCCAAGACTTGGAAAGATGTAAGCCCGAAGGGCATTTATTTGGGTTAAACTCTTTTGTAATCATTAACCTTATGTAATGAAAAGATTATTTACTCTAATCTATACAATTATTATCAAACGTTTGGGTTCTATTTATTGTATTTATTTTGAGGGCGTTACAACTTGGTATCAGAACGTACTGGGTTTGATTACTTTATGTACGTGGGAAGTGGTTAGTACCACGATGGGTTTGTCTCACTTGTTAGAGACTTAAATATAGACAGTATGTGCTTATATGATGACATGCTTATGTGATTATTTGGGTATGAGATTGAATTTCTTGGATGTTGATTGGGTCTATGGGTTTCTAGGAGTCCTGTTAGAAAGGCACTTGATCACTGCTATTTCTAATTGGAACTGTAGAAACACCGCGGGACAGTCATTATCCAGAGATGAAATTCGTATGTGTTTACGTGATTATGTGCTTATGTGGAGTGAATTACTGTTGTCCAATATATTAGGACGCGAGTGAGTTAGCTTCGACACATTTGTAAATGTGCTAATCTTTTTGTTACGTTCATTAGGATGTCAGGACGTGGTCATGTAGTGTCACGACCCAAACCCGCCCCTATAGGTTTAGCATCGTAACCGGCCAGTAATCATTGGATTACCGAAGGCCTCTGAACAGATTAACAAAATTAAGGGGCTAGCGGAAGCAAATACATAAATATAGTTGTCCAATGAGCTGTGCTGACTTATATGAAACAGAATATTTAAAACTTTATATACATAATCAGTAGTCAACTATACATTATGCCCACACACATTACAGTATTTTAAGTACAGCCAACGACATCAAATCAAGTCTTATATAAACAGAAACCACAGAACTTAAACACAGGACACTTCGGGAACCTCCACGTGAGGCACAATGGTTGGCTGACAACGGAACACAGATCCAGGCAAAAGCCTTCAGACTCGAACTCCAGAATGCTCACCTATACATATATATATACAAACAATGAGCTAAAGCCCAATGAATAACATTAAGGTAAAGGGGTTAGTGAATGAAATCTGAATATATCATAAGCAGAAAACAGACCAGAGCATAATCATTTTCATATCAGAACATAATAATGGTACATCCCATAGAACACATCACAGAACGTCTTCCGACTAGAGTAATCGGTTCCGAATATCGATTAAACACATATCACCACAATGAAGTGGCTAACGAGATCTCGTAATTACTTGTATGTCATGGACCCACATTTTCATGCCGTCCCCCATGACTTGGGACTATCTATGGATGCCATATTAGATTTCAAACATAGAATATTCGTTCACGAAAACAGATATCATTTCAGAAATCAGAACTTATCATATTTCATTTGGAACATAATTCATATGAACGTATCTTCACGATAACGTTACTCACAGTGGTTCCAGTAAGCGGTTAATCAATCCTCGAGTCTTGACCTACAATCACAAAATACATAACACAAGCATGTCTTATCATTACACATACAAGTGGCCATTAAGGCTTAGCTTTCATTACATTGGTTCTTATTCTTTCTTATCACAATGCTGAAGCACACACACACTTGCAATCCCTTGACTTAGAACAATCATTCCTTAGTGTGTTTCTAATCCATAACCTCATTACTATGGCTTAATTAAGGCTTAGGAATGCCTAAGATACAATGAGGATGCCAAAACATGCCTTGGAACACTCAGGCAAAATTTCAGAAAATAAGGTCCACGCTCGAGCGTAGCTTTTCTCGCTCGAGTGGACATGCAAAATGTGAATGGTCACTCGAGCGCACATTCCTTCGCTCGAGCGATCTGTAAAAAACATGAAACTTCTGGGAGCTTGCAATTCACGCTCGAGCGGGCTTTTGGTCGCTCGAGCGGAGTGCACGCACTCAGATTGGTCGCTCGAGCGTGAACTCCCACGCTCGAGCGTAGATGCAAATTCTGGAATTTCCAGATTGCACCTACGAGCTCAAAACTCGAATTCCAACCTTCAAAACACATCTCTTGGGCCCCAAAACTTGAGATAACATAGTAAACTTGTAAAACATGAGGAATTACGGATTATTTCATAAAATCATGGCCCAAGAGTTTGTTAAAAACTCACAATTTCAACTTAAAACATGATGAATGTTCATGAACACAACATGCATGGGTTTTCTTGGTCTTGAGCTTCCCAAAACATGATTAAACACCACAAAACAACTTGAAACTTGATGATTTCCCCAAATGAAGATGAATTTCAAACATGCAAGAGAGGATTCATGGAAATCATGCTCAATTTGTAAGAAAATGTACATGCATGCAAAACTTTTCAATCTCTTTGCTCTAAAACTCCTGAAACTTGTAAATTGAGCTCATAAGCTCCATGCATGTAAGAAATCCCTTTTCAAAGTATGAATTCAAGGTTCAAAACATGATAATTCAAACATGGATGTTATGAATCATGTTCAAAATGATGAAATTAAACTAAACTAAGCATGCATGTATGAATTAACTCTAAATTCATCATCTTTGGTCCAACTCTTGTACATAATCACAAATTCTTCTTGAAATGATCTACTTGATGGTTAAAGGTCATAGTTAAGTCTTAAATCCTTACCTAGAGTCTTCAATTAGCTAGGTACTTGCACAATCTTTGATCAATTCAAGCTATAACCTTCAATTTCTCCTTAATCTCTTCTTATCTCTCTCTAGAATTGCACTCTCTCTCTCTCTAAAATGAATTCTCAAATTTTGGCACCAAGAGGTAAGAGAATGGAGCTAAAAAATGAGCTTAAGGGTTACATATCTAGCTATGGTACTAAAATACATTAATTAGAACATAAGGCTTGCCAAATGCAACTTAACGAATCAGACTGAATCAATTTTTAATAAAATTTGCCATATGGTTCTAAAAATTCCAACATCGGTGTAGTCAATTTCGGTTTCGGGTGCCGATAAGGCTTTCGATTTACATATTAAAGTGAAATTCCAAACAGATATTTCTATAAGTAACAGATAGAAAGCCAAAATCATGCAAAGTGCAGAATAAACACATAATTTATTTTAATACCCTCATTAACATCATTAAATACGGATTAGTGGCTAATTACGGATGGCGGTTGTTATATGTAGGTAGGCGTGGTAGGCCTAGGAGGCACAAGGTGCCCATACCGAATGAAATCCCGGCAGAGGAGGAAGGGGTTGGTTAGGCCAATGTGGTGTAGACCGCCTTGAACTCTCTCCGCGAGCCCTCCTTTCGTAGAGGGCATGAATTGGGTTCTAGCTACTACAGTTCGGACTCCTGTCACGGTTCTGAATCTAATCTCACAAAGTGCAATGTAAGACTGATAAATCACCAAAGAGTCCAAATCCGGCAATTGGTTTTGAAAAATCAATTTTGAATTAAAAGCGTCAAACATGGACTGCTTTGCCAGATTTCAGAGTCGCCACCTAAATATTTTATTTTGGAAAATTTAGGAAACCCTGACTTGTACCTAAGGCCACGTGTCCGTCATCACCAAAGTTGCCTCGGTTCGAGAAGTTGGGTACGAGAGGGGAAGGTCTTGAAATGAGCAGCCCCGTTCGTCCGATCAAAGGATCGGCCTCTACTAAACATGATATGCTATTTTGAAAACACATGTGTTCTTATTCCGGTTTATTAGCTAACCTTACTATGTGATGCGCACAACATACAAATATAGACTAAATCACTCGATTTGGAACAAAACATCTCATGTTCGTTTTTTGAAAATGGTTTGGAAGTGTTACTCGCAAGTAGGCTAAAACACGGATTTGCCACCCTCAAGTGGGCTTAAAACAACATGATTTTCCACTTCGCAAAGTGGGCTTAAAACTCATATTTGATGAATTGTTCCAATTCAAGCAATAAAGCCTTCACCCACAGGCATTCATACAGTTAAACACTTAAGCAAATAGGCTCATGGCAAGCATGCTAAACATGGCAACACTCACACTCATGCAAGTATGCTAAAGCGTAAACACTTACAGTGTACTCTGAGCCAAAACATAAAACTAGTTAGAAATCATGCATGATCCTAGCTATGTCGAAGATGTCTAATGCAACGTATGCAATAATGCAACTAATAGGCTCGGCTATCTAAGATGGCATATGAATGCAACACTTGATAACATGTTTTGGAACACGTATTCAAGAAAGTGTATTGAAATACAATGCAGTTTGAATGATGTGCCGAGCCCGGTGCACGCAAGACAAATGAATGATGCACGCATGCAAAGCATAAGGTATGCTAATTGAAATATACCCTAAACTAACCATCAAAAGCTGATAAGTAGAAGGGAGAAAGAAATGGGGGTTGGAAGACATGCACACACACATGCACACTTATTATAACAATAATACGCCCTCTCGCAGAAGGGTCTGAATAAATAAGAGCTAAGCTAAGCTACTTATTACAAATCAACTAATTAACTATGCTAAGCTAATTAATTACAAACCGAATTGAAACTAGCTATACTAAGCTAATTAGAATATTACAAAGACGAATTAAATTAGCTAAGCACATTAACTAATTAATTACAAAACCAGCAAATTAACTAGCTAAGTAAAGCGGTAAAATGACCTCGAGGGCGAGGAAGAGATGTATGCTCGGTTTGCTTCGCCCGGAAATGCATTGTCTTGCCATGAGTTGTCTTTGTTTGCACTCGTGGTGATCTCAGAACATCTTACACACTTCCAGATTGTATCTGCCCCAACAAAGGAACACTTTGGACAATTTTGCTGCAAGTGGTCGGCCGGCCACCTCAACTGGTCGGTAGGCTACCTCAACTGGCTGGCCGGCCAGTGCAAGTGGTCGGTCGGCAGGTGTAAGTGGCCGGCCGGCCACTTCTTTTTCCAGAATCCCATTTTTGCTGCAACAGAGAACAACAAAGGCACAACAATGCATTCACAAGGAAATGTGTGTGCAACTACTCTCCTTATCATTTCTCAAGCTCAAAGAAGCGTAGTACTTGGCTCTCAAGCCACCAACCACGCATCTCAATACATGATGGCCAAAGAGTCAAGCTTGCACAATGTTAGTGAATGCACAAAGAATACATAAGAGCCTCCACCTTTATCATGCATGGTCAAGAGGGTCGGCGACCAAGAAATGTGACACGTTTCATCACTTGGAGTATGAAACGTCTCACATTTATTGTGTTTGGATTAACGTCCGATCCAAACACAATGCAATGCAAACAACATGTGTATCTTTCAATGCTAAAGCGGCATGCACAAGACTCAATCATGTAAGCAATGTACGCAGGACATGTTAAAGGGGGCTAAGAGCACTAAAGCAAGTGAAGAACATTACACATGAGGCATGCACTATCAATCTCAAATGGTCAAACTAGCTATGGACAGACCTAAGATACTCCAAAATAGTGGCCAAAACACACTAAGACTTAGGCACAAAAAGTAAGAAATGCATGCTCATTCATTCGCTTGCAAGCAAGGCACAAAGCTTAACTTTCAAACACATTGAAAGAGTGATATATATGAGAGCATGACAGAGGTACAAGCACAGAAATCATATGCCAAATGATGACATATCATGCAAACAACACAAGTATAGCATGTTAGGGTCCTTAGAACTCAAAGCTAGTCAAGGGGCCTTACACAAGAGGCATGTAATACATAGCCTAAACAACCAAACCAGCTCTGGACAGAGCTCAATCATGCCAAATCAAAGGCCAAAACATGCCGAAATGATAGCCCAAAAGCTTAGACAAACATGCATACAAATTGGCTTATGAGCAAGGCATAAGGTACATCTCTCAAAAGCATTGAAAGAGTAGAGCATGTGAGAGTGTGACTACACTATACACACTGAAATCATGTATGAAATGAGGTTAAGACATGTAAATAACTCAAGCAAGGCATGCTAGAGGCTTTGAAACTCAAAGCTAGTCAAGGCCTTTACACTACAACCATGCACAACAGTCTCACATAGCCAAGACCACTCAAAACAGAGATAAGGCATGCTAAAATAATGGCAAATACATGCTGAGATAGAGCTAACACAAGTTAGGATGATAGGCATAAAGCATGGAGCATGTTAGGCCAATAAGTAGGATTACACTACAAGTATAAGATACAAGCAACCAATGACCAAACCAACCAAAAACAGAGTTATGACAGGTCCAAAAAGTCACAAAATCATGCTTGAGCTAAGTCACAAAAGTAGAAAAGCATGCTCAAGTATGAGGCCAACAAGGCATGCAAGCAAGACAAAAGGAAAGGGGACCACCCCCTCTTATTTTGACCCTCAAAACTAGCTTTTTACCACTGAAATTTCTTTGAATTTCAGTGGTTAAAAGGCCAAGCAAAAGGTGATTCAAAAGCTAAGGAAGGTGGCTCAAAAGGCTTTACAAGCCAAAGAGCCAAAGGGGGAGAACCACCCCCTAACCATACAAGATTCAAACCAACATTTAAAATCCTTAAAACCAGAGTTTTTAAGAGGCTTAAACCAGCCTTAAAGTAGCATGCAAAGGTGGTTAAGCTATTAATCAAAACAAAGCTTAAAAGGGGTATATGCTTACCCTTGAAGACCCTTGAAGAACAATAGCAAAACAATAACTTCTCTGAGCTAAAACCAGTCCTAAAAGCTCAAACCAAGCTCCAAGGGACCTCAGCTCCAAAGTGAAGGTGTTTGACTAGGTCTCTTAGTGCAAATGTATGAAGAAAACACACTTTTAGATTGAATATAGCACAAATATAGAGAGAGTGTGAGAATTCTACAGAGAGAGGGATATTTTAGCTCTGAAAATCTGAACCCTCAAATAGGTGGAGGGACCTCCCCTTATATAGGCAATACAAGCAAAAGCTTGCTTGACAAGCTTAAAGCTTGTTTCCATCCCCTCTATACACGTGTATGGAGGATGAGTTCAGTGAGCCATAGTTGGCTCAAAAGATCTGAAAATATCTAAAAAGAAGAAAAATTGGCCGCTGGCCAGTTAAGGTGGTCGGCCGAACACCTCCCTTAGCCGACCGGCCACTCCAAGTGGCCTACAAGAGAAAAAAGTGGCCGGCAGCCCTTCCCCTCCCTCAGGCAAGAGGCAACAAGGTTTGGCCCAAAAACCAAGGCCAAAACATAAAGTGTTAAGAGGCTCAAAGACAAGGCACTCAACCGAGACCTTTGGGCGCTCAAAACAAGCACAAACATGCGCAATCATCGCGTGCACAAACGATGATGTCAGAGTCTTAAGGTCGGTAAAAAATGGGATGTCTACAGTGGCCGAGCTAGTAGGTCAACAGGCCATAGGCACCTTAGCCCGTGAAATGGCCGGAGCTTTGCGAGAGTCCATAGACATTCTCAGGGCTGAGAATCAAGTCCAGGCCCAAGTTGCTGAAACGGGGCCGTCTTTTTTGAAGAGGGAGTTTTTTTGGTCGAATCCAGACGATTTTTTAGATGACCTAAAGGAGCCACTGAAGGCAGATGAGTGGCTTGAACAGATAGTGAAGACGTTTGAGATGCTTAGCATCGAGGACGACTAGTTAAGGGTGACCTTGGCGTCTTTCCAGTTGAAGGGGGATGCGGATCAGTGGTGGAAGTACGTGCGTGGGCACATCGGGGTGGCTTGGGAGGCTTTTGTGAGCGCCTTCTAGAACAAGTTTTTGCCTCCCACTGTTAGGGAGAAGTTGAGGGACTAGTTCTTTAAGCTGGTGCAGTTGAACACGCCTGTAGCAGAGTTCGAAGCCACCTTTACTAGCTTGTCTAGGTTTGCACTTGAACTTGTGGCGACAGAGGAGCGCCGATGTTTAGAGTTTGAGAAGAGACTGAGGACCAGACTCATGTTTAGAGTAGTCGGATCCATGATTAGGGATTACGGACGTCTTGTAGAGGCGGTGGCCTATCTCGAGACGATTATGCAGGTAGAGGAAGAGAGAATGAGGGGCTTCAAGAGGAGTCAGGATAGTCAGGGGGACGGTAAGAGGCAGAGGGGTTCTAATCCTTAGCAGTCCCAAGGAGTACAGTCGAGGTCCACATTTCCAGTACCGAGTTCAGGTTCTGGGAGAGGTGGTTAGGGAGATGTGACTTGTTTCAAGTGTGGTCAGTTGGGCCACAAGTCTCCAGTTTGCCCGCAGAGAAGAAGAGGGCAGAGAACAACTTCGTCTTTAGCCCGTTCTTAGGGCCAAAGTCAAAGTAGAGGGCAACCGCCCACTTGTTACCAGTGTGGGTAGGCGGGGTATCTGAAGAGGTTTTGCCTACAATTGGATGGCACATCTAGTGTGTCTAGTTCGAGATAGATACCGAGTCACTAGCCAGTACAGTCAGCACAGGCCTCGAGGGCCAATCAGGGAGCCTCTTTGGCTCAGTTAGTGCAACAGGCTTATACTCCGAAGGGTGAGTAAGTAGATCAAAGGCCAATAGGGCATGTGTATGCTGTTACCGCGCCAGATCTTGTATCGGCTCCATCTGTAGTAAGAGGTACCTTTTCTGTTTTGCAATTTGGTTGCTAATGTGTTGATTGATACAAGTGCATCCCATTCTTTTATTTCATCTGCATTTGCATCGGTTTTGGGATTGGAGTTGGCATAGTTAGCATCTCCTATTTGTGTAGCGTCACCTATTGGTGGTGAGATTATTCTGAAACAGGGGTGTTGGGGTTGTGACATAGAGGTCACCAGTCATTGACTTTTATTTGCATTTATTTTGCTTGACATGATTAGTTTTGATGTTATCTTGGGTATGGACTGGTTATCGTCATACCGGGCTGTTATAGATTGCTACCGGTTGTGACATAGAGGGTTATTGTATGTACCTCAAGCGGTGACTGCTTTTATTTCTTGAGGGACCGGGTGGATAGAGCCTTATCACCGGTGTATGATCTACATGGGCGGAGTGAACTTAGTTGTCTTCTTGCTAGCTTCTTGAGTAGTGAATGTGATGAAGTCTGGGTTGGGTTACCAAGGGTGGTTTGTGAATACCCCAATGTCTTTCCTGAGGAACTTACTAGTTTACCACCTCACCGAGAGATCGAATTCTCTATTGACTTAGTGTTTGGTATGGCACCGATCTCTATGGCACCGTATCGGTTTGCACCCGCCGAGTTGAGTGAGTTAAAGATTCAACTCCAAGAGTTGTTAGATAAGGGTTTCATTCGCCCTAGTACATCACCTTGGGGAGCACCGTCTCTCTTTGCTAAAAAGAAAGATGGAGCCTTACGACTTTGTATCGATTACCGAAAGTTGAACCGGTTACTGTTAAGAATAAATACCCAATGCCTCGTATAGATGATCTGTTTGATCAGTTGAAGGGGTCTTGTTGTTTCTCCAAGATAGACATGAGGTCGGGTTACCATCAGTTGAGGGTAAGGGAGGAGGATATTCCGAAGACGGTATTCCGTATGCGGTATGGCCATTATGAGTTCCTAGTGATGCCTTTTGGGCTAACCAATGCTCCAGCGGCATTTATGGACTTGATGAATTGGATCTTCCATGAGTTTCTAGACCGTTTTGTGGTTGTCTTTGTGGATGACATTTTGATTTATTCACCATTCGAGGAGGAACACAAGAGACACTTGCGAGTAGTGCTTGAATTGCTTGGAGCCCATAAACTGTATGCTAAGTTCAGGAAATGTGAATTATGGCTGAGGGAAGTTAAGTTCTTAGGCCACGTGGTATCCAGGGAAGGGATGACCGTGGATTCATCCAAGATAGAGGCAGTGCAAGATTGGGCACAACCTAAGAACGCTTTCGAGATCCGTAGTTTCTTAGGGTTGGCCGGGTATTACCGTCGATTTGTGAGGGATTTCTCTAAGCTAGCTTCTCCGTTGACTAGGTTGACAAGGAAGGGAATCAAATTTGTGTGGAGTGAGACTTGCGAAAAGTCATTCCAGGAACTTAAGGTTAGACTCACCACTACTTCAGTCTTGATTATTTCGGAGAGGGGTTTGGGTTATTCAGTGTATTGTGATGTCTCACGGGAAGGTTTGGATTGTGTTTGATGCAAGAGGGAAAGGTAGTACCCTATGGCTCGCAACAATTAAAAACACACGAGAGAAACTACCCCCACTCATGATTTAGAATTAGCAGCGGTGATCTTTGCCTTGAAGATTTGGAGACATTATCTCTATGGTGAGAAATTTGAAGTGTTCTTTAATCACAAGAGTCTGAAATATCTGTTTACACAGAAAACTTGAATCTGAGGCAAAGGAGGTGGATGGAATTCATAGAGGATTATGATTTTGAGTTGCATTATTATTCTGGGAAGGCCAATGTAGTGGCCAACGCTTTGAGTAGGAAGTCTATTAGCAGTGTAGCTTGTATTGCCATCTGGGAATGGGAGATGTTGGGTGCTCTTGGGGAGTTTGACCTGTATCTCGGTGAGTCCAGTGAATCCGCAGCCTTGTTTACGGTAGTTGCACAACTTACACTTGTGAACCGAGTGTTAGAAGCGTAGAAGTGTGACCTTGAAGTAGAAACCCTCAAGGAGAAGATTTCCAGTGGGAAAGTGAAGAGGGGCTTGAATATGTGTCCCGACCAGAGTGTGAGATACCGTGATTGTTTGTTCGTGCCGGAGTCTTGCCGAGAGGAAGTACTCCTAGAGTTTCACCATTTACTCCTTGCAGTGCATCCGAGGAGGCACAAAGATGTATCACGATCTTAGTCGCCAATTTTGGTGGAGTGGTATGAAGAGGGACGTAGCTGTATTCGTATCAAAGTTCCTTACTTGTTAGCAAGTGAAGGCCGAGGATCAGAGGTCAGCGGGTTTGTTGCAACCCTTGCCTGTAGCCGAGTGGAAATGGGAGCATGTCACAATGGATTTTGTTGTGGGCCTTCCGAGGACTCAACGGGATAGTGATGCCATTTGGGTGGTAGTTGACCAGTTAACTAAGTCTGCTGCAGACGTCCCCGAACATCCCGGGATGGAATCCCGTTTTGTTCATTTGGGCTCACTACAGTTCATGACTCAATGTCACGGTCCTGTATCTAATCTCGCAGAGTGCAATGCAAGACCGATGAATCATCAAAGAGTCCAAATCTGGCAAATCGTTTTGAAAAACAGATTTTTAGAAATAAGTGCCAAATATGGACTGCTTTGCCAGATACAGAGTCGCCACCTAAATATTTTGTTTTGGGGAAATTTAGGAAACCCTAACTCATTGCCTAAGGCCACATGTCCGTCATCACCAAAGTTGCCTCGGCTCGGGAACTTGGGTACGATTGGGGAAGGTCAGCTATGAGCACCCCCGCTCGCCCGATCAAAGATTGGCCTCTACTAACCATGATATCTTGTTTTGAAAACATTGTGTGCTCTTATTCCGGTTAATTAGCTAGAATTACTAGGTGATGCGCACAACACACAAGTATAGACTAGATCGCCTAATTTGGAACAAAGCATCACATATCCGTTTGTTTGGAAATGGTTTTGAATTTTGCTACTTGCAAGTAGGCTAAAACATGGATTTCGATGAATTATTTCAATTCAACCAATCCAACCTTCACCCACAGGCATTCAGGCAGTTATATCACATAAACACATAGCCTCATGGTAAGCATGCTATTATGGCAACACTCACACTTATGCAAGATGCTAAAGCATAAAAAGCTTACCTAGTACTCTGAGCCAAAACAATAAACTAGTTAGGAATCATGCATGATCCTAGTTCATGTTAAAATGGCTAATGCATCGCAAAAATGCAATTAGAATAGGCTCGACTAATCTAAGAATGACATGTGAAATGCGACAACTCGATACACGTATTCAAGTTGGAATTGAAGTACTATGCAATTAGTATGATGTGCCGAGCCCGGTGCATGCAATACAAATGAATGAATGCAAACATACATAGCATATAGATGCTAATTGAAACGTGCCCTGGAACTAACCATCGTAAGCGGTTAAGTAAAAGAGAGAAAGAAATGGGGGTTGGAAGACATGCATCACACACACGCACGCTTATTACACAATTCGCCCTCTTGATGGAGGGACTGAAAGAATAATACAAATTAATTAACTAACAAGCTAACTAATTATTACATAACACTTAACTAATTTAACAAATTAATTAAGCTACTGAAAGCAGTAAAGCAGCCTCGGGAAGAGCGACGAATGCATGTATGCTCAGTTTTGCTCGGAAATCCATCACCATGCTCATGCTGCCTCTGTTTACACTGCTCTGCACCTCTGAAGACTGCACAAGTCCCAAGGTTGCTTCTGAACTGCTCCCTGAACACTGTGGGAGGTCACCGACCAAGAGATGAGGTCACCGGCCATGGTAAACTAGTCATCGGCCACAGGGAAATGGTCATCGACCAGGAATGGGGATATCGGCCAATAATTAATGGCCGGTCGGCATTAAAGATGGTCGACCGACCAGCTATTCCTGCAGAATCCTGTTTTGCTGCAGCAGAGGACAAACAGAGCATGACAATGCATTTTCAAAGCAATGTATGCACGACCACCCTCCCTATCATGTTATGAACTCAAGGGGGTGTGGCCTTTGACTCTCGGATCATCGATTATGCATTCCAATGCATGATGATCAAAGAGGTCAAGTGTGCAATTTCAATGTCAAATGAAATGCACACAAGCACACAATAGATCCTAACCTTTATCATGATTGATCAAGAGGCAAGGGATGCAATTATGCAAGTTAAACATGCAAGCAAACCAATGCAACATGAGCATGTGAGCAAACATGCAAACATGTAACAACATGTTAAACACATGACAAAATGCAAGCTAACAAGCATGCTAAATGCGACTTTAGCATACGACAATATGCAATGGGCCCAAGTATGCAACAACATACAAGGCAAGCATGCAACAACATGCAAATGATGGACTTACAACAAGATGGACAGCTCCCTAATAGGTCCAAAACAGTGGCCAAAATGCTATGGAAATGAGGACAAGAGTACATACAAACATGCATGTCAATTGGCCTAACACTTAAGCATAAAAGGATAACTTTTAAGAACACTTAAAAGGAATGGAAAGCATGTAAATGTGACAACATTACATGCTCTGAAATGGTGCTAAGAGTGATGCCAAATCACATAAACAAGCCAAGCATGCATGATTAAGGCTTAAGGCTTAAAACTAGGCAAGGGAATTGAACCAATGCTACACAAAACAAAGAGCATATGGCAAGCATAACCCAAAACAGTTCTAAATCATGGCAAAATAAGCCTAAAACATGCAATGACCAAGGCCAAACAAGCCAAAACAAAGGGGCAAAAACATGAAGCATGCAAGGCCATCAAAGAGGTGTTGCACTACACCTAATACAACCAAACATGGCATGATTTAAGCGACCCAAAACAGAGTTACGACATGTGAAAATGAGCCCAAAAACCCACTTAGATGTCATCCAAAATACCTAAGCATGATGGCATACGCAATGACACATTCATGAGGCATAAAACACAAACTATCCAAGGCATGGAATAGGTGATAAATGCAAGTATTCAAGCATACTATATGGAATGAAATGACATTCTAAGTGATGCCAAACCACTGAAATGATCCAAATTAAGTATGCTAGAGGATCCAACACCCGAAGCCTATAAGCTAGTTTGCATGGTAGCTATACAAAGCAAGTCATGGACGACCAAAACAACCAAAAACAGACCTCTAGCATGCTAAAACAAAGCTAGAAGCTTCATGGAGCTGAGCCAAATTCATGCTAAAAACACATGTTACAACATGATGCACGTTAAGGCCAAATCATGGGATTACAAGGCAAGTGTATGAAGCATACATGGCATGTCTAAACCAACTTAAAACAGAGGTATACCATGGCAAAACAACCACAAATACCAGCTAAGACATGGCCAACATGAACTTAAAAAAATGTGCTCACATATGAGGCAAATATGACAAGTATTGAAGACAACAAGGAGAGGGGATGGCCCTCTCCTTCTTAGGACCTCAAAACACCATCCCCACCACTGAAATCCCTCTGGATTTCAGTGGTGAGAAGGCCAATACAAGGTGGTCCCGGAGCTCACAAAGAAGGGCACAAAAATAGGCCAAACAAGGCCTAAGAGGGGGTAAACAACTCCAAACACTAAAGAGATCTTAAACAACTATTTTAAGCACTTAAAAATAGAACTTTTATCAGTTATAAGTTAAGCTTAAAAATAGATGCAAGATAGACTAAAAGCTTGTGCAAAAATAGGGAATAAAGAGGGTAGTTTCTTACCCTTGAAGAACCTCTTCAAGAACACCACTCCAGCATCTTCTTTGGATTAAAACCAGCCCAAGAACTTTGAAAACAACTCCTTAGAGCCTCAACAACCAAGGATGGTGTAACACTAGGTGTTTGTGTGCAATAGTGTGAGCAAAAATCACTTTAGGCCACAAATACACACACAAATGAGTGAAGAGAGGGAGATATAGAGATAGATAGATACAACTCTCTAACCCTAATTCTCAGAACCTGTGAGAAGGGAGGAGGGCCTCCCCTCTTATAGAAATCCAATTCCTAAGCTTCTAAGAGAAGCTAACACAAGGTGTAAATCCCTCCATACACGTGTATGGAGGGGGTGTAATGTGGATGTCAGCTGTGACAGCTGGCATAAAATATCTGCCAAAAGCAGATGGAAAGGGGTCGGCTGGAAAATGTGGTCGATTAACCAACAAAAATGGCCGGCCGACCAAAACCATTGCCGACCGGCCAAAACCTTTGGCCGGTAGCAAGAAAATAGGGCCGGTGGCCTCAAGCCAAGGTCGGTGAGGTGTGGGGATGGCCAACAAGCCATTCCCTGCCCTCAGAAGCAAAAACACAAGTGTTTGGTGCATAACCAAGCACAAAGCAAACAAGTCAAGAGGTCTTGAGGCAAGGCGCGCGACCGAAACCTCCGAGAACTCAAGACGAACACGAACATGGATGATCACCGAGTGTTCAAACGGTGACGCCCAAGTCTTGAGGACGGTCAAAAATGGGGTGTCTACATCTGCGCACTTCATACTTATGAGCGTGAGTGATTCGGTAGACCATCTTGTCGACTTGTATATCAGGGATATAGTGAGGTTGCATGGGGTCCCTTTGATGATTGTTTCGGATAGAGATCCGTGTTTTACAGCTTGGTTGTGGGGGAACTTGCAAAGTGCCTTAGGCACTAGATTGACCTTTAATACTGCGTATCACCCTCAGGCCGACGGGCAGTCCGAGTGTACTATTCAGATCCTTGAGGATATGCTTCGAGGCTATGTCCTCGATTTCAAAGGGTCGTGGGAGAGATACCTGCCCTTAGTGGAGTTTGCCTATAACAATAGCTTCCAACCGAGTATTGGCATGGCATCATTTGAGGCCTTGTATGGCCGACCGTGTAAATCCCTTGTGTGTTGGACCGATGTGGGTGATGCACCTTTGTTGGGCCCAGAGTTGGTTCTGGAAACAACGGAGAAAGTGGCATTTATCTGTAAGAGGTTAGCTACGACTTAGAGTCGCTAGAAAAGTTATGCCGACCATAGGAGGAGACCCTTGTCTTTTGAGGTGGGAGATCATGTGTTCCTGAAAATATCACCTAAGTGAGGTTTGATGAGATTTGGGAAGAGTGGGAAGTTGTCCCCTTGATTCATTAGCCCTTTTGAGATCCTTGAGTGGGTCGGAGAGGTTGCCTATCCGTTGGCGTTGCCGCCATAACTTTCCGGAGTGCATGACGTGTTTCACATTAGTATGGTTCGGAAGTATGAGCCAGATCCATTGCACGTGTTGGATTGGACCGACTTGAAGATAGATGAGGATGCCTCGTATGAGGAAAGAAAGGTGAGAGTATTGGATAGACGGGATCAAGTCTTGCGAGACGAGACAATTCCCATAGTAAAAGTGTTGTGGAAACATCACGGGGTCGATGTAATAACCCCGACCCGTAATTAGCTATTAATCGGTATTTAAGGATTCTTATGAGTGGATTAAAATGAATTATGGGATTAATACGTAGTTTGTATCATAATTGGCTCTTATCTGCTACCCATAGTAATATCTGATGAGATTCCACTTTAAAATGAAATTGAAAGCCTTATCGGCATCCAAACTCGGAATTATTTACACCATTATGTTAACGGGAATTTTTAGAACCTATTGGCATATTTGATTAAAAAGTGATTTGGTACGATTAAATTGGATTAAATAATGTTAAAACACATAAGTTTGATTAATTACCAAAATGCCACATGAGTGGCCCATTTTATAAACATTGTGAGCCTTACTTCCCAACACATTCTTCAGCCATTTGAGAGCTCCACCGAATTATAGAGAGAGGGAGAGCAATTCTAGAGAGAGAGAATGAGAGCTTGATTTCATCTTGGTTTTGCTTAAAGAATTGGAAGATTGAAGGAGTTTTACAAACATTGAGTTTCTCTACCTTGAATTGAGGACTTTAGGTGAGAATTCAACCCCTAACTTGTGAATCTAAGTCTATAACATGAAAATTTTGTGTTTAATCATGAACATTGAGCTTGGGTTTAAGATTTGGGTAGCAATTCATACTTGCATGCTCATGTAAGTGTTAAACTACCAAGTTTGCATCAATTGTGTTGAACATGGAGGTTGAATGGTACATGCATGCACATTTCATCAAGTTTGGTAAATTAATCTCATGCTCTTGAAGCCTTAAGAGGGAATTTGGAAGAGGAATCCACATGCATGCATGAATATTTGGAGTTTAACATGTTAAGTTTGATTTTGAGCATATATGTTGCTATCATGAATTATTGGTCACATGCATGGGTCATTCATCATGTTTTAAAGCTTAAATTCATGTTTTGAAAAGGATTCCTTCCATGCATGGAGCTTAGGAGCTCAAATTGCAAGTTTCATGGGTTTTGAAGTCAAGAGTTTTAAAGAATTCACATGCATGTCTACTTCTTGAAATTCAAGTTGAAAATGTGAGTTTTGACAAACCTTGGGCCATGATTTTACCAATTAATCTTTAAACTCTCATGTTCTACAAGTTCTCTGGGTAATATCAAGCTTTGGGGCCCAAGAGAAGTGTTTTGGAGGTTTTAAATTCGAGTTTTGAACTCAGGGATGCAATCTGGAAATTCCAGATTCTGCAACCTCGCTCGAGCGAAGGTGTTCTCGCTCGAGCGACCACTTTGAAGTCGTGCACCTCGCTCGAGCGACCAAAAGTCCGCTCGAGCGTAAATTTCGAGCTCCCAGAAGTTTTGCAAAATTTACAGATCGCTCGAGCGAAGGAATGTGCGCTCGAGCGACCACTCACATCTTTGCATGTCGGCTCGAGCGAGTAAGTCTACGCTCGAGCGGAGTGTCATTTCTACATGCTCGCTCGAGCGGGTAAAGCTTCGCTCGAGCGAGGACTTAAAATTCTGAAATTTTGCCTAAGTGTTCCAAGGCATGTTTTGACATCCTCATTGCATCTTAGGCATTCCTAAGCCTTAATTAAGCTATAGTAATGAGGTTATGGGCTAGAAACACACACTAAGAAAAGAATGTAACAAGATATTGGATGACAGATGTGTGTGTGAGTTGAGCATTGAAATAAGTATGAATCACACTAAGAGATTGCAAGGGTGTGTGTGTTCTAAGCCATGTGATAAGAATAAACATGAACCGACGTGATGTAAACTAAGCCTATTGGCCACATGAATAAGTAATGATAAGATTTGTTGGTGCTATGTATTTTGTGATTGTAGGTCAACGTCCGAGGAAGTGATTGACCATCTACGGAACCACTGTGAGTAACGTTATCGTAAAGATACGTTCATATGAAATTATGTTCCAAATGTGATATATCAAGCTATGATTTCTGAAATGATATATGTTTCTGTGAACGAAGATCCATGTTTGGAATCTATTATGGCATCCATAGATAGTCCCAAGTCATGGGGACGGCATGAAAATGCGGGTCCATGACAGTTACGAGATCTCGTTAGCCACTTCATTGTGGTGTTTGTTTAATCGGTGTCCGGGACCGGTTACTCTAGTCGGAAGACATTATGTGATATGTGATATGTTCTATGGGATATGCCATTATTATGTTCTGATATGAGCTGACTATGATTATGCTATGATCTGTTTTGTACGTATAGAATGTTCGGGATTTCGTTCACTAACCCCTTTACCTTAATGTTATTCACTGGGCTTTAGCTCACTGTTTGTATATATATATTATAGGTGAGCATTCTGGAATGCAAGCCCAAAGGTTTTGTGGGGGACTGTGTTTCTGTTGTCAGCCAGCCTTTGTGCCTCACGTGGAGGTTCCCGAAGTGTCTTGGGTTCAAGGGTTGATTAATTCTGTTTATGCATGGGACTTTATTTTTATCATGTTGTCTGTATGGAAAATACTGTAATGTGTGTGGTATAATATGATGTATGGTTGACTTATGGCTATGTAAATGAAGTTTTAAACTATTCTGTTTCATGTAAGTCAACACAACTCATTGGACAACTATAATTATGTATTTGCTTCCGCTAGCCCCTTATCATATGCATATCAGTTTTAGAGGCCTTTGGTAATCTAAGGATTACTGGCCGGTTGCGGCGCTAAACCTATAAGGGCGGGTTTGGGTCGTGACAGTCGAGGAAGCGACTTGGGAGCATGAATTAGAAGTCTGAGAGAAATATTTAGACTTGTTTGTTGACATCTAAATATGTATTGAGATTTTGATTATGATGATGGAAAGTATAAGCATTGTATATGTATTAGATTATGAGAACATTGTATATGTTATGGGTATTTTGGAAATATGAATTCAATATGAACATTGCAAATGTTTTGAGAATATGGAATATTATGGATGTTGTATCACTCTTGGACGCATTGTATATGTTGTGAAAATTTTGAAAACTTATAAATTCCTTTTAATATGGGACTTGTGTATCGAGTTGATGAAAATGGATGACCAGAAATGGGTTATGGTGCTAAACTTATGAGAATAACGATGTTGTGAATGGTTAAATCTTGATTTCGAATTTGATTAATAATTTCGGGGACGAAATTCTTTAAAAGGGGAAGGTTATAGCGATTCCGATTTTGACCCGTTATCTATTGTATTTCGGACTCGGGTTTGTATGGTTTAGAATGGTTATTCATATGTTGTTTCCCTTGTCTTCCCTTATATTTTGGTTATCGGGTTGTAGTGTGCGTTTGGAACAGGTTGGTTGCTTGTTTTTCCAAACCTTTGTTGCCCAGATTTTGGCTCTTCCGTTCGAGCAGGCATTCTGCCGCTCGAGCGGGCTTCACAAATTTTGCTTCTCCGCTCGAGCGGCCATTCTTGCGCTCGAGCGGGATTTGTCAACCTTCAGTATTTTTGTAGTTCTGCAAATGCTGGGAGAATGCATTGGACGCTTGAGCGTCTAGTTCCATGCTCGAGCGGGGACCTTCGTCTGCAAAACTTCTAGAAATGTGTATTCCACACTCGAGCGCTACTTTTCACGCTCGAGCGGATCTTTGTGTCTGATGCTTGAGCGTCACTTTCCACGCTCGAGTGGACTGCGTGTATAACAGTCCGTGAAGATGTCATTTTGAATTACTTTTTCTTCTCTCTCTCTCTCTATAAAACTCTCCAAATATCTAGATCTTGAGTTTCTCTCTGTAAAACTCACATTCTCTCTTTGATTTCATCTAGATCCGTTGGGATTTCCATCCTAGTGCCTTTGAGAAAAAGGTAGAGCACTTCAAGATCTCCATTTTGATCCGATTGGATTTCGATTTCGGCGTCATTGAAGCTTGGTCCTCATTCCTTTGGTCTTCCAACTTGAGGTAGGGATCTTTCTACACCTTCATATGATATTTAGCTTAGTTATTTGTCATTTGTGTAACAATGGTGTGATTTGAGGATGTTTTAAGTAAAACCTAGGGTTTGGGTATAAAATGGAAAGAGGGGTTTTTGATGAATGAGGAGAAAATGATTGTGGGGTTTGAAAATGATGTTGTGTTGTGTCTAATTTGATGATTTTGGCTCTTGGTTAATATTTGGGAAAAAATGGGAAGTTTGCCCTAATTGGATCAAATTATTATTTTGTATAAATAATTGAAATTGACATAGAAAATGTGAGATTAGAAGGGTGTAGATATAAATGGTGGAATTGGGTATGTATTATCTTATTCTTTGAAAATATTGAATAATTTGTCTGTCTAGAGATTAAATATCTATTTGGAAATAACTGTGTTGGGCTATCGGTAGAGGATAGCTATGAATATTAGAGAAATTACATGCGGATTAGGTGAATTAAAACTAATCTCTTATTGATTGTCATTGAATATGACTATGACTATGTTTATATACATTGCATATGTATGAATATTTATTTGGGAGGAGAAAGGGGATAGACTCCATTATAATTAAGTTGGCTGAAGTGTCCTGGGTGAAAGTCCTGAAACTATACATGGGTGCCGATCTCGCGGACCGAAAATATCCGTAAAATAACAATTGTAGTGGTTGTGTAGCCTACGTCTACATGGGTCCTGTTTGACGGTTTCCCGGGGACGAAATATCCATGAAAGGAAAGTTTGAAGTGTTTATACGTTGATGATGTGATTGTAGAACTAATGAATTGTAGTCTCATTTGGATTGTTAAAGAAATAATGAAATTGACTCACGAATTGAGATAAATAAAAGAATTGGAAAAAAATTTGGAGGAAACCGAATTATGATTTGAGATTTGATGTCTTATGAGAATATAAATCGTGGATGTTTTATCATAGACATTGTGTACACTCCTTGTACTTATACCGTTGCTAAATTTCATATATTGTGTTAAATAATTCCTACTGGGTTGTGGCTTATCCTATTTAGGAATAACATTTTCAGGTAATGATGGCATGCCTTCACCAAGGCAATAGCATTTAAGGGATATTTAGAAAGCAAGGGCTTCTTGTTTGTTTTATTTTTGTATAGCCTAAGACTAAAATTGTATGAGCTAGCCTCACTTTTGTTGTAACCAAGCCAAGACTTGGAAAGATGTAAGCCCGAAGGGCATTTATTTGGGTTAAACTCTTTTGTAATCATTAACCTTATGTAATGAAAAGACTATTTACTTTGATTTATACAATTACTATCAAATGCTTGGGTTCTATTTATTGTATTTATTTCGAGGGCGTTACAAAGAAATCCCATTGGTAAAGGTGGACTGACAAAACCACAGTGGCTTGTATGCAACTTGGGAAAGAGAAGTAGATATGCAAGAGAAATACCTTGAACTTTTCCCGTTAGACCCTGCACTTTTCACTGAAGAAGGTACTTGAGTTTGGAGGACCAAACGTCCTAAGGGAGATAGACTATAACACCCGCCTTTTAATTAGCCGTTAATTTTATGGTTTATCTTAATTATGTATTTATACGTGCATTTTATGTTTATTTATATGTTATGTGCACCATGTTTTGTTTGACGGATATGTTAATTTATGAAAAAAACTTGTTTGATTCGTTAAAATGGAAGGTTATAAATTAAATAATGGACTAGGTGGGTGGAGCCTAATTCACCTTAATAAGATGAAGTCAGGTTCAATTGCCTTAGGTGACAGAAGGAAGTAATTTAATTGACCTTAATTTAATTGATGTGATTCTAATTTAATTAATCCAAGTTAAGTAAATTAAATAAATTATATATATATATATATATATGTGTGTGTGTGTGAACTCAAATAAGAGAGAGAGAGAGAGAGAGACTAGAAGAAGAAGAACAAAAAGAAATGGAGAAAAAGAGAACTTGAAGCAACTTCACCAAATCAACCTTAGAAGGTTAGAATTCTTGTCTAAACCCCTAAAATGAAATGAATTTCTACATGTAATTAGAGTGTTTGAGTGGAATTAGGAATTGGGTGGTGTATATGGAGACACCATTGCCATACACAACATCTTCAAAACTTCTTCATTTGTTATTCCATATTCTTGTATGAGTTAGAAGTGATGTAGGAAGTTCCATGAATTTGTGACCCATAAGACATAACCCTTGCTTATGCACCTCCATAGTCAAGTTATTTGGGATTGAATGTCAAGTGATAACTTTGGTTTCAAGGTGGTACTTTTAGTTTGAATATAGAATTTACTCTTTTGTTATGTTTTGATCAAAAATGTGCCTTGGGTTTGTTCAAAATTGAGTTTGATTTTTGGAGTAGTGAGAGACCAAAAACAAAGCAGATTTTCGGTTCTAGAACACCCAGAACCACACGTGCGGGAGACAGTGCCGCACATGCGGCGGGTTAGGCCCGTACGTGTGGAAAACAGGGGAGATGTAGGGAACATTCTACAATATATGCACCTACTGGCGCACGTGCAGTAGGAGTCCCGAACGTACGGCCAAAGGGCTCCGCATGTGTAGCGGTTTGGCTGGCCTGATTCCATTTTTCTGCTACTTTTGTCCCTTTTCCAGACCTCCGTTAGCATGATTTTCACATGTAGCTGGCTATAACGATCCCGATTTTTTCCCGTCATGTATTGTATTTCAGACTCGGGTCTAGTGGTTGTTGTTGTTGTCTTATTCTTGTTTCCATCCTTTGATTCCTTGTATTTTAGTTTTGAGATGTGTTGGGTAAGATTGGAACAGGTTAGTTGTGAGTTGGAACAAATGGTTGCTGTCCAGAATTTGGCATCTTCACTCAAGCGACGCTTTTTTCACTCGAGTGAGCCTTGGGTTCCTACTTCTTCGCTCGAGCGAAGGTTCTTGCACTCGATCGAGCTTTCTTTGATGTGTCTCTTGGATCGAGCGAGAACTCTTGTGCTCGAGCATGCATTTGCGTCTAGATTGAACCTGAAGGTTGGTACTATTCGCTCGAGCGAGGCTTTTGTCGCTCGAGCGAGCGAACTCTATGTTTTTTTTCACTCAAGCGAGAACTCTTGTGCTCAAGCAAGGTTCTTTTGTATCTGGTCGCTCGAGCGACCACTTCTTCGCTCGAGCGAGGTTCGAATATATCAGTTGGCAGCAACGTATTGTACATCACTTTTTGATCTTCTTTTTATCTCAAAGCCTAGATTCGGCAGCCTCTCTCTCTAAACACACACTCTCTCTACAAATACTCCATGTTCTAGGAGTTTTCTACCCTAGTCCCTTTGTAAGAAAGTTAAAGCTTGGCTTGGGCTTCCCATTGATCAAAAAATTTGTGGATTTGGAGCATCTTGGGTTTCGCTCTTCTTCTCCTTTGGGCTCTTAACTTTGAGGTAGAAATAATCTACTCCTTCTTATGAGTTTTAACATAAATGTTGGGCATTTGTATAAATGTAGGGATTTTGGAAAGTTAGGGTTTGATTTGGGATTATAAAAGAGGGGTTTCTTGGTTTTGGACTCTATTATGAATGTGAGGTTTTGAAATGGGGTTGTGGATGTACAATTGATGAAATTGAGCCTTAAAAGTATTATTTGAGAAAGAAGGAAAAAATGCCCTAATTAGGGTTAAATGAATTATTTGTCAAAATAATGAAATTAATTATAGGAATGCATAATTGAGTTGGAAATGATGAAATTAGGGGGAAAATGTGATTATTGGCATAGTTGGATTGAAAATAGCTTACCTATGGAAAGTGTATTAATTTATCTGTTTGATAAATTTAATTATCTGTTTAGAAATAACTGTTTGGGCTATCGGTGGAGGATAGTCACGATTGTTGTAGAACTGCATGATGATTAGGTAAATTGAAACTAATCGATTGAAATATGTCATTGAATATGACGAATGGGTTATAACATTGAATATGTGATTAAATTGGTCATTGTATATGACAATTTGTTTAAATACATTGTATATGTATATTGTTTGGGAGGAGATAGGGGATGTACTCCATTGTTTGGGAAGAGATAGGGGATGAACTCCATTGATAATTAAGTTAGCCGGAGTATCCAGGGTGAAAGTCCCGAAACCTTATGTACATTTGAATGATGTTGATAATTGAAGTGTTGAATACATGAAGTGTTGATAATATGAGTTGTAGTCTCATTTCGAATTATTGATGATTGAAGTATTTATAATATGAGTTGTAGTCTCATTTTGAATTATTTGAGTGAATAATGACCCACGCTTATGAATTAACTTGGGTAAATGAACAGAAGTGGATTTGAAATATGAATGTACTTGTTGATGGCCTTGTAAAGAGTGTAATTGGCTTATAAGTGTTAATCATTTGTTGAATGATAATGTTTTAGTTATTTCTCATATTTGGTTTAGCATATCTCTACTGGGCTTTGGCTTACCCTACTTGGGACACAATTTTTCAGGTACAGGTGACATACTGCCTCCAAGATCTTAGCTTGGGAGGTTTAGGAGTTGAAGACTTTTTTTTGTTATTTGTTTTGTTGATTACATGTAAATACAAGCCAATGGCTTTACTTGGAAAGGAGTTAGAACTCTTCTTTTGTGTAACCAAGTAGCAACTTGGAAAGATGTAAGCCACAGGGCATTCTATTATTTTTGTAAACATTTGAAACTCATATGAAATACCCTTTTGTAATATTAACTCTGATGTATGTATGGGAATGTGGTTATCTTTCATGAATATAAAACTATTAAATGATGGGATTGTGTATTATTTTGAAGGCGTTACAACATGGTATCAGAGCGTACCGGGTTTGAATACTTTGGGTACGTGGGAAGTGGTTAGTACCACAGTAGGTTTGTCTCGCTTGTTAGAGACTTATGTATAATGTTATGTATTTATGTGATAACATGTTTATGTGACTATATGGGTATGAGATTTAGTTTCTAGGATGTTGATTGGATCCTTGGGTTTCTGGGAGTCCTGTTGGAAAGGCACTTGATCACTGCCGTTTCTAACTGGAACTCTAGCAACGCCACGGGACGGTCATTATCCAGAAATGAAATTCGTAAGTGCTTATGTGATTATGTGCTTATGTGGAGTGAATTACAGTTGTCCATCGTATTAGGATGCGAGTGAAATAGCTTCGGCACATTGTGAATGTGCTAATCCTTTTGTTACCTTTATTAGGATGTCAGGACGAGGACGTGGTGGTAGGCGTGGTAGGCCTAGGAGACAAGAGATGCCTATACCGGATGAGATTCCGGCACAGGAGGAGGGTGTTGGTTAGGCCAACGTGGCCGAGCCAGTAGGTCAGCAGGCCATGGGCGCCTTAGCCCGCGAGATGGCAGGAGCATTGAGGGAATCCATGGACATTCTCAAGGCTAAGAATCAAGTCCAGGCCCATATAGCTGAAGCAGGGCCGTCTTTTCTGAAAAGGGAGTTCTTCCGGTCGAATCCGGACGAGTTTTTGGGTGATCCAAAAGAGTCACTGAAGGCTGATGAGTGGCTTGAACAGATGACAAAGACGTTTAAGATGCTAGGCATCGAAGACGGAGGCTTGAGGGTGACCTTGGCGTCCTTCCAGTTGAAGAGAGACGCGGGTCAGTGGTGGAAGTTTGTTTGAGGGCGTATTGGAGGGACTTGGGAGGCTTTTGTTGACGCCTTTCAGGAGAAGTTTTTGCCTCCCACTATTAGGGAGAAGTTGAGGGATCAGTTATGTTAGCTCAAGCAGCTAAATACACCTGTGGCGGAGTTTGAGGCCACTTTTACCAGCTTATCGAGGTTTGCACCAGAGTTGGTGGTGACCGAAGAGCATAGGTGCTTGGAGTTTGAGAAGAAATTGAGGACCGGACTCATGTGTCGAGTGGCCGAGTCCATGATTAGGGAGTATGGGCTCCTTGTGCAGGCTGCAGTCCATCTTGAGACTATTATGCATGCAGAGGAGGAGATGATGAAGGTCTCCAGGAGAAGTCAGGATGGTCAAGGGGACAACAAGAGGTAGAGGGGTTCTAACCCTCAGCAGTCCCAAGGAGCAAATTCTAGATCTACCTTTCCAGTGCCAAGCTTAGGTTCTGGGAGAGGTGGTCAGAGAGACGTTACTTGTTACAAATGTGGTCAGTTGGGCCACAAGTCTCCAGCTTGTCCACATAGGGAAGGAGGGCAGAGAGCAGCTTCTTCTTCGACTTGTTTTCAGAGCCAGAGTCAGGGCAGAGGTCAGCCGCTCACTTGTTATCAGTGTAGGCAGGCGGGGCACCTGAAGAGGTTTTGCTTGCAGTTGAGTGGCACATCTGGTACGTCTAGTTCGAGGCAAACACAGAGTCATCAGCCAGCTCAGTCAGTTCAGGCCTCGAGGGCCAACCAGGGAGCCTCTTTGGCTCAGTTTGTACAGTAGTCTTATGCTCCGAGGGGTGAGCAGGTGGATCAGAGGCCTACGGGGCGCGTGTATGCTGTTACAATGCCGGATCTTGTACCTGCTCCATCGGTAGTGAGAGGTATCTTTTCGTTTTGCAACTTGGTTGCTAATGTGTTAATTGATACGGGTGCATCCCACTCTTTTATATCTTTTGCATTTTCATCTGTTTTGGGACTGGAGTTGGCACAGTTAGCATCTCCTATTTGTGTAGTATCACCTATTGGGGGTGAGTTGATTTTGAAACAGGGGTATTGGGGTTGTGATATAGAGGTCGCTGATCGTCGGCTTCCCTTCTCTTTTGTGCTGATGGATATGTTTGGGTTTGATGTGATTTTGGGTATGGACTGGCTATCGTCATATCGGGCTATTATAGATTGCTACTGTTAGAGGGTTACTGTATGTACCTTGAGCGGTGATTGTTTCCATTTCTTGGGGAATCGGGTTGGTAGGGTTTTACCACCGGTGTACAATCCGCGAGGGCGGAGTGAGCTAAGTTGTCTTCTCGCTAGTTGTATGAGTAGTGAGTGTGATGAGACCCAGACTGAGTTGTCCAGAGTGGTTTGTGAGTACTCGGACATTTTTCCTGAAGATCTTGTTAGTTTACCACCCCATCGGGAGATTGAGTTCTCTATTGACTTAATGTCTGGCATGGCACCGATTTCCATGGCACTGTATCGTTTTGCCCCAGCCGAGTTGAGTGAGTTGAAGATTCAACTCCAAGAGTTGCTAGATAAGGATTTTATTCGCCCAAGTACTTCGCCGTGGGAGCACCGGCCCTCTTTGCTAAAAAGAAAGATGGGGCTTTGAGACTTTGCATTGATTATCGAAAGTTGAATCGGGCTACGGTTAAGAACAAGTACCCTATGCCTCGTAAAGATGATTTGTTTGACCAGTTGAAAGGATCTCGTTGTTTCTCTAAGATAGACTTGAGATCGGGTTACCACGAGTTGAGGGTCAGGGAGGAGGATATCCCAAAGACGGCATTCCATACGTGGTATGGCCATTATGAGTTTCTGGTGATGCCTTTTGGGCATACCAATGCACTGGCTGTGTTCATGGACTTGATGAACTGGATCTTCCGGGAGTTCTTAGATCGCTTTGTGGTCGTCTTTGTAGACGATATTCTGATTTATTCACCTTCTGAGGAGAAGCACGAGGAACACTTGCGAGTGGTGCTTGAGTTGCTTAGAGCCCATAAGCTATATGCTAAGTTTGGAAAGTGTGAGTTCTGGCTAAGAGAGGTTAAGTTCTTAGGCCATGTGGTATCCGGGGAATGGGTGACTGTAGATTCATCCAAGATAGAGGCAGTGCAAGATTGGGCACAACCTAAAAGTGTTTCTGAGATCCATAGTTTTTTGGGATTGGCCGGGTTGTGATATCCCTATTCTGTAATATGTTAATTGTTCCTTAATATGAGCATGATTATGTGTTTAATATGATTTTGTGAGCCATTATCTGAAAATATGTGGTTTTGAATTTCTATCTGTTCACCGTAGGAATATCTGTTTGATTGTCTGCTTTGGAAATTAAATTGAAGGCCTTATCGGCCACAGAACCCGAAATTGACTACGCCACTGTGATTAGCGTAATTTTTAGAGCCTACGGTGAAATTTAATTGGAAATTGATTCGGGTCAAAATAATTAGATTCAGAACGATTAATTAAGTGCCCAATTATTTAATATTGATATTTTTTATTAGTGGGACTTACCTTAAGGGCACTATACACTCAATACCTCTTTTTTTTTCATTTGGCCGATTTCGGGCTCCTTAGAGAGTGAGAGAGCCGGATTAGAGAGAGAGAGTGTAGGAGATTGAAGATTTCTCAAGAAGCTTGAAGATTTTGGAGTGTAACTCAAGAATTAAGCATAAGTTTGGGAAGATTAAAGCTCCTAGGTGAGTAATCAATCCTTAACATGTGAATTAGAGTTGTGATTTTGTGAATTGAAGATTAACTAGTGATCTAGAGCAAGAAATGAGTTGGTTTTGTTGAATTGAAAGTCATAGAACACATGCATGTAAGGAATTGCTATAAATTTCCATGTTTGAGCACAATGTGTATGATCCATGTTGAATTTTTGGTTTAATTCCATGTATTTGATCATCTCTTCACCAATTAAGTTGAGAATAATGAGTATCTCCCACATGCAAGCACAAACCATGGAGGTGTTGGTCTTAAATGTTGAATTTAATGTGTTGGTGATGAGTTTGGGTCAATTTGAGCCATGCATATGTTTGATTCATGGAATTGAGCTTCATAATGTTGTAATTTGGTGTTTGTATCATGTTAGCACAAGTATATTTGAAGTTTGAGCTATTATATGCATGAAATGTTGATTGGAATATTGAATTCGAGCTCAAGAACATGTTTTGGATTTTCCAAAAAATTTGATGTCCGCTCGAGCGGAAGAACCTCCGCTCAAGCGTAAAATTCGTGCTTCCAGTATATTTTTGCAGACTTGGATGTTCACACGAGTGGGGAAGTTCACGCTCGAGCAGGGAGCTATGTAGACAGACCTTCAGCTCGAGCGCCAGACTTCACGCTCGAGCGTAATTTTGATGCATCCAGTACTTTTGCAAACCTCATGGGTCCGCTCGAGCGGGGAAGTCCGCGCTCGAGCGAAGACCCTGTTTTTGAAAATTGTAAAAAGGCATTCTGTGTTTCGTTTTCTGTTCTCTTTCACTTCTAAATACTCTTAGGCATGCATTGAGCATTGTAATTGAGTTAAAGAGATAAGAATGAAGCCTAAAGAGGAAAATGTGAATTTAGAACGGATCGAATTGTTTATGACCCTTTTGTGTTCATGGAATGTGTAGGGTCGAGCTCCAGGGCAAACCAACCAACCGATCACTGTGAGTAATATCTTAACAGAGATATCTGAAATATGTTGTTGTCCAATTACTTACTTGTATGTAAGTTTTATAAGTTCATTGATTCGATTGGTGGACAATGTTTGCTATACCAACTGAGTGGGCCAGAGGCCAGTCTGATCTGAATAATAGAATGGATAGGCCAGAGGCTGTTTTGACATGAATGGATGGGCCAGAGGCCGTTTTGACATGAATGGATGGGCCAGAGGCTGTTTCGACATGAACGAATGAATGGGCCAAAGGCCAGTTTGTCATCTGAATGGGCCAAAGACCGTTTTGACACAAATGAAAGTTTGAATGGGCCAAAGGCCAGTTTGTCATCTGAATGGGCCAAAGGCCGTTTTGACACGAATAAAAGTTTGAATGAGCCAAAGTCTAGTTTGTTCGGAACCGCAGTCACTTGACCTAAATTGTGTATATATGTTAAATAGAAATATGAATTGGGCCCAAGGCCGTTTGAAGCATGTTGTTCTACATATCATTTGTATAACTTCTGTATTTGATATTATTCACTGGGATTTCGCTCACGCTCATTCATGTGCTTGTAGGTGAGCCAAGAGAAGTCCAAACCCAGCCCCAGTGAAATCTGTGAGGAACAACAAAGGTTTTGAAGAGTCAGCCCTTGCGTCTCACGCACGAGACCCGTCTTTGCCTTTTTGTCATTCTGATTTATTTTGTCATATGGGCGAAGCCTTTGAATATGTTGTATATAGTTTTGTTCGGCTGACCTAGACCTACATGATCCTATATGTACAGAGCTTTGCGTAGTACATATTTTGATGTGAGTTATTAATGTGCATATGTATGGTTTGTTATGATGTGCCATGTAAGCACAGCTCTATGGATAAAATTTTAAATTGCTTCCGTTTGGCCCCCATTAATTCTGTTAAAATACGTTTGGTTTGGTTTTTTGAGGCCGTAGGTAATCTCATGATTACTGGCCGGTTATGTCCTTAACCCTTGGGGGCGGGTTCGGGTCATGACAATTACCGTCGGTTTATAAAGGATTTCTCCAGGCTAACTTTGCCGTTGACTAGATTGACGTGGAAAGGGTTCAAGTTTGTGTGGAGTGAGACTTGTGAAAAGTCGTTCCAAGAGCTTAAGGTTAGACTTACCACCGCTCCAGTCTTGATAATTCCGGAGAGGGGTTTGGGTTATGCAGTATATTGTGATGCCTCATGAGAGGGTTGGGTTGTGTATTGATGTAAGAAGGAAAAGTAGTAGCCTATGGCTCGCGACAGTTGAAAACACACGAGAGGAACTACTCTACACATGACCTAGAGTTAGCAGCTGTGATATTTGCCTTAAAGAGTTAGAGGCACTATTTTTATGGTAAGAGGTTCGAGGTGTTCTCGGATCATAAGAGTCTGAAGTATTTGTTTACACAGAAGGACTTGAATTTGAGGCAAATGAGGTGGATAGAGTTCATAGAAGATTATGACTTCGAGTTGCATTATCATCCGGGGAAGGCCAATGTTGTAGCCGATGCCCTAAGTAGGAAGTCCATTAGGGATGTAGCTTGTATTGCTATCCGAGAATGGGAGATGTTGGGTGCTCTTGGCGAGTTTGACTTGCATCTGGGCGAGTCCGTGGAGTCTGCAGCCTTGTTTTCTGTTGTTGCACAACCTACACTTATGAATCGAGTGTTAGAGGTGCAGGAGGGTGACTTTGAGTAGAAGCCCTCCGGGAGAAGATCTCCAGTGGGAAGGTAGAGAAGGGTTTGACTGTGTATCCTGACCTGAGTGTGAGGTACCGAGACTATTTGTTTGTGCCGGAGTCTTGCCGAGAGAAAGTACTCCGAAAGTTTCACCATTCACGCCTTGTGGTGTATCCAGGAGGTACAAAGATGTATCATGATCTGAGTCGTCAGTTTTGGTGGAGAGGGATGAAGAAAGATGTGGCAGTTTTTGTATCCAAATGCCTTACTTGTCAGCAAGTAAAGGCTGAGCATCAGAGGTCAGTAGGTTTGTTGCAACCCTTACCTACAGCCGAGTGGAAATGGGAGCACGTTACGATAGATTTTGTCATGGGTCTTCCGAGGACTCAACGGGGTAGTGATGCCATTTGGGTGGTAGTGGACTGGTTGACTAAGTCTGCGCACTTTATTTTTATGCGCGTGAGAGATTCGGTAGATCACTTTGCTGACTTGTATATTCGGGACATAGTGAGGTTGCACAGAGTCCTAGTGTCGATCGTTTCAGGTAGAGATCTGCGTTTTACTGCTAGGTTATGGCAGAGTTTGCAGAGTACCTTGGGCACTAGATTGACCTTTAGTACGGCTTACCATCCTCAGAATGACGGGCAGTCTGAGCGTACTATTCAGATACTTGAGGATATGCTCTAAGGCTGTGTCTTTGACTTTAAAGGGTCGTGGGAGAGATACTTACCCTTAGTGGAGTTTGCCTACAACAATAGTTTCCAATCAAGCATTGGCATGGCACTATTTGAGGCCTTGTATGGCCGACTGTGTAGATCTTCTGTATGTTAGGCCGAGGTGGGTGATGCACCTTTGTTGGGCCCAGAGTTGGTGCGAGAAACGACGGAGAAAATAGCACTTATCCGTAAGAGGCTAGTTACAGCCCAGAGTCGCCAAAAGAGTTATGCCAACCATAGGAGGAGACCTTTATCATTTGAGGTGGGTGATCACGTCTTTCTAAAAATATCACCTAGGTGGGGTTTGATGAGGTTTGGGAAGAGTGGGAAGTTGTCCCCTCGATTTATTGGCCCTTTTGAGATCCTTGAGCGGATTGGAGAGGTTGCATACTGTCTAGCTTTACCGCCGCAGTTGTTCGGAGTGCATGACGTGTTTCATGTTAGTATGTTTTGGAAATACGAGCTGGATCCATCTCATGTATTGGATTGGACCGACTTAGAAGTAGACGAGGATGCTTCGTATGAGGAGAGACCGGTGAGGGTCATGGATAGACGGGACTAAGTCTTGCGAGGCAAGACCATTCCCTTGGTTAAGGTATTGTGGAAACATCACGGGATTGAGAAAGCCACTTGGGAACGTGAATTGGAGGTCCGAGAGAAATATCCAGACTTGTTTGTTAACGTTTGAACATGTGTTGAGAATTTTGTTTTGTTGATAAACTCTAAGAACATTGTATATGTTGTGGGTTATGGAAGTATTGAAATCGTTGAATATGTTTCGAAACTATGAGTTTAATTTAACATTGTATATGTTGAATATGTTGTAGAAATGAAAATATGTTTTTAACATTGTATATGTTATGAAACTGTAGAGTATGTGTATTGGAATTTGTTGAATTTCAAAAGAATGCATGTTGAGCTGTATTTGTAAAGTTGTTCTCTTGAAAAAAGATGGAATGATCGATAGAGGATCATGTTGATAACTATTGTATTGTAATCATGTTGAGAATTGAAACGATCGCAATTTTGAAACTTATATATCTAATTTTGGGGACGAAATTCTGTAAGGGAGGGAGGTTATAGCAATCCCAGTTTTTCCCCGTCATGTATTGTATTTCGGACTCGGGTCTAGTGGTTGTTGTTGTTGTCTTATTCTTGTTTCCATCCTTTGATTCCTTGTATTTGAGTTTTGGGATATATTGGGTAAGATTGGAACAGGTTGGTTGTGAGTTGGAACAAATGGTTGCCGTCCAGAATTTGGCATCTTTGCTCGAGCGAGGCTTTTTGCGCTCGAGCGAGCCTTGGGTTTGTGCTTCTTCGCTCGAGCGAAGGTTCTTGTGCTCGATCGAGCTTTCTTTGATGTGTCTCTGTAGACACCCCATTTTTGACCGTCCTCAAGACCTGGACGTCACCGCTTGAACACTCGGTGATTATCCATGTTTGTGTTCGTTTGGAGTTCCCGGAGTTCTCGGCTCGCGCGCCTTGCCTCAGGACTTCCGAACTCGACCGTTTTGTGTTTGGTTTTGCACCAAACACTTGTGTTTTGCCTTGGAGGGGCAGGGAATGCTTTGTGAGGCATCCCCACATACCACCGGCTGTGGCTGGAGGCCACCGGCTGGCTGGTGTTGCCATCGGCACTTTATTGTGCCGACCGGCACTATTTTGTGCCGACCGGCACTAAGTTTTGTCAAAATGACACTCTTTGCCGGCCGGACACTGTGCAGTTGCTTTATGAGATATTTTCAGACAGCTGTATAGTTTTGGTTCCCCTCCATACACGTGTATGGAGGGATGACCCTCTTAGTTAGCTTAGCTTGTAAGCTTTGCAAGCTTTGCTTGCCTATAAGAGGAGCACTCCTCTTCTTGGCTTAGGGTTACAAAAATCTTAGCCATTTTAGACAGACCAAGCTCTGGTTTTTGGGGTTAGGATAGATACACATCCTATCTCTCTACTTCTCTCTTGTTTTGTACACTAGGTGTTTAGTTCATACTATTGCACACAAGCACCTAGTGTTTCACTTTCCTCTTGGAGTTGAGGTTATAAGAGCATATTCTTGGTGTTCTTGACTGGTTTGAGGCTTAAGGAGGCATCAAGGTCACCATTGTTGAAGAAAAGCTCCAAGGGTAAGAAACTTACTTTATTTACCCCATTCTTGCACTCCATTTTTACTTGCTTTAGAACTGTTTTTGTGCTTAGTCTTTAACACATAAAAGTTCTATTTTTTAAGCCTCTTTATTGTTTATTAAGAGTGTTTTGTGGTTTGAGCAAGTTTGACCACCCTTAGGCCTTGAAAAGGCCCCTTTTTGTGCTATTTTGTTGAGATCCGAGATTTTTGTGCTTGGGCCTCTTCACCACTGAAATCTTGAGGGATTTCAGTGGTGGAGATGGTGCCATAAAGTCTCCAAAAGGGGAGAGCCACCCCCTCTCCTTAATGTCCTTGAAAAGGGCAAGTTTTGGCCTCCAAAGGAGCACCATGTTTGGTTGTGTTTTGAGCATGTCTTGGCTGCATTTCATGCTTATTATGCCATGATATAACATGTTTCTAAGTTGGTTTAGGTCCCTTATACATGCTTAGCATAGTTGCCTTGTAATGTCTTTTGATCCTCTAACATGCCTAGGTTGTATGCCTTAGCTTCTAGCATGCCTTAGGCTTAGATTTGTGAAGTTTTTGTGCTCATATTTCCATGTTTTAGGTCTGTCTCATGTTGTTTGAGGCAACCATAGCATGTTTAATATAGCCTCTTTGCATTGGGCTTGTTGGCCTTAAGAGCATGAATATGTAGCATGCCTTTGTTTGCATCATTTTGGTAGTTTGGAACCACCTAGCATGCTATTTCAGTCCCTTTGGTGTGCTTGTATGCTTGCCTTAGTGGCCTCTTTAATGCTTTAAAAGCATGTGTTGAATGCTACATGTTTTGGCCTTAATGCATGCCTTTGATTTCAACCCTCTTAGATGCCATCTAAGTGGTCCTTTGGGCCTAATTTGACATGCTAAAAATCTGTTTTGGGTTGATCAATGCATGCCATAATTGCCTTGCATAGGTGTGGTTTAATGCTTCATAGACTTGCTTTGAAGACTTGGGCCATTTGTTGCATGTTTAGCTTGCTTTGTCGCATGATTTGGCATCATGTTTTGCATGATTTTCAGAGCTTTATATGCATACTAATTGTCTATGTTTAACTCATTTCAAGTGTGCTTGAGAGTTGCCATGTTTGTGTCTAAGTGTTGGACCATAATGGCATGTATGTGTGTGTGTATTTTAGCCTTCATTTTTGGGCATTTTAGCCACTGATTTTGGGCCTATTAGGGGCTGCCCAATTCATATTTAAGTCCACCTTTTACTTGGTTTGCATGCTTGCCTTACATGTTTGCTTGTATGCTTACATAAGTACCTTGCATTGTCCATATTGCATGCTAGCCAACATGCTTAGGATTTCATTGCATTAACATGCATGCTAGGCCTCTTGAGATAAACATGATAGAGGTTCGGCACCCTTGTTTGTCTATATGGTTTGCATGCATTTGAAATCAAAGTTGCATTCTCGGTTCTTTGGGCCATCATGCATAGAAATGCGTGATTGGTGGTCCGGGAATCGAGGCACATGCCCCCTTGAGTCAAAAACATGATAAGGGGTGTGTATAGTGCATAAATATCTTGAATCACATTGCCATGCATAGTTTTGTCCTCTGCTACTGTGAGTTGCAGGTTCTACAGGCATTTTGTGCCGACCGGCACTGTTTAGTGCCGACCGGCAGTCATTTGGCAGCTGATGGATTTATTTTGTGCCGGTGGCCTCCTCCTTCAGCCGGTGGTGCTCTACCCCAGTCGGTGGTACTCCCCAGTGCCCTGAGAGGCACTCCTGGGACTTTGGTAATTTTCTGAGGAGGAGAGCAGAGGAAACAGAGGCAATCCGTGCATGGCAGTGCGGTTCCGAACCAGTCCCGAGTGCGTGTTGCATCCGAACCTCACCCCGAGGCGATTTACTGTTTAAATTAGATTAATTATTTTATTAATTTAGTTGATTTGTAATATTTTAATTAGCTTGCGTAGTTAGTTAATTTGTATATTCTTTCGGTCCCTCCGAGTGAGGGCGTATTTGTAATAAGTGTGTGTGAGTGGGTGTATGTCTTCCAATCCCCACTTCTTTCTCCCTTTTATTTACCCGCTTATGATGGTAGATTAGGGCACATCTAAATTAGCATACCTTATGCAATGCATGCGTGCATTCATGCATTTGTTTACATGCACCGGGCTCGGTACATCATACAAACTGCATTGCAATTTTCAATTCCAAAATTGAATACGTGCTACTCGCGCATTTCACATGCCATGTTTAGGGTTAGCCGAGCCTACTCTAGATTGCATCTATGCCTGTGTTGCATTAGCCACTTAACATGAACTAGGTCATGCATGTTTGCTAACCGGGTTATTATTTTTGGCACGGAGTACGATGTAAGTTTTTACGATTTAGCATATCGCACGCGTGTGAATGTTTGCCATGACAGTATGATTGCCATGCGGCTAAATGCTTATGTGTTATAAACTGTTTGAATGCCTGTGGGTGGAGGTTGGATTGCTTGAGTTGGAATAACTCATTGAAATCCGTATTTTAGCCTACTTGCGAGTAGCAAAAACCAATAGGTTTTTCGAGACAAAACGGATATGCAATGTTTATTTCCAAATTAGGCGATGTAGTCTATACTTGTTTGCTGTGCGCATAACATAGTAATTCTAGGTTAATAATTGGGATAAGAACGCATAATGTTTTCAAACTCGGATATCACGGTTAGTAGAGGCCGGTCTTCGGACCGGGCGAAAGGGGGTGCTCATAGCTGACCTTCCCCGATCGTACCCAAGCTCTCGAGTCAAGACATTTGGTGATGACGGACACGTGGCCTTCGGCACCGAGTCAGGGTTTCCTAAATTTCCCATTTTAAAAAAAAATATTTAGGTGGCGACTTTGTAATCTAGCAAAGCAGTCCATGTTTGGCACTACTTTTTTTTAAAAAAATCTGTTTTCTTCAAAACGATTTGCCAGAGGTGGACTCTTTGGTTCAGATTGAGAACCGCACCATCCAAACAAAACGGAAGAGTCCGAGCTGTAGCGAGGTCCCCCGCGGGCTTGTTACAGTTTCTGGCGACTCTGCTGGGGATTTTTAGAGAGCTTGACTCGAACTCGTGATATCCTGTTTTGATTTCGTTTATGTGTCTCTTTGCATTGCATGTGCATTGGTGCGCCTAGGACACCGTGTTTGCCATCTGCCATTCCTGAACGGTTTGCCGGAGGCTTGTCTTGTCAAGGCATGACCGTAAGGCTGACCGGTTATGGGCTCTGACAGCATGGGAACACAAACCCCGGTTTTACCGGGGCACCCTTTTTGACCATTCGACCTAGTGCATATCGGAATCCATAGTGACCATTCCAAATTAGGACAGGTGGCTTACCCGATATAGGTTGTTTGAAACCGCTGTGTGCGTAGTGAAACCCTAGCTCCTGACAAAATAGGACAGGGAAACCTTACCCCAACGTAGGGGTGTATCGGCTCTCTTTTACCTGTTATGTGCTTTTAGAGTGTATCTCTGCAGGGAACGCATATATCAGTTTGCAAGTTTGGGTATCCGGCCCGAGGGCACCGATAACAGTTGTCAAGAATCAGTTGTATCTGTGGGTATCAGTTCAGCTTTGAATAGTGATTCTGGGGAATAGTGATCAGTAGTAGAGTACAGTTATCCGGCTACATCCGTGCTTGATCTGTCTGGGGCTGAAATGCTGTTTGTTTTCCGTTTCAGTTCAGAGATTCAGAGGGTCGATCCGGAACAGTTAGTGTCTTCTCCTTGCTGCGGCAGGACTTAGCATGACGCAGAATTCAGAAGAAATCGTGGTCATGACGGCCGCGTTGGATCAAGAAATCACCTTACATGATGAGACTACTGTTGACATGCCGCATCCGCCCAGATCGCCGGCCGCGCACCCGGTTTGGGCCCCTCAGCTATATCAGGCTCGCGAGCCCACTACATTTGAAGTAATGGGGATGATAGGTGATCTTCAAAGATCCGTGACGGATCTCGCCTATGGAATGACAGTTTCGCCGCCAGCCGCATCATACGTCGGAGGCTTTGTACCCCAAGAGCCCCCGCTACTGGGACGAATTGTGATTGAACTCAACCAACCGGAGATGACCTCCAGTTATGGTAACGATGCAGCAAACCAAACTCTAGATCAGGCCGAGGCCAGAGATAAAGGCAAGATGAAGGCAGATGCCGACCCTATCGGACAACTGCTGTGGGCAGTGGAAGCTTTGAAAGCCAGGGGGATGAACAAGCAACAGGTATCTGCAGTTGTGACAAAAGCTGTGGAGGGTGCTTTCCCCACTCCGCCTGAGGGCAGTTCCAGTCAATCAGAGAATCGGGATAGGCCCCGTCATACCAAAACAGTTCTTCCCGCTCCCAACCTTGCACCCGAGAGGGATCAGAAATCCAAGGCCGCCCCCGCCGATCCGTTCGCTAGTGCATCTAGCAAGAGTGCTCAGGTCCCGAAGTATCTGCCCCGAGGGCACAGGGTCTTCCACCCTCTTTACATGCCTCTGTCTAGGGCACTGTTGATTTTGGCCAAAAAGGGGCATCTCAAACCCTTGGAGCCCCGGCCCCTACCGAAGAATCTCCCTGCCGCACATGATGCTTCTCTGTACTGTGCGTACCATCAGCAGACAGGCCATGCCACTGACAATTGTTTTCGCCTCCGTCACGAGGTGCAGGATCTGATTGACAACGAGGTTATCCTCCCACCCACCTCGGCCAAGTCAGTCACTACGGAGTTCTTGGATTTTGAGGACACAGATACTGCGAGTATGTAATCAGAAGGTGAACCGCCTGTGGGCAATGCTTGGCGCATTTTTGGATGTGGCGTTTGGCACGCATTTTTGGGCACCTATTAATTTCTGTAAATTCTGACTTGGGTGTCGAGTCAGTCTTCTGTTTTGTCTTGAGCCTGTCTCATTGTTTTGAGACATTCCTTTTGCTTAAGGGTCTGTCTAATTGTAATGAGTCAGTCCCTCTTGTATAGAGTACCATGGTGATTTCGGGGTTGTTGCCTCAAACACCGTCTTATCTTATAAACGGTTGTTTTTGCTTTTTGAGTCTGTTTCTGTCAGGGAGCCAGTTATGCCAACAAATCTAAATGAAACAGCCATGGCCACCATGTGTCATATTTGTTGCTATTCGAGTTAGCCGCGCCAGAGGGTGTAAATGGAACGACAGCACATACCGCTTGCTCTCTTGTGCCTTAAACATCGTTATGATGACCTAAGCTTTTCATAAAACCCTTTTCGAACACTGCGGTGGTGAAAACAAAGAGGAAGTAATTCCTCGGGTTTTGTAAAATTTTGATCATTTTGAGAAAAAAGAAACGCATGCTAAGCTTTTCATGAATGAAATCATGCTTGTCGGCGTAAGTACTGAGAAGGACCCTGGCCTGATCCAGACTGGTTCCACATTATCTTCAGCACGAGCGATTTGTCGCTTTCTTAAAAACTTTCAAAAACAAAATATTTTGTGCAGTCTCGCGAAGACTTGTGTGGAATCGCTCTTAAGATTGTGTAGCCCACGATCGCTCTCGGCCTCAAGATTCGATTTATCTGTTGCGAACCGGAATCCGTTCAGAACATTCAACGGTGCCATGAAACGCCTGTATGGCCCATTTTGAAGCAGCCCTCGAGCAAGAGGCCTCAAAGTCAGATCAGGGAGATCAGATCCCACCAAGCAAAGCTCGAGAAGCAACCGTGATGGACTTTTCCTGCAAATCAACCCAACAGCCGCTCTCCCGGATACAGAGGGCTTCCATTTCAAAAACCATTTGGCATGGGCTTGCTACACTTTTACCCTTTGAGAGGCTCGCTGGGCCGAAAACCCGAAGGGCGGTCCAGGCAAAAGTTAGAGCAAAGAAAAGAAAAGACAAAAGAAAAATACAAAAGAAACAAAAAGAAGAGAAAGAACAAACAGCAAGCAAAAAAATGAATGATGAAAATACAAAAGAAAAAAAAAGAAGAAGAAAAGAAAAAGAAAGAAGAAAAAAAACATAGCTCGCAAGGTCGAAAACCCGCATTGGGCGCCTTGGCAAAAGTAGAGCCTAAACAGTGAAGGTTAAAATACCCGAGTGTACCTTAACCGGAACTACGTAAGGCTTGATTCCCATGTTTGGGATACGTAGGCAACTTCATCCTGAAGTCCAGCCCCCAACGCTTCCATAGCGTCTCAGTCCATGTCATGGTTTTGATCACCTTTGCCTCCTCCGAATCCAGAGTCTCAATTACAAGCAACCGGGAGCTACGTGATTAACTTCCTCTTAAAGCCCAACCGCCAACACCTTCCAGGTGACTGTGTCCATATATTGATTCAAACCGTCTTCGGCTCCTCCGCGACTGAGGGTCCAATCATCATCAACAAGGACTGGCTTACAATGTGCCGCGGCATCATCCAGCAAGGGCAACTTCCGTTGCCATATAGTGCCATAAGTTGCCCTGAGTTACCGCCCAAACTAGGGGCAACTTTCCGTTGCCTTATCCCCCCCTTAAGCCAGGGGCAATTTCCCATTACCTCCGATCCGAGGTTGCATATCTCGAGGGTAAGTTCTACGCTCGTTGAGCGTTCACTGTTTGCGAAAATAGTTTTTGAAAATTTTCATTGAAGTTGACTTATTTTCTCGAAAACTATTTCATTTTTCAAAATAGGACCATGTTTGGACCCAAAAGGAGAATTTTCAGTGCGCACAGCCTGATTCGCATGATTTTCAAATCAAAAATTGAACAAGCATGTTAATCTGACGTTCATTTTGATCAAAACTGTTTTAGAAAGAAAACAAAAAAAAGGGGTCAAAGTAATGAACTAGGGGCACAGTTTGAGTCGGGTTTTTCTGTCTCTCCCTTGTCATCAGCACGCCTGCCAGGAAAGCACTTTACCTATCAAAAGAAATAGCCGCGAGCTAGCTGCATTCGGCATGAATCCACCGCTTCCTACTCATCCAGCAATCACCCTGGGGAGGGATGAAAAATGAGAGAATAAAGAATAGAGAGGTGTAAGTCGAGAGAAAAGTGAACAAGAGGGTTTTGAGAGAAAAACCAAGCTTGAGGGCCGAGTGGTGTGAGAATCACACAAATCAGAAAGGGTGGGAAACCTGCCCATAGGAATTGGCTCCTCAAGGTCTTTTGTTTTCAAGCACGTCCGTGTGTCGCGTCCTTTGATTTGTTGGTCTCAACTTAGCTTTGAGTCTTTTCCGAGTGTATCTCGTTGTGTTTAGGTCGTGTGCCTTTTATTTTCTTCACTTGAGTCATTTTCACTGTGTTCAGTTGTAGGCTCGATACCCCGGTTGTGAAACCCCTCTTCCAAAGATTAATCGTTTGTGCTCAGGATGCTGTGCCATTCTCTACATTTGTGCGAAGCAAGAGAAAGAAAAGGAAATTTGGGACATCCGAGTGAGTTTCAACTTCAACCGTTTCAGTTTTGTTATCCGTCTTGTCAGATGAGGTTATTTGTTCAGGGTTTGCTGTGTGCAGAATGGACCGAGTGCTGTGTTATGGGCTGCATGCAGACTAATCCCCAGCAGAGTATGGGTTGTGTGTCCAGTTTGAGTAGTGGTTTGTATGAGTTGTTTGCTGTTAATTGGTTGGTTATCCGATTATCATAGTGCAAATGCTCAATTTTCAGACAATAGATCAATATCATTTACATTTGAGGTGTAATATGATGCAATGCAGTGCAGGGTATGAAATATACACGAATGTAAATACTTTTTAGACAAAAAGTTTGTTTCATTTCATATCATCTTCTCAAGTACATAAGTTTTGGAAACAAAATCTGCCTGCGGCAGTACAAAATACTCTATCTACCAACAAAAGAGAAAAGAATAAGAAAAGAAATAAGGAAAAAAAATATAGCAAAAGTCTGGGTCATCAGCATCATCAATGGCCTCGCGCCGGGGGATCTGTCCTCGCCCTCTTCCTGGGCAGAAGTCCAGGAGCATCACCAGAAGTGTCACTATCCGAGCCTGAGCCCGAGCTGCCCCCGGCCTCCTCCTCGGATGACTCCGCCTCCTCCTCAGACTCGTCATCTGGAACCGGAGCCCGCGAGCTACTCCCGACATGAACGCGCCCCCCTCTGGTACGAGGATATGCTCTGCCATCCCGAGTGGAAATGGGAGGTCCAGCTGGAGCGCCACCCACCGGGAATCTGGAAGGGAGGCTGAAACAGCATGAAAAGACAAATGCATCAGTATATATTGAGCAGTGAATCAGTGTAGAATGCAGTGTATGAGTACAGTGTATGTGAATGCTCGTGAGCAGATGAATCAGTGTAGAATGCAGTGTATGAGTACAGTGTATGTGAATACTGAGAATAGATGAATCAGTGCAGAATGCAGTGTATGAGTACAGTGTATGTGAACACCGTGAGCAGTTTAATCAGCGCAGATGCAGTGTATGAATACAGTGTGTGAGTGCCGTGAGCAGTTATCAGGTTTTGTGCAGTACATCAGATTGTATGAAACAGTCAAAGAACATACGGAATGCTGTAAAGAGCCAAGATGTCAAAGGTCCGCTGCAGCATCCCCATCATGGAGGCATTCAACTCCACGGACTGCCGGTGTACTCGGAGGATGCCTGCAAAAGTATCAGATGCATCAGTATTCTGTGGATATATCGAATAAACTGAAATGGAATGACAATGCAAGATACGAAATGAAGTGGTACATACCGGAGGCAAGTCGGGAATACCGGCTAACTCATGACCAGCCGGGGAGGAGCAAAGGGGATCTGAAAGGTCTCCCCACCCTGCCCTCTGTATGTCAGCATAGTGGACAGAGCAGGCCAACCGCCCCCCGTCCCCTCTGAACCCCGCCCCTGCCGCGAACTCGAGCCCTCCTCGGTGCTCCTCCCCTCCTCCTACTCCTGCTCCGGCCCCGCGCCGCAGGTCTCTCTCTCTCAGCTCGGCGACCACACCCCAGCGGCCGCATGATGAAGGTCCGGACGTACTCTGAGTAATCGCCCTCGCCTCTGAAGCCGTCTGCCTCCCAGCCGATGGTGTAGTCCGCCATCTGCTCGGCGGTGAACCTCTCCGTATCCCGCATATGCTCGGAGGGTGTATCGGGACTATCTGCTCAGGTAACCCTAAGGTCTGACGCAAGAAGCGCTCGCCTAGGTACCAAGCCCGACAGACCGGGCCCTCCAGCAAAATCCGGTAACGCGAGGTATCGACGGCGCCAGCAAACCGATCCTGCGCCACGACTGGCAACGGAGCCCAAGGCTGCCAGGTGATCTGAAATTGAAATACAGTGTGTTACCTACTGTTATTGCTAATATACAGTGAAAAGATGAAGCTTAAATGAACTACGAGTAAAACATACCTCGGCAGGGGTGATGGTGTCAAAGTAGCGGCGGAAGAAGCTGAAGGTCTCCCGGGGCCTCCGCACGCACCTCCCGTCGAAGCGGCGTGAGAATGGAACGACCAGAGGGGTCTCTGTATCGGGTACAGGAGCGAGCCTAGGAAAGTAGGCGTAAACCCACAACTGCAAGATAGATACCAGTGCATTTATCAGATAAAGCAGAATACAGAATAAAAAGCAGAAATAGCAGAGCCGTGTGTTGTGCAATGTAAGAGCAGAGTATGTGTGTACAATGTGAGCAGTGTACAGTCAGTGAAAAGCAAAGTGTGTGTGTACAGTGTGAGCAGTGTACAGTCAGTGTAAAGCAAAGTGTGTGTGTGCCGTGTGTACAGTATACAGCAAGTGTAAAACAGAGCATGTGTGTGCCGTGTGTACAGTATACAGCAAAGTAAAACAGACTACAGTGTGTACAGTACAGAATACAGAAAGTATGTAGAGCAGAAATATAAGCAGAGAAGAAGACATACCTCCCAAGCCCGCCAGTAGCCCCCGAGCAACTGCCCGCTGCCCGCAGAGAGACTGAGCTCATGTAGCCGTAGAGGGTGGCCAGAGCGCGCCGCCGCCCTTCATATCGCAGGAGGTCCCGGACGTCCACCAGTTCGCTGAGAAGGCAGAGAGGCACGGTGTTCGCCCGGTCGGCGAAGAGGGTCGTCCCTAACAAAACATCATAAAGCCGCGTGCGTACTGCTCTACAGCGGCCGCCTCGGTCATCGGAGCCGCCGCCACCAACGCAGGCTGCACTCTGAACTGCACCTCAACCAGGAGTAGCGGACAAAGCCTGGACGAGCAGAGGTGGCGCCTCGCCAAGCAAGTAGATCTGAGCGGCGATCCACTCGTCCATGTCGGTGTCGAAGGGGATCGGATCACCCCCTACCCCGATGCCGGTGAGCACCGAAAAGTCGTAGGGAGTCATCGTCATGTCTCCCGCTGCAGATAGGTGGAAAGAGTCGGTGGTGTCCCACCACCTCTCTGCCAAGGCGGCAAGGAGAGGTCTGCAGGCGGAGAGCCTGGAAAGTCCCCTGCAAAAGGGACCGAAGCCCGCATCGTCCACGATGCGTCGAACCGCCTCGGGAAGCTCCAAGTACCAATCTCGAGCCGCAACATTCCCATACCCGCGGATGGCATGGGAATCTCCCTGTTTTCAAGCAAATAGTTGCAAAGCAATATGAAATGTACAGTTTCGAAGAAACAGTTAAAGTCAGTACAAATCCAGCATGCGTGCAAGTCTTTCAGATTCAAACAGAAACCGGGTATCGGTGTGCTTACAGTAAACTACGGCGCGTGATGCGTCAGTGTGTTTTGAGTGGTCCAGTGTAAACTTGGTGCACGTGTGCACGTTTTTCAGATGCAAGCAAATGTCAAGTTTCAGTGCACCAGTAGGTGGACTACGGCCTGTGATGTGTCAGTACTCCCATGGGGATCAGTGTAAACATAGCATGTGTGCGTGTTTTTCAAAGTTCAAACAGATGCCAGGTCCCGGTATGTTTCAGTGAATTACCAATGTGTGATGCGACTGCATGTTTGTGTGATTCAGTGCAAGTCTAGCATACGTGCGAGTTTTCAGATTCAAATAAGCAACGGGTGTTGGTGAGTTCATGTCAAAAGTGCAATGTGTGCCGTGTGTTTGGGTGATTCAGGCTAGTGCAGTGTGTGTGCATGTGTGCCGGTCCTAAGCAGATATCAGTTGTGAAGTTATCTACAATCAACTACAATATACGGCATGTCAGAATTAAGCAGTTAACGGGTGCAGTTAGCTACGGCAGTCGACAGAAAATTCTACATTGCAGAAAATAAAACAAAGTAGAGATGTTACCTCGGAAGCGCCGAAGGACAGGTGCGAGGTCGGCTCGCGCAGGAGAAGCTCCGGGTCCAGCGCTCGGTCGAAACCGCAGAAGTGGCGAAGTCCATCGGGTGGTAGAATGTGAATAGCCGGCTGGTAGGTCGCCGGATCAAATGGGCGCTCGCTCAACGGGAGAAGCTCAACCCCGGGATCCATCTCGTGATCCGAGGGAGTCCCGACATGTGGAATGTCGTCAGCCATGGCAATGGAGATGAGAAAATAGCCGGAAAAGGAAAACCGAGCAAGAAGGTGAAAAGTCAACCGAAAAAAGTCAACTCCGAGCGAGCCGGAAATGGCCGGGAAGGCCGGAAGATGAAAATACACGGAAATGTAGAGAAAATCGAAGGGAACAAGTCCCGAAAAGGCGAAAATAGCAAAGGGGATCCTGAAATGAGATTTCGATCGGGTGGAAATGTCCGAAACGCGAAGAATATCGCGAATCCGACGGTAAAACGAGCGTGAAACGCGAAGAAACGGTGAAAAAAATGAGAGAACAAAGCTCTAGAGAGAGAGAGAGGGTGTTTTCGGCGGAAGAGGACGTGAAGAATAGGGTTTAGAAGCCCTATTTTATAAAGCCCATAGCGAAATGCCGAATCTGCCCCCGATCAGGCATTTTCTGCCGGTCGGCACTATTTTGTGCCGGTCGGCACATTATTGTGCCGGTGGAGAAGTTTAGGCAGCCGGCGGCAGCCGATGACTACCTAGCCCAGCCGGTGGTGTTCCCAAGGTCTTGTTTAGGCTAGATGAGGGGTTTTGGGTCTTCATATCTCAAGAAAGTGCAAGAAAGTGCATCCCCGACGCTCAATCGGCCTCCGTTTTGACCTCGGACCGTGTCTTCTGTGCGTGGCACTCAAATTCAAGCAAAAATTGTATCCTTTTGTCTTCTATAAGATTCAAAAAGTTGCCCCGCATGCGTTGCATGCATCCATCGCATTGTCCGGGGGGGGTCGCATCGCGCCGTTTCGCGCATCCCTTGGGACTTGCGCTGTTTTGCACTTCTTTTTTTATCAAATGAGGTATGCGTGCCTCATTTCGCATTTCATTGCATCTCGAGGCACGTATGCCTCGTTTTGCACTTCATTTTCCATCAAATGAGGTATGCGTGCCTCATTTCGCATTTCATTGCATCTCGAGGCACGTATGCCTCGTTTTGCACTTCATTTTCCATCAAATGAGATATGCGTGCCTCATTTCGCATTTCATTGCATCTCGAGGCACGTATGCCTCGTTTTGCACTTCATTTTCCATCAAATGAGGTATGCGTGCCTCATTTCGCATTTCATTGCATCTCGAGGCACGTATGCCTCGTTTTGCACTTCATTTTCCATCAAATGAGGTATGCGTGCCTCATTTCGCATTTCATTGCATCTCGAGGCACGCATGCCCCGTTTTGCATTTCATTTTCCATCAAATGAGGTATGCGTGCCTCATGAGCATTTCATCTTATGAGCCGGGTCTGGCGGGACCGAAAACACGCACGGTCTGACGAGACCTTAAACACACCCGGTCTAGGAGACCTTAAATCCTCGGGAGGTGCAAGACCTTCGGTGCATTAAGGTGCACCCCATCGCATTTGGCATGCATCATATCGCACTGTCTTCTGCACTCGCGTTGTCTAAACGCATCGCACTATTTTGCGCATCTCATTGCATTGTGCATGCATTCAATCGCGCTATCTTGCGCATCACACCGTCCTGTACACGCAGGGTCCGGCGGGACCGAAAACACGCACGGTCTGACGAGACCTTAAACACGCCCGGTCTAGGAGACCTTAAATCCTCGGGAGGTGCAAGACCTTCGGTGCATTAAGGTGCACCCCATCGCATTTGGCATGCATTATATCGCACTGTCTTGTGCACTCGCGTTGTCTAAACGCATCGCGCTATTTTGCGCATCTCATTGCATTGTGCATGCATTCAATCGCGCTATCTTGCGTATCACACCGTCCTGTGCACGCAGTCCGGCGGGACTGAAAACACGCACGGTCTGGCGAAACCTTAAACCCGTCCATTTGCATTGTTTTGCATCTCAAAAGCCGTGCGTTGGCGCGCATTTCAAACATCATGCATCATGTGCATTTCAAATGCATACATTTTGCATCCCGGTCTAGGAGACCTTAAATCCTCTGAAGGTGCAATTCCTTCGGTGTTTGTCGTGCCCGAACGACTTTCGGTGGTCTGGTAAAGCCACCTGTCTGTGTTTGCGGTGAGTTCCTAGAAGACCAACTAGGATGGTGAAAACTAGAGTTTGAATGGCTTATGCCTAGAACGCAAAGGTTCGGAATTTCCGAGACTAAAGTCTGGTTTAAATACCCAGGGGGTGTACCCTCGGCTTGAAATCTGTATGGAAGCCCCATAGGTTGAGGCGGCGTGTTTACGCCTCGATTCTGGATACCGAACCAACCTAGTATATCGCCCTGTTGGTAAGATAGGGAAAGCTGCGATCATAGTCGTTGCATCAACATGCATTTGTCATGCATCATCGTAAAATATTACATATGTCATGCATTTCAAAAACAAAAAAAAACAACATGCATTGTCATGCATCATTGTAAAATATTGCATATGTCATGCATTTCAAAAAAAAAAAAAAAACATACATTTGTCATGCATCATCATATATATTGTATATGTCATGCATTTCAAAAACAAAAAAACAAAAAAAAACATGCATGTGTCATGCATATCATTGTAGTTAGGTGTGTATGTCATGCATTTTCTGTAAATATCCATTTCTATTGCATCGTAGTTTGCATGCATCCATTGCATCACTTCCATCCATGGCTTGCGCCTTTCCAGGTTGAGCTTGGTCTGGTATGTGCCCCTACTTTTCACGTCGAAGCACAGTTTTTGTGTACGCGCCTATTCCTTGATGAGCTTGGTTTGAGGGTTGCGGCACATTTCCTGTGTTAGACGCGGTTCGTATGCGTACATGCCTTTCCTAGGTAAGATTCGGTTTGGCCCGCGTGCCATATCCATTGTATCCATTTCCGTTGCATTGTAGTGTAATTGTTGCGTCCGGCATTAGGATCATTATTCCCTCCTCAGCGGGTCGTTTCCCCACTTATGTCATTCCACCCAATACTTGTTCTTGTGTCCGTGCGAAGTACTCATAGATCAGACATCGTTCTATGGGAGACGGACTTGTTACTTCCATCAACCTATTTGACATTCGTGTGGTTTCGAATCGCTCACGATTGAATCATGATTCAATTGCCCTGCATGTAGTTTGCATTGCATATAGTTTCAATTGCATTGCATATTAGTTGCATTATTTATACATAGTTTTGTATATATTGCATATCATTTTGCATTCATTTTGCATTGTCATGCATGTTGCTAACAATATTGTACCTGTTAAGTTTGCTTTCTTTGCAGGCACGATATTGTATGTACGGCTCATTTGAGGCCGGTGCAACCGGACGAGCCGCACAGGTATTGTATCCTCCGAGTGAGACGTATCGAGATTTGCATAATTCTCTTACATCCTTTCTACATTGTAGTGTAGTTTGGCGTATGCTAGCTTATAACTGTTGCATGTGTGCTTCATTACAGCTTCCTTTGCATGATCGTAAGTTATGCTCGGCCTTTTGCATCGTCAGTTGCATCTTGCCCCCGCCTACGGGCGCATACCTTATCTGCGGCTTGTATGCCTGTGCATGAACTACGCTGGTTTGATTCCTAAGGGATACGTAGGCAGCTTGCGAGTTCAACCATTTGCGCTTTGTATGTTTGTCCAAGTCTTCGGCCTTGTCAAAAATGGGTCGTCTTTGGGCTTTGACATTCACTCCCGTCATTGTTATGACTTTCGAGTTCTGTCAAAGAGGGGCAACTGTAGACACCCCATTTTTGACCGTCCTCAAGACCTGGACGTCACCGCTTGAACACTCAGTGATTATCCATGTTTGTGTTCGTTTGGAGTTCCCGGAGTTCTCGGCTCGCGCGCCTTGCCTCAGGACTTCCGAACTCGACCGTTTTGTGTTTGGTTTTGCACCAAACACTTGTGTTTTGCCTTGGAGGGGCAGGGAATGCTTTGTGAGGCATCCCCACATACCACCGGCTGTGGCTAGAGGCCACCGGCTGGCTAGTGTTGCCATCGGCACTTTATTGTGCCGACCGGCACTATTTTGTGCCGACCGGCACTAAGTTTTGTCAAAATGACACTCTTTGCCGGCCGGACACTGTGCAGTTGCTTTATGAGATATTTTCAGACAGCTGTATAGTTTTGGTTCCCCTCCATACACGTGTATGGAGGGATGACCCTCTTAGTTAGCTTAGCTTGTAAGCTTTGCAAGCTTTGCTTGCCTATAAGAGGAGCACTCCTCTTCTTGGCTTAGGGTTACAAAAATCTTAGCCATTTTAGACAGACCAAGCTCTGGTTTTTAGGGTTAGGATAGATACACATCCTATCTCTCTACTTCTCTCTTGTTTTGTACACTAGGTGTTTAGTTCATACTATTGCACACAAGCACCTAGTGTTTCACTTTCCTCTTGGAGTTGAGGTTATAAGAGCATATTCTTGGTGTTCTTGACTGGTTTGAGGCTTAAGGAGGCATCAAGGTCACCATTGTTGAAGAAAAGCTCCAAGGGTAAGAAACTTACTTTATTTACCCCATTCTTGCACTCCATTTTTACTTGCTTTAGAACTGTTTTTGTGCTTAGTCTTTAACACATAAAAGTTCTGTTTTTTAAGCCTCTTTATTGTTTATTAAGAGTGTTTTGTGGTTTGAGCAAGTTTGACCACCCTTAGGCCTTGAAAAGGCCCCTTTTTGTGCTATTTTGTTGAGATCCGAGATTTTTGTGCTTGGGCCTCTTCACCACTGAAATCTTGAGGGATTTCAGTGGTGGAGATGGTGCCATAAAGTCTCCAAAAGGGGAGAGCCACCCCCTCTCCTTAATGTCCTTGAAAAGGGCAAGTTTTGGCCTCCAAAGGAGCACCATGTTTGGTTGTGTTTTGAGCATGTCTTGGCTGCATTTCATGCTTATTATGCCATGATATAACATGTTTCTAAGTTGGTTTAGGTCCCTTATGCATGCTTAGCATAGTTGCCTTATAATGCCTTTTGATCCTCTAACATGCCTAGGTTGTATGCCTTAGCTTCTAGCATGCCTTAGGCTTAGATTTGTGAAGTTTTTGTGCTCATATTTCCATGTTTTAGGTCTGTCTCATGTTGTTTGAGGCAACCATAGCATGTTTAATATAGCCTCTTTGCATTGGGCTTGTTGGCCTTAAGAGCATGAATATGTAGCATGCCTTTGTTTGCATCATTTTGGTAGTTTGGAACCACCTAGCATGCTATTTCAGTCCCTTTGGTGTGCTTGTATGCTTGCCTTAGTGGCCTCTTTAATGCTTTAAAAGCATGTGTTGAATGCTACATGTTTTGGCCTTAATGCATGCCTTTGATTTCAACCCTCTTAGATGCCATCTAAGTGGTCCTTTGGGCCTAATTTGACATGCTAAAAATCTGTTTTGGGTTGATCAATGCATGCCATAATTGCCTTGCATAGGTGTGGTTTAATGCTTCATAGACTTGCTTTGAAGACTTGGGCCATTTGTTGCATGTTTAGCTTGCTTTGTCGCATGATTTGGCATCATGTTTTGCATGATTTTCAGAGCTTTATATGCATACTAATTGTCTATGTTTAACTCATTTCAAGTGTGCTTGAGAGTTGCCATGTTTGTGTCTAAGTGTTGGACCATAATGGCATGCATGTGTGTGTGTATTTTAGCCTTCATTTTTGGGCATTTTAGCCACTGATTTTGGGCCTATTAGGGGCTGCCCAATTCATATTTAAGTCCACCTTTTACTTGGTTTGCATGCTTGCCTTACATGTTTGCTTGTATGCTTACATAAGTACCTTGCATTGTCCATATTGCATGCTAGCCAACATGCTTAGGATTTCATTGCATTAACATGCATGCTAGGCCTCTTGAGATAAACATGATAGAGGTTCGGCACCCTTGTTTGTCTATATGGTTTGCATGCATTTGAAATCAAAGTTGCATTCTCGGTTCTTTGGGCCATCATGCATAGAAATGCGTGATTGGTGGTCCGGGAATCGAGGCACATGCCCCCTTGAGTCAAAAACATGATAAGGGGTGTGTAGTACGTCCGCGGGGGACCTCGGCTACAGTTCGGACTCTTCTTTTTGTGTGTTGCGGTTCTAAATCTGAACCAAAGAGTCCAACTCTGGCAAATCGTTTTGAGAAAAACAGATTTTGTAAAGAAGTGCCAAACATGGACTGCTTTGCCAGATTACAGAGTCGCCACCTAAATATTTTTAAAATGGGAAATTCAGGAAACCCTGACTTGGTGCCGAAGGCCACGTGTCCGTCATCACCAAATGTCTCGGCTCGGGAGCTTGGGTACGATCGGGGAAGGTCAGCTATGAGCACCCCCTTTCGCCCGGTCCGAAGACCGGCCTCTACTAACCGTGATATCCGTTTTTGAAAACATTACATGCTCTTATTCCAATTATCAACCTAGAATTACTATGTTATGCGCACAGCAAACAAGTATAGACTAGATTGCCTAATTTGGAAACAAACATTGCATATCCGTTTATTTTGAAAATGCTTTGGAATTTGCTACTCGCAAGTAGGCTAAAACACGGATTTCAATGAGTTTTCCCAACTTACGCAATCCAACCTCCACCCACAGGCATTCAAACAGTTTATCTTACATAAGCACTTAGCCGCATGGCAAGCATACTGTCATGGCAACATTCACACGCATGTGGTATGCTAAAGCGTAAATACTTACATCGTACTCCGTGCCAAAACAGTAAACTAGTTAGCAAACATGCATGCCCTAGTTCATGTTAAGTGACTAATGCAACACATGCATAGATGCAATCTAGAGTAGGCTCGGCTAACCCTAAGCATGGCATGTGAAATGTTTCACGTAGCACGTATTCAATTTGGAATTGAAAATACGATGCAGTTTGTATGATGTGCCGAGCCCGATGCATGTCAACAAATGCATGGATGCACGCATGCATAGCATAAGGTATGCTAAAATAAATATACCCTAATCTACCATCATAAGCAGGTAAATAAAAGGGAGAAAGAAGTGGAGGTTGGAAGACATACACACACTCACCCACACTTATTACATTTTTGCCCTCACTCGGAGGGTCCAAAATAATAATACAGTCCAACGAATGAATGAATCAAATATTACAAATTCTAATTACTAAAATTAAAGCAAAATAAATGCAATGGGGGCCTCAGCCCTGCCTTGGGATGCGCGAATGATGGATGCTCGATCCGACTTGCCCGGAAAACCCATGCCGTGGCACTGCTGCTTCTGTTTTCACTGTCCTGCCTCTCCAAAAATTCCCAAAGTTCTGGAATACCTCCCACATGGTCTGAAGTATCCCACCGGCTGCGGGAAATGATCGCCGGTTGCTTCAATTGTCCACCGGCTGCGTGTGGAGTTTATCGGCACAAAAATAGTGCCGGTCGGCACATTATATTGCCGGCCGGCAGAAAATCCCTGCAGCAGACAGTTTGACAGCAGCAGCAAGACAGCAATGCATGGCATGGATTTTGGGGCATATGTAAGCATGGTCAATGCCTCCTATCATGCTTGGGGGCTCAAGGAGGCATGACCCTTGGTTCTTGGGCCATCAATAGTGCATTTTGATGCATGGTGGCCTAAAGAACCAAGGTCGCATTTTGATGTAAATGCATGCAACACAAACAAATGAAATCCAAAGCTTCATCATGTGTTAGTCCAAGGCCTTGGTGACCGAGAATTGAGGTGAGTTGCACCACGTGGAGTGTGAACTCCCCTCAATTCTATGCTTGGCTTGACAATCCCCAAGCTAAGCCATGGAATGTATGAATGCAACATAGCTCAAATGAGGCAACCTAATGCTAGGATGCCAACATGCTAAATGCAATGTGACATGCAAGGTGCAAATGCACTAAGCACTCAACAACCAACACAATAGGCGTACAAAATGCTAGGGCATGCAAAGTATAAGTGGCATACAAAAATGAGCCAATCAAGCCATGGGACCAATATACTACAACACCTAGTGGACCAAGTGTAAGCATGCAATGGTGGCTTTAACCATCATGGGGGAGGCCTCAAACTTCCCCAAAAACAGTAGGAAAATAGGCTCCAAAACCAAAGCAAAATGTCATACAAGCATGCGAGTGGATGGGCCTAAATCTAAAGCACCAAGTAGAGCATCTAAATGCCATTAACATGGCCACTCATGGCACATGTTGGACAACCACAAAAAGATTTTTATCATGCGAAAATACACCCAAATCCCACATATGGTAGCCCCAAAACAACCCAAAAGCATAGGGCATATATTATGCACATTTCAAGGCCTAAAGGACACGCCCTTAAAGCATAAAAAGAGGTGACAAATTTGAGGATGTGGGCATGGATTAGGGTCTGAAATAACATGGTAAAAAACTCCAAATTGCTTAAATGGCTTGGTAAATGTATATGCATGGATCGCATGCTCAAGGCTTGTAAGCCATCACACAAAACAACCATGTGAAACATGCCAAATGTGACCAAAACGAAGGCTCACAGCCCCTACACAAGGCAAGAGGATGTTAATACCTTCATGAAACCAAGCTAAAACATGCAAGAATCATGGCTTAGACACATGGCATACTTCTAGGCACAAGAGAGCATTTCAAAGCAAACATAAGAGGCATGTTAAGGGCCACCAAATCGACCAAAAACAGAGGTTAGACATGGCCTAAGACACCCACAAAAGCTCTGAAATGAAGTCAAAACAAGCAAACATGCATGCTAGAGCTTCATACAAGTAAGGCCTACAAGCCAAAATGCAAGACAACCAAACCAAGCATGCTATACATGACTAAATCCGTGCCCCACGACCCTCAAACATGGTAATATGATGCTAATACCCTCATGGAACCAAACTACAATATGCAAAGAACATGGCTCAAAAGCATGACATTCTTTTAAGCATAAAGGAACATTACAAAGCAAGCATGAGATACATGTTAAAGGCTATAAATCTAACCTAAAACAGAGATCAAACATGACCTAAAGCACTCAAGAAATATCTGAAATGAAGCTAAATGCAAGCATGCACACATGCTACCCTCTAGGCCAAGAACAAAGGCAAACAAAGGGCCAAAGGGAGAGGGGTGTCTCTCCCCTATTTGAGGCTCGAAAATATCATCCTCACCACTGAAAACCCACTGGTTTTCAGTGGTGAGAAGGCCAAAGAACACCAAACCAAGAAGGCTTAAGCAAAGGCATCAAAAGTGGCCATATAAGGCCTAACAGGATGGATCTTTGCTCAAACCAAAAAAGGACCTTAATGAAGGTTCAAGAACAAGTAAAAACAAGAATTTTTTATCTTAAACACAAACTCAAAAACACAAAGTAAAGAGGGTAGAAAAAGGTTGCAAGAATGGGGAATATAAAGCAAGATTCTTACCCTTGATGATCCCTTGAAAAACAGAGGTTGCAGCCACTCTCTAATGCTCAAAACCAGTCCAAAACCAACACAAACAACCTCCTAAGTCTCTCAATCTCGAGCTAAGGTGTAATGGTGTGTGTAAAGGAGCAAAAATGAGGTAAAACTACACTTTTTGGCGTAAAAACACACACACAAGAGGAGAGAGAGGGAGGTATAGATATATATGGATGTATATCAGAGATATATGTATAATGCTCTGGTTTTTTTGCTCTCAAAAGGCTAACCTTGAGCCAAGAGGAAGAGTTCTCCTCTTATAGGCAAGGAATGCTTAGCAACTAAGCAAGCCAAGAGCTCATCCCTCCATACACGTGTATGGAGGGGAGCAAAACACTTTACAGCTGTGAGAAAATATCTCAAAAAGCAAGTGTAAAGTGCTCGGCCGGCAAAGAGTACCAAATGGCAAAATTTAGTGCCGGTCGGCACAAAATAGTGCCGGTCGGCACAATAAAGTGCCGATGGACAAACCAGCCAGTCGGTGGCCTCCAGCCCCAGCCGGTGGTGTGTAGGGATGCCTCACAAGGCATTCCCTGTCCTTCCAAGGCAAAACACAAGTGTTTGGTGCAAAACCAGACACAAAACGATCGAGTTCGGAGGTCCTGAGGCAAGGCGCGCGCAGCCGAGAACTCCGGGAACTCCAAACGAACACAAACATGGATAATCACCGAGTGTTCCCACGGTGACGTCCAAGTCTTGAGGACGGTCAAAAATGGGGTGTCTACAGGGTGTGTATAGTGCATAAATATCTTGAATCACATTGCCATGCATAGTTTTGTCCTCTGCTGCTGTGAGTTGCAGGTTCTGCAGGCATTTTGTGCCGACCGGCACTGTTTAGTGCCGACCGGCAGTCATTTGGCAGCCGATGGATTTATTTTGTGCCGGTGGCCTCCTCCTTCAGCTGGTGGTGCTCTACCCCAGCCGGTGGTACTCCCCAGTGCCCTGAGAGGCACTCCTGGGACTTTGGTAATTTTCTGAGGAGGAGAGCAGAGGAAACAGAGGCAATCCGTGCATGGCAGTGCGGTTCCGAACCAGTCCCGAGCGCGTGTTGCATCCGAACCTCACCCCGAGGCGATTTACTATTTAAATTAGATTAATTATTTTATTAATTTAGTTGATTTGTAATATTTTAATTAGCTTGCGTAGTTAGTTAATTTGTATATTCTTTCGGTCCCTCCGAGTGAGGGCGTATTTGTAATAAGTGTGTGTGAGTGGGTGTATGTCTTCCAATCCCCACTTCTTTCTCCCTTTTATTTACCCACTTATGATGGTAGATTAGGGCACATCTAAATTAGCATACCTTATGCAATGCATGCGTGCATTCATGCATTTGTTTACATGCACCGGGCTCGGTACATCATACAAACTGCATGGCAATTTTCAATTCCAAAATTGAATACGTGCTACTCACGCATTTCACATGCCATGTTTAGGGTTAGCCGAGCCTACTCTAGATTGCATCTATGCCTGTGTTGCATTAGCCATTTAACATGAACTAGGTCATGCATGTTTGCTAACCGGGTTATTGTTTTTGGCACGGAGTACGATGTAAGTTTTTACGCTTTAGCATATCGCACGCGTGTGAATGTTTGCCATGACAGTATGATTGCCATGCGGCTAAATGCTTATGTGTTATAAACTGTTTGAATGCCTGTGGGTGGAGGTTGGATTGCTTGAGTTGGAATAACTCATTGAAATCCGTATTTTAGCCTACTTGCGAGTAGCAAAAACCAACACGTTTTTCGAGACAAAACGGATATGCAATGTTTATTTCCAAATTAGGCGATCTAGTCTATACTTGTTTGCTGTGCGCATAACATAGTAATTCTAGGTTAATAATTGGGATAAGAACGCATAATGTTTTCAAACTCGGATATCACGGTTAGTAGAGGCCGGTCTTCGGACCGGGCGAAAGGGGGTGCTCATAGCTGACCTTCCCCGATCGTACCCAAGCTCCCGAGCCAAGACATTTGCTGATGACGGACACGTGGCCTTCGGCACCGAGTCAGGGTTTTCTAAATTTCCCATTTAAAAAAAAAATATTTAGGTGGCGACTCTGTAATCTGGCAAAGCAGTCCATGTTTGGCACTACTTTTTTTTAAAAAAATCTGTTTTCTTCAAAACGATTTGCCAGAGGTGGACTCTTTGGTTCAGATTGAGAACCGCACCATCCAAACAAAACGGAAGAGTCCGAGCTGTAGCGAGGTCCCCCGCGGGCTTGTTACAGTCTCTTGGATCGAGCGAGAACTCTTGTGCTCGAGCGTGCGTCTACGTCTAGATTGGACCTGAAGGTTGGTATTATTCACTCGAGCGAGGCTTTTGTCGCTCGAGCGAGCGAGCTCTATGTTTTGTGTTTCTTCGCTCAATCGAGAACTCTTGCGCTTGAGCGTGCTTCTGGGTTGCAAACCTGAAGCTTCGCATTATTCGCTCAAGCGACGCTTCTTGCACTTGAGCGAGGTTCGAATATATCAGTTGGCAGCAGTGTGTTATACATCACTTTTTGATCTTCTTTTCATCTCAAACCCTAGATTCGGAAGCCTCTCTCTCTAAACACACTCTCTCTCTACAAATACTCCATGTTCTATGAGTTTTCTACCCTAATCCCTTTGTAAGAAAGTTAGAGCTTGGCTTGGGCTTCCCATTGATCCGAAAATTTGTGGATTTGGAGCATCTTGGGTTTCACTCTTCTTCTCCTTTGGGCTCTTAACTTTGAGGTAAAAATAATCTACTCTTTCTTATGAGTTTTAACATAAATGTTGGGCATTTGTATAAATGTAGGGATTTTGGAAAGTTAGGGTTTGATTTGGGATTATAAAAGAGGGGTTTCTTGGTTTTGGATTGTATTATGAATGTGAGGTTTTGAAATGGGGTTGTGGGTGTACAATTGATGAAATTGAGCCTTAAAAGTATTGTTTGAGAAAGAAGGAAAAAATGCCCTAATTGGGGTTAAATGAATTATTTGTCAAAATAATGAAATTAATTATGGGAATGCATAATTGAGTTGGAAATGATGAAATTTTGGGGGGGGGGGGGAATGTGATTATTGGTATAGTTGGATTGAAAATCGCTTACCTATGGAAAGTGTATTAATTTATCTGTTTGATAAATTTAATTATCTGTTTAGAAATAACTGTTTGGGCTATCGATGGAGGATAGTCATGATTGTTGTAGAACTGCATGATGATTAGGTAAATTGAAACTAATCAATTGAAATATGTCATTGAATATGACGAATGGGTTATAACATTGAATATGTGATTAAATTGGTCATTGTATATGACAACTTGTTTAAATACATTGTATATGTATATTGTTTGAGAGGAGATAGGGGATGTATTCCATTGTTTGGGAGGAGATAGGGGATGGACTCCATTGATAATTAAGTTGGCCGGAGTGTCCAGGGTGAAAGTCCCGAAACCTTATGTACATCTAAATGATGTTGATAATTGAAGTGTTGAATATATGAAGTGTTGATAATATGAGTTGTAGTCTCATTTCGAATTATTGATGATTGAAGTATTAATAATATGAGTTGTAGTCTCATTTTGAATTATTTGAGTGAATAATGACCCACACTTATGAATAAACTTGGGTAAATGAACAGAAGTGGATTTGAAATGTGGATGTACTTGTTGATGGCCTTGTAAAGAGTGTAATTGGCTTATAAGTGTTAACCATTTGTCAAATGCTAATGTTTTAGTTATTTCTCATATTTGGTTTAGCATATCTCTACTGGGCTTTGGTTCACCCTACTTGGGACACAATTTTTCAGGCACAGGTGACATGCCGCCTCTAAGATCTTAGCTTGGGAGGTTTAGGAGTTGAAGACTTTTTTTTTGTTATTTGTTTTGTTGATTACATGTAAATGCAAGCCAAGGACTTTACTTGTAAAGGAGTTAGAACTCTTCTTTTGTGTAACCAAGTAGCAACTTGGAAAGATGTAAGCCACAGGGCATTCTATTATTTTTGTAAACATTTGAAACTCATATGAAATGCCCTTTTATAATATTAACTCTGATGTATGTATGGGAATGTGGTTATCTTTCATGAATATAGAACTATTAAATGATGGGATTGTGTATTATTTTGAGGGCGTTACACTGGCATCTTTTGCATTGCACAAGCATTTAAAAAGAATAAGGGACAATTAGATCAACCAATCATTAAACAATGAAAACGGTTAGTCGGTTACAACCGATAAGGTGTGCTATGCTTGTATCTGTTTGTGTAGGTCAAACGCCACGCCCCAGCCACGTAATTCGCAAAGCCAACTGTGAGTAATATTGTTGTAAAGATATGTTTAATCTAACTATTGTATTCCTTGTTTGGACATGTTTAGTCTTATATTTATCGAATGATGATCCTATTTACTTACATTGTATTTTGTGGCATCCTTAGCATCTGTCTATATTGCTACAGAGATCTCTGTTAGTTCCAATTTCTGGAACTCCTGTTTATGATATTGATGGCCATCGCATTTGATTACCGGTCTTCATGACCGTCTATTCGGTCTTCAAGACTGCCTGAATTAGTTTGCTATGGGATGTACCACGTATACTTGAATGCTTCCTGTATGGGATAAGTATCTGTTATGTATATGTTTTGATTTGCTTTACACTAAGGATACCATTTTGAACCTCTTTACACTGCTGTTATTCACTGGGCTCTAGCTCATATTTTGTTATATATGTAGGTGATTCAGTTCAGTAGGGGACGTAGTGACGGTGATCTCGCCTCCGTTTTGGTCAAGCTATCTTTTGTGCTTCACGGTGAGGTTCCTATCCGTTAAAGTACGTAGGTGGTCTAGTGAGCACCCTTTTGAAATCACTCACGTGATATGGTTGGTTGCCGCTGATATTATATCCCTGGTTAATGGGAATGTCTTCCCTCTTTTAGTTGTATTTTGATAAACTTGTGCTACATTGATGTACATATGTATATATATGTATCTATAATAATGCATTTTGTCTCATGTGAGTTCACAGCTCATTAGACGTTTTACTTTCTTATATCTTAGCTTCTGTTAGCCCCGTTTGTTTGATTTATACAGTTAGGCCTTCGGTAATCACGGATTATTGGCCGGTTACGATGCCAAACTTTTAGGGGTGGGTTTGGGTCGTGACATGTCCTCTATTTCACCTCTCTCTCTATCTCTCTCGATTTCTCTCTGTCTCCCTCTTACTATCTCCCTCTCAATTTCTCTCTTTTTGTGTGTCTCCCTCTCGATTTCCCTCCCTCGTTGTTTGCACACATATATACATATATATATATATACACAGACATATCATATATACAGAACTTTGATGCTTTATATAATCAATTATACACTGGTAATGTCATCCAAAGATGTATATAAGTCGTTTACATTGATTAGGTGATAGTTGCTTGGGGTGAGATGTTATTGAAATTAGGGCAATGTTGGAGTCGTTGTTGTTGAATTAGGGCAATACTGAATTAGAGATGGGACTTGTTAAAAATGAGATGTGATATCATATGATTGTATATAACTTCTACCTTATGCACATAGTTGTCATATTATAAATTACAGATCTGATTTGCCAATTTAACTCTTAGGTTAACAAGCAACCATGACATGCTATGCTAGAAATTAGAGTATCATGTCTTCTCCTAAGTTTAGCTAGTACTATTTACTTAACCAAAATTTTCATAGATGGAAATGGGATGCTGCCACACTGATGGATTCAGTGCGGTTCAATTTTAGGGATCAATACACAAGAACTAAGAGAAAGAATTTGTTTTTCTTTTTTTTGTGAGGATGATCCTATATGATTCTGTTGTTTACAGCATACACACATTTGATTGACGTAGCATGGCAAGATGCATCTCACCAGGTAAAATAATAATACATTATACGTAGTCTCATGCCAAAAGTGACATTCCTTAATATTTAACAAAAATTTGTTTATCTACTTGTTTTATTTTTAGAAAAGATCAAAAGCTGGTAAGAGTAACAGGAATCAGTTGTTGTACAATCATACCAATGGGTCTTGCTCATTTCCTATCGCAATGACTGCTATGGTGAGATTTATTTTATTTAAAAGTAAATCCATTTTTTTTTTGGGGATATGAATAATATGTTGTGATTATTTTCTGGTTCTTATTTGAATGTAATTGGTAGCTAAAAATGGAGACTTGGATTTTTCTAAGTTTTATGAAGATAGCCACACGTCCAAGAAAACAAATGACTGGATCCATCCGAAATGCGAAGAGTTGTATGTAAGTATGTAACAATGAAATAATTGTATTCAGTATTACTTAGTACCTAAAAATATATATGTTATTAAGCTTTATTTTGTCTTCTTTATTTAGCAATGACAACAAGAGATGGTCAATCTACAAGTGGCTGCCATCGAGTCAGGGATGCCATTGACATAGGAGGAGCTTTTAAGGCAAGTGCTTGGAGAGAAGAAAAGGTACTTCGATTTGGGATCGGCCCACAACCCTTTACCATAGCTGCATCACAAGCATGTGATTAGGACATGGAGGCAATGAGAGCTGAGATTGAGGCAATTCGTGATGAGCGACAAAAAGATTGTGACGAGTTAATGAAAGAGCGAGAAGAGCGCGAGAGATATTACAATGAGATGTTAAAAGAGCGAGAGGAGCGCGAGAGATGTTACAATGAGATATTGAAAGAGCGGGAGCAAGGACAAAAAGCTCAGGAGGAGACAAATACAAAGGTCAAGCATTTGAATAACGTAGTTGCTAAACTGACACAACTCTTGGGGGTCTAAGCTGGTCATCTGATGTTCGTTGTTTGGTAAGAACAATTTTATTAATTTCATATATACTTTGTTAAAATATGTTAGCTTTAAGAGTTGAAAATGTCATAAACTTAGTCGGAAAAAGGCGTTTGTGGGGCGAAAATACAAAACAGCCCCCCAACCATTGTTTTGATGTAACGGGAAGCTTTCCGGTGCCAAATGTGACCTGTAGGGATAGACGGTACGTAAATATGACACGTAGGTTGGGAGTTAGAGTTGAAAATGTCATAAACTTAGTCGAAAAAAGGCATTTAGGGGGGCAAAAATGCAAAACAGCCCCCTAACCACTGTTTTGACATAACGGGAAGCTTCCCGATGCCAAATGTGACCTATAGGGATAGACGATACGTAAACACGACACTTAGGTTGGGAGTTAGAATTCAAAATGTCATAAACTTAGTCGAAAAAAGGCGTTTAGGGGGCGAAAATGTAAAATAGCCTCTAACCACTGTTTTGGCGTAACGGAAAGCTTCCCGGTGCTAAATGTGACCTGTAGGGACAGACAGTATGTAAATACGACACGTAGGTTGGGAGTTAGAATTGAAAATGTCATAAACTTGGTCGAAAAAAGGCGTTCAGGGAGAAAATGCAAAACAGCCTCCCAACCACTATTTTGACGTAACGGGAAGCTTTCCAATGCCAAATGTGACCTATAGGGACAGATGATACCTAAATAGGACATGTAGGTTGGGAGTTAGAGTTGAAAATGTCATAAACTTAGTCGAAAAAAGGCGTTTGGGGGGCGAAAATGCAAAACAGCCCTCCAACCACTGTTTTGACATAACGGGAAGCTTCTCGGTGCCAAATGTGACCTATAGGGATAGACGGTACATAAATAGAACACGTAGGTTGGGAGTTTGAATTGAAAATGTCATAAACTTAGTTGAAAAAAGGCGTTTGGGGGTGAAAATGTAAAACAGTCCCCCAACTACTATTTTGACGTAACGGGAAGCTTTCTGATGCCAAATGTGACTTTTAGGGATAGACGGTACGTAAATAGGACACGTAGGTTGGGAGTTAGAGTTGAAAATGTCATAAACTCAATCGAAAAAAGGCGTTCGGAGGGCAAAAGTGCAAAACAACCCCCTAACTAGTGTTTTGACGTGACAGGAAGCTTTCCGGTGCCAATTGTGACATGTAGGGACATACGGTACGTAAATATGACACGTAGGTTGGGAGTTAGAGTTCAAAATGCCATAAACTTAGTTGAAAACGATTTTTTAGTCGCCAAAAATGGAAAAATACTTAAATTATGTAAAATGATTACTTGTAAAATAGTACTGGTTGCCTAATATATACATTTGAGTTGTCCAAATTTTTATTTCATATATATTCGAGTATGCAAAACTAATGATTAATTTGAAAAGATTAATTAAGTTTGAGATATATATATATATTTTATAATTTTAAATATGCCAATATTCAGTCAATACTAATGATTAATTTTATTTTTATAGATGGTTTTTGACGTAGAATTGTGTATATGACTTTTTTTGACAAGTACAGAAGACCATTGTTTTTATACCTCTATCCTTATAATGGTTCGTACAAATTATTTTTTTGGCGTGGTAAATATCCAAAGTTTGGCCTGGTATAAATTAGTTTTTGGGGCGGTACAGATTATCTTTTTGGTGTGGTATAGATTTCTTTTTGGATATTAAATTTGGTTAATCCTCTGTTATGTATGGAACTAGATTTTTGAGGTTGGATTATACTTGGTTCGTATGGAATTTGTATTACATTTAGAATTCGACGTAGAATTTGTTAGATGGTTGGAAGTGAAATGTGTGCACGTTGTTGAATGGTTGATAATATAATCAGTATTGATGGATTATATTATTTATACATGGTACAGGTTGCACTAATAATGGATACAGGTGGTTGAGAAATTAAATTAAAAAAAAAATTATATAGTATTTGGCAACTAAATATGTTGGTAGCCAAAAATGCAAGCAAAGGTATTTTGCTGCCTAATTATTTAGCAATAAAAAAGAAACAAATAGCTTTTGGCGATTAAACAGTTAGTAGCCAAAACAAATCAGAATGAGAGAATAAACTATTACCGACTAAATATTTTAGTCACTAAAAACACGACATTCTTCAGCAACTAAAATGTTTGGTTGTAAAAAATAATTAAATGAAAATTAAGAGGCTTTTGGCGACTAAAATGTGTCGTCGGTAAAAGTAACAACGACCAAACTATTTGGTCGCTAAATGTATTATTATATTACCGACTAAAATGTGTAGTTACAAAATGTATTATTATCTGCAACAAAATTTATATTGCTGACTAAAACTTTAGTCTCTAATAGTTGAATTCAGTTTTATGTGAGAACTTTCAGCAACAAATATTTTAGTCGCCAAAAGGTAACCTTTGTCGACTAATCCAAGTTTAGTAGCCTAAACGTTTACATTACCAACCAAAAATGGTTTAGTTGCCAATACTATCTTGATAGGGTATACACGACGAACTTGACGACAAAAAAATTTAGTCGTTATTGAGTTTTGGTGACCAAACATGGGGATTTGGCCGACTAATATTTTAGTCGCCAAATATGTCATTTCCCATAGTGATTGTGGGTGCTAGTGCTCCAAAGCAATTTTCTTCTTTTTATTGTGGTCAGTATTAGCTTGCACTACTAATCAAATATGGTATTGTATCTAGAATAGTTTCTTATAAAACATATTGATGATACTGTTTGTCCAAGTGAATGGGTCGGACAAGTCCAAGCTCTTCAGCGTCGACGTCTAGTTGATCAAGCCCACCGGATTACCTGCAAACAAGTCCAACGGGGAACGGGGTAGTCCCCCAGTGAACCCTCCGACAAGCAAGTTAGAAGGAGAAGTAGGGTGTAAGGAGAGTTTAGAGATAGAAAGCTTAACCTTCTTCTTGTCTTCAACGTTTGCTTATATCCTTTGGTAATCATTTCGCTGTCCCTTCCGACCTACCCTCATCGCCGAAAGTCTATGCTGTAGCTTACCTTGTTCAGGGTAAGGGGGTCCTGTTCCGACGGGGAGGTGTTGTCGTAATAAATGCTGTGATGGGCTGCATTAATGGTGATGTGCAGTGGCAATAACTTTGCAGATCTTTGTCTGCTGATGTGGCTCGTCCTTCACCTGCCATGTGTCTGAATGTCATTGGCTCTTTATGCCATGTTGGATTCCAGCTGTTCTGGGCCCCACCAGCTGGGTTATGTATTGGGCTCCAAGTGATGGGCTTGGGTTGTTTATAGTGATTCATGGCCTTTGTGGGCTTGTACACATCAGTAATCCCCCATTCCCAAGTGCAGCTTTAGTCCAGCGAAGGGAATAGTAATGAAGGAGGTGAGGTTGGTAAGGAGTGGTAGTATAGAGGTCGACCGGCGGAGGTGACTGAGCGGGTGAACCGACCGGGAGGTGGTCCGACCGTGCAGGGTGACCAAGTGGAAGGTCCGACCGTGCAGGGTCGACCGCGAATGTTGGCCGAGTGGGAAGGTCGACCACGAGGAGGGGCGACCGTGGAGGTTGGCCGAGCGGGAGGGCCGACCGTGAAGAGGGCGATCGCGAAGAAGGCCGAGTGGGAAGGTCAACCACGAGGAGGGGAGACCATGAGGAGGTTGGCCAAGCGGGAGGGCCGACCGTAAAGAGGGTGATTGCGAAGAGGGCCGAGTAGGAAGGTCGACCACGAGGAGGGGCGACCATGAGGAGGTCTGACTGGGAATGGTGAAATGGAGGGGCGTGGGGCTTAAGAGGCGGCGTGTCACGTGGTGATTTGAAGTGGAAAAGACAGGATAAGGGGAGGAGACAGTGGATCGTGGTCGTACACGTGGCAACATCCCGTGGGGGGGAAGATTAGGTGTTGGATCAGAAATGAAACGTTAGGTCATTATGGGTGTTGAAAAGATAGTTTTGGCGGATGATTTTGAAAAGTTTTCAAACTGGTGAAAATTAATTGGGATCCTTGGAATATGGGCAAACCGTGGGCTTTTGGCATTATTCGATTCACCTACTTGTTTACGAAAAATCAAAATATTCCAAGTGTGAATTCCTTTGTTGCTCACGATACACCTCTACAACACTTTTTCGATTTTCTTGCACCTGCCTCCGAAGCGATTCGCAGACATACCATAGAAATGGCCCAAGAAGAAACTGCGAATGTCAGGGTGGATCCACTTGGAGATGATGATGCGGTAGAGCTAGCGCAGCAATGCAGGATGGAGAGGGTGGGGGAGTCGATTGTACGATCTCATGGTTCCACCATGATAGCAGCTCCAAAGCCAATCAACCAGGCAGAACCTGATCACTGGCATACAAAGGCAGATAAATCAACGGTTACTGCAGCGGATTTGGAGGCTATTCGCGAAAAATACCAGGTGCCTGCCGAAATAGAGTTGTCGTTGCTGATGTCAATGGAGAGGCCATCCGATGCCAGGCCAGGGCAGTTTGCCCTTTATGAGGAGGCATTGAAAGAAGGACTGAGGCTGCCCCTGCTGCAGGTGGTAGTAGACGTCCTAAATCGTTTGGAGGTGGCGCCGGGCCAACTAATGCCCAATGCGTGGAAGATCTTGCTGTCATGTGCAAGTGCCTGGCCGAAGGCGAACGAAGGGGCGGCCATGACAGTAGATGAATTCTTCGCATGCTACAAGGCCTCAGGGCAGCAAGAGACGTGGGTCACTCTGCAGGCAGCAGCAGGGAAAGGGCTGGTGGCGGGGCTACTGTCATTGATCAAGGGGTGGAGACCACGGTGGTTCTATGTGTCTGCCAGTGGAGGAGTTGGAGTGCGCACCATTTGGAAGTTGCCCACCAAGTCGATGGAGCCAAAGCTGGGAGCAGCAATAGAGGAGAGGGTGAAGAGGGTAAAGGAGTGGAGGGAGAAAGAAGGGGCCAAATGGGACGAGCTCGTTCAGCAGTCTGCATTGTTTGAGGCAGGGTTGGATCCACAGCCGAGCGGTGGGGACCTCGACCGAGCGGAGTTGGAGGCGAGGAGAAGGGCTCAAGAGGCGGAGGATCAGACCATTCTTGCGAAAGCCCAAAAATTCAAAGAGTCCCAGGCCGACCGACCACCAAAACTGACTGCAAGGGAAAGGATTTGACCTCGCCCCAAACCCTTGGGAGAGAAAGACTTAGGCGAATTTATGCCACGACCGCCCCCAATAGACCCTTTGAGGGAGAGGTCTTTGAAGGAGATGGAGGCGTTGGGCGTGGTGAAGAAGAAGAAGAGGGTGAGGCGAAGTGAAGAAGGGCCCGCCCAGAAGAGGAGGAGGGAAGCAAGGGTAGAGGAGGCCAGTATGGCCAAGGAGGCAGAGGGGGGGGGAAGTGGAGGGGGCCCCAAGAAAAGTAATTGCCCCAAAAGTGGTGGACATCGCCGCAGAGGGCATGGAGGTGGTTCCAGTAGTGGCGGCGATCGCCGCAGGGGTCGCGAGGGCCGCCCCTGAAGTGCAAGCAGAAGATGGGGTAGCTGGCCCTAGGCCAAGAAGGGAAGAATAGCCCTAGGGGGGTCCTGCACCCCAAGGAGGGGGAGTCAGTCTGACCACAGCGATCTACCACGCTCGTGCGGTGGCGGGGTGGCTGGAGGGAGAAGAAGGCCCAGCCAGGGCAGGGGCAGACCGCCTCATGGGGATTGTAGAAGAGGCAGCCTTGTGCTCAGCATCCAGATTCAACGAGGCTGAACTGTTGAAGGGGTTATGCTCCGCTCAAATGGAGGTAACCACCTTGGCAGGGGCTTTGCTAAGGAAGGCGGGGGCTGCCAAACTCAAGGCTGATGAGGCCAAGGCTCAGCTTGCAAAGTTGAAGAAGGAGAGTGCAAGTTGGGAGAGTACCCGCGCTGATCTGCAAGCGGTTAAGGTAGAGCTGGAGAACACACGCTGCCAGGTTGTGTCACTTGAGTTCCAACTGGCTGGCGAGCAGAAGAGAGTGGATGAGGCCCAAAAAGCCTGCGCAGTCGCAGTCGAACGCCATGAAGAAGCAATGAGCAGTAATGAAGAGCTGGTCAGGCAGAAAGATGAGGCAGATGTGAAGATTGGCGATCTGCAGAAGGAGCTAGAGGGCGAGCGGGCTAAGGTAGTGGATGAGAGGAGTAGCCTTCAGAAGGAGTTGGAAGCAGAGAGAGTCAAGGCGACGGCGGAAAAGGAGAGCCTGAAGAAGGAGCTGGAAGAGGAGAGGGCTAAGGCTGCGTCTGAAAGGGCGACCCTGCAGAAGGAGCTGGACGAAGAGAGGGCGAAGGCAGCCTCTGAGAGGGCGGCTTACCCCGATCTGTGCGTCGCAACAGTGGAGCAATTCAAAGGGTCTGCTGAATTTCAAATGGTAGTTGACGCCGCGGTCGCCAGCAGCTTGGCTAGGCAAGAATCTGGGGGGGCGGGCCCATCGAGGACAACCGCTGGAGGTAGAACTGAAGCAGAAGTTATTGAGAGCTTTCAGCAGTCAGACTTCTACAAACACGAAATGGCTGAGTTCTGGGACAGTGGCTGGAAGATGTTCAAATGTAGAGCGGAGGAACTGTTCCCAGACTTAGACCTCAGTAGTGTAACAATTGGTGAGGACGATGTGGCCCAAACCCCCCTGGATAAGGGTATTGAAGAAGAAGACCTCATCTCCAGTGAGGAGGAGTAAGTGGAGAAGAAGAAGAAGAAGACTTTGCACAGACATTGTTTTTGTTTTGTTTTTTTTTTTTTTTGTTGAATCACTGTAATGAACTTATGTACAAAGTTATGAATAAATAAAATTTCAGTTGTGTTTTGCCTTTAACTGTTTTTGCTTATGCGTCTGAAATGGATGAAAACTTGTGATAAACTTGTGATAACAACTGAATTTAGGAATTCCTCAAGACAGAGTGGGATTGAAACTGTAATAAAAATAAAGTTAAGGACTCCGTAATGCAGAGTGAAATTGGACTTGTAATAAAAACTCAATGCAGAGTAAAGATAGGAACTCCTCAATGCAGAGTGAAATTTAAAATGTAATAAAATTACAAGTTTGCGTTTGCCACATTGCTCAAGTAGGTTAGTGGTTTATGGAGTGAGGCTTGGTTTGTGAGGAGGAAGGCTGACTTGTGAGAGTTCGATTGAGAAGAAAATAACCTGAGTCTGACCCTGAAACTATGGCGCTCGGTCTGGCTAAAACTTGTTAGGCAAGCTGAGTGCTTCATGCTCGGTCTGGAAGAGGCTCTTAGTGCTCGGTCTGGCCGAGGCTTCTAGTGCTCGGTCTGGCTGAGACATTTTTAGTGCTCAATCTGGAAGAGGCTTTTAGTGCTCGGTCTAGCCGAGGCTTCTGGTGCTCGGTCTGGCTGAGGCTTTTTTAGTGCTCAGTCTGGCTGAGGCTCTTTTAGTGCTCAGTCTGGCTGAGGCTTTTGGTGCTCAGTCTGGCTGAGGCTTTTGACGGTCGGACTGGCTGAGGCTTATGGAGTGATGCTCGGTCTGGCTGAGACTTGTAATAAGTACTGCAAATGAGAATGTTATTGAGACAACACACATATAGCTAAGGTATAGAATTGTTGTCATGGACAGTGTAATCCAGGCGATCCAAGTTTACATTATATAACAAAAAGAAAATACAACAACTGAGCAATACAATAGTAGGAAGTTATTGAAAGTAGCGCTTCAGGTGTTCAGCGTTCCAGGGGTGGGGGAGATCTCGACCTTCCATGTCCTGAAGTCGGTAAGTGCCCGGACGTGGTCGGGCTTTCACAACGTAAGGTCTCTCCCATTTGGCTGCCAGTTTACCCTCAGTCGGATTTTTGGTGGCAAGGGTTGCTTCTCTCAAGACAAGGTCCCTCACAGCGAACTCCCTTGGTCAGACTTTGCGGTTGTAGTGTGTTCTCATTTTCTGTTGGTATGAGGCCAGTCTGACAACAGTGGTTTCTCTGAGTTCTTCAATTAGGTCCAGGTCTGCCCAACGGAGCTCTTCCGTTAGTACTGGATCCGGATGTAAAACTCTAGGGGTAGGCAGACCGACTTCTACCGGAATAACCGCCTCAGCGCCGTATGTTAAGTGGAAAGGAGTTTCCCTAGTGGGAGTCCGAACTGTAGTTCGGTAAGCCCAGAGTACATTTGGTAGTTCTTCAGCCCAAAGCCCCTTAGCAGCTTCTAGCTTGGTTTTGATGATCTTCAGAAGAGAACGGTTGGTGACCTCAACTTGGCCGTTGGCTTGGGGATGACCGGGGGAAGAAAAACATGGTTGAATTTGAAGGTCTGCACAGAACTTCCTGTACTCGGCATTATCGAATTGTTTGCCGTTGTCGGAAACAATGGCCTGGGGAATGCCAAATCTGCAAACGATCGACTGCCAGATGAACTTGGTTGTGTTCCGCTCGGTAATGGTGGCAAGGGGTTCTGCCTCTACCCACTTAGTAAAATAATCAATGGCAACAATGGCAAATTTGGTTTGGCCTCAGCCGGTGGGTAAAGGGCCAACGAGGTCGATCCCCCATTTGGCGAACGGGTAGGGGCTGCAAAGTGTGATCAATTCAGTAGGAGGAGCATGGGGGATATTGGCAAAACGCTGACACTTATCACATTTGAGCACGAAGTCAACCGCATCTTGATTGAGAGTAGGCCAGAAATATCCAGTGCGAAGTATCTTGTGGGCCAGGGACCTGCCGCCTGAGTGATTGCCGCAGATACCCTCATGAATTTCTTGCATCACATAAGTTGCTTGAGTCGGATTGAGGCACCGCAGATAGGGGCGTGAGAAACCACGTTTGTACAAAATACCGCTGACGAGGACGTAATTGGACGACCGGGCCCTGACTTTGGCGGCTTGCTGTTGGTCGTTAGACAGTTCCCCTGTTGTCAGAAATAGAAAGATGTCTGACGCCCAAGGGATGGGCTCATTTTGGAGGAATTGTATTTCGTGCTGGTCGGGACAAATGGCGGGGTGGGATAGGTATTCTAGGCGGACACCACAGTTGAGGTCGGACTGGTCCGCGGAAGCCAACTGGGCCATCTCATCCGCCTTAGAGTTTTCTGCCCGAGGAATGTGCTTGATGTGGAAGGTATTGAAGAGGCGAACAAGGGGAAGTGCAATATCCTTGTAAGCCCGCATTGTGTCCTCCTTGGCATCGAACTCTCCCGTGATCTGTCCGACGATGAGCTGGGAGTCGCTGAACACTCGGATGTGGCTGACACCAATATCCCTGGCTAAGCGGAGACCTGCAATCAATGCCTCATATTCGGCCTCATTGTTATTGGCCTCAAACAGGAAACGGAGGGCGCATTTGAAATAACCACCCTCAGGGGCGATGAGGATGAGGCCAGCCCCACTACCTTCCCTGCGGGATGATCCGTCGACGTTGAGAGTCCAAGAATGAGGGTCTTCTGGCTCGATGGGAGCTGGTGGGGGTGTAGAGGCAGTGGTTGGGGTAGGATTAGTAAATTCCAGGATGAAATCGGCGATAGCTTGCCCCTTAATTGCTGTTTGAGGCCGGTAAGAGATGTCAAACTGGCTGAGTTCCACTGACCATTGCATGAGTCTGTCGGAAAGTTCTGGTTGCTGCATGACCTTCTTCAAGGGTTGGTCGGTGAGGACCACTATGGCATGGGCTTGGAAGTAAGGACGGAGTCGTCTGGAGGCGGTGACCAAGGCCAAGGATAATTTTTCTAACAGTGGGTAGTTCTGCTTCGCTCCCCTGAGAGCTCGACTGATGTAGTAGACCGGTCGCTGGACGGAGCCGTCTTCCCTGATAAGAGCTGCACTGACAGCGGTGCTTGATACGGCTAGATAGAGGAAGAGGGGCTCGCCCATGATTGCCTGTGAGAGGAAGGGGGGATTGGCCATGCACTGCTTCAACTGTTGAAAAGCCTCTTCGGATTCAGCCATCCATTCAAAAGTTTGCCGAAGAACTTTGAAGAATGGTAGGCACTTATCCGTTGCGCGGGAAATGAAGCGGTTGAGGGCTGCAACTCGGCCAGTGAGTCTTTGGACCTCCTTAACCGTTCTGGGTGACTGCATCTCGATCAAGGCCTTGATCTTTTCAGGGTTAGCTTCAATGCCCTGCTGACTGACCATAAAACCCAAAAACTTCCCAGATCCTACGCCAAAGGCGCACTTCTCTGGGGTCGGTCAGATGATCAGTGGAAAGTTTGCTCTTGACCAGCATGTCGTCGACATATACTTCCATATTCCGACCTATCTGGTGATGGAAAATGGCGTTGACCAACCGTTGGTAGGTGGCCCCAGCGTTTTTCAATCTGAATGGCATCACACGGTAGTGGTAGGTACCTCGGTCAGTAATAAAGGATGTATGTTCCCGATTGGACGGGTGCATCAGGATTTGGTTGTAACCAGAGAAAGCATCCATGAAGCTGAGCGTTTGATGACCGGCCGTGGTGTCGACCAGCAGATCTATGAGGGGAAGATGATAGCTGTGTTTGGGGCAAGCTCGGTTCAGGTCAGAATAATCGACACAAAGTCGCCAGTTGCCATTGTTCTTGCGGACTAGGACCACGTTGGACAACCATTTAGGGTAGTCCACGTTTTTAATGAATTGGGCCTCAAGGAGTTTGTCAACCTCTGCGGCTATAAGAGTATTGAGCTCCGGATGAAAAATACGCTGCTTCTGTCGGTAAGGTCAGAAATGAGATTCAATGCTGAGGCGGTGAGTTATGAAAGAGGGGTCAATGCCTGGCATGTCTGAGTGAGTCCAGGAAAATACATCATTGTGCTCGGTCAGAAGGGCAGTGAGGTCGGCCTTAGCTTGGGGGGATAGTTGGCTACCGATCTTGGCCGTTTTAATTGGGTTGGTGGGATCGATGGGAACCTCAACGAGCTCCTCCACCGGTTCCCCTCTGACCAGCTCGTCCTCATCTCGTACGTCAAGTCCTTCAATGATCATGGCCTCCTTCAGCTTAGCTTCCTTGAGTGAGGCGACATAACATTCCCTGGCTACGGTCTGCTCCCCCCTTACTGTCCCGACGCCCAGGTCGGTAGGGAACTTTATGGCGAGATGGTAGGTTGAAGTGATAGCTTGGAAAGCGTTGAGGGCCGTGCGACCAAGGATGATGTTGTAGGCAGAAGGACAGTCGACCACAAGGAAAGTGAGCAATTTCGTAGTCTGCCGTGGGTATTCGCCGATGGTAATGGGGAGATCGATGGAGCCGATGGAGGTCACCCGATCGCCAGTGAAACCGACCAAAGGGGTTTGGAGAGGCGACAGACTTTCCTCCCTAATCTTGAGCTGGCGGAAACAGTTGAGGAATATGATGTCTGAAGAACTTCCGTTGTCGATAAGAACCCGTCTGACCTTATAGTTGGAGAGGAGGGCAGAAATGACGAGGGGGTCATCATGAGGATAACGGATACCTGTACAGTCGGCGTCCGTGAAGGTGATGGGCTCTGTCCACTGCTTGGGCTGTTTGGAGGGTCGGTCTACCGTGGCAACTGCTTTGTCTGAGCCTTGCCTTATCTTTCTGAGTTCTGCCCTCTGAGCCTAGCGGGATGGCCCCCACAAGCAAGGCCACCTAAAATGACTCGGATTTCGCCAACTGGCGGAGGGGGATTACCTGGCGGTCGAGGCTGTTGTGGAGGGCGATCATGGCCTTGGTTAGGTTGAGCTGGCTGCCGAGGTGGGCTGCGCCGGCGGTTGTTTCTGGGGGGCTCGGTTCTTTGCCTCTGCTGTGGGCGGGTGTCCGTGAAACGGCTGAGACGCCCCTAACGTATTAGGGCCTCGACCTGATCCTTGAGATTGATGCAGTCATCAGTGTTATGGCCATGGTCCTGATGGAAACGGCAATATTTGGACTGATCTTTCCGATTGGAAGGGGTCCGTGAGGGTAGGGGCTATTTGAGAGAGTAGTCCCGTTGGATCTGGTTGAGGACTTGTTCTATGGGAGAATTAAGAGGGGTGTACCGCTCGAACCGACCGGGCGGTCGGGCTGGTGCCGACCGGTCAGCGCGGGGGGGTCGGTCTGTATAGTGGGGTGTTTGGCTATTATACTGGGTGTTTCTGGGTTCTGAGTCTTTTCTCTTTTCCCTGGGGGTCGGGTTTTTAGCTATTGGATCCTGCCGAGCGGCTAGTGAATCTTCGGCATTCATGTATTTCTGGGCTTTGGAGAGTAGGGCAGCCATAGAGGTCGGGGGGTTTTTGGAGAGGGAGAAGAGGAAATCGGACGATTGTAGCCCGGCCATGAAAGCCGTGAGGATGACCTTGTCATCGTTTTCCGCTACTTGCAGGGCTTCGGTGTTGAAGCGGGTAACGAAACTGCGCAGCGACTCCCCCTCGCTCTGTCGGATGTTGAGGAGTTGGGTTGCCGGGTGGCGTTGGCGCTGGGCTCCAATGAAATGGCTAAGGAAGGAGTCGCTGAGGTGCTGGAAGGTGGAGATAGAGTCTGCTGGTAGCTAACTGAACCACAGTTGAGCTGACCCCTTCAATGTCACGGGGAAAGCTCGATACATGATCTCGTCAAGAAAGGCATGGAGGATCATGAGGGTTCGGTAGGTCTCCAGATGGTCGACTGGGTCCGTCGTACCGTCAAAGGAGTCAATAGTGGGCATTTTGAACTTGGCGGGCAGAGGTTTGTCCCGGATTGAGGCAACAAATGGTGAGTTTGCCGTGGTAGAGGGTTTATGCTGAATGTTCTGCATGACCCCTTGGAGTTGGAGCTTCATTGCTCGGAGTTCAGCGTCCCAGAGGGGAATGTTGTCACCATGGTCAGTCAACGGGGACTGGACGCTGCTGGCTTCCCCTTCAGGGGCTGATACCACGACCGACGGGCGTGGGGGTGGAGGTGGAGGATTCATATGTGGAGGAGGAGGTTGCAAACCTTCCAAGTTGGGTGGATAGGGTTGCGGAACAGTATGGCTCGGGGTTCTTTCTTGGTTGGGTGGAATATCCAGAGGTGGTGGATGAGGGATCAGAAGGTTTCTTTGGAGTAAAGCATTGATCAGGGCCTAGTTTTGTTCGGCCATGCGGTTAATGCTGTTGGTAAGCTCGATAAAATACTGCGGTGGGTTGTTTGGATGGAGGGGTCGGCCTGATGGTTGGCAGCATTATTATGAGAAGCCATGGATCTAGTCGTGACCATACACTTTGATGGGTAGGAGGAAAAGGTTGTTGGGATTGGGTCTCCGGCGACAATGAGCACAACTGGCGCGCGGAGCAAATAAGTTTCCCACAGACGGCGCCAACTGATGATATTGTTTGTCCAAGTGAATGGGTCGGACAAGTTCAAGATCTTCAACGTCCACGTCCAGTTGATCAAGCCCACCGGATTACCTGCAAACAAGTCCAACGGGGAACGGGGTAGTCCCCCAGTGAACCCTCCGACGAGCAAGTTAGAAGGAGAAGTAGGGTGTAAGGAGAGTTTAGATGTGGAAAGCTTAACCTTCTTCTTGTCTTCAACGTTTGCTTATATCCTTTGGTAATCATTTCGCTGTCCCTTCCGACCTGCCCTTCTCGCCGAAAATCTATGCTGTAGCTTACCTTGTTCAGGGTAAGGGGGTCCTGTTCCGACGGGGAGGTGTTGTCATAATAAATGCTGTGATGGGCTGCATTAATGGTGATGTGCAGTGGCAATAACTTTGCAGATCTTTGTCTGCTGATGTGGCTCGTCCTTCACCTGCCATGTGTCTGAATGTTATTGGCTCTTTATGCCATGTTGGATTCCAGCTGTTCTGGGCCCCACTAGCTGAGTTATGTATTGGGCTCCAAGCGATGGACTTGGGTTGTTTATAGTAATTCATGGCCTTTCTGGGCTTGTACACCTCACATATCATAACTAATCAAACATTCCATATTTGGTTAGAAGTATAGGTGCATTGTTATAAATCGTGACATAGATCCTCCTAAAGTCCATGCGGTGATAGAGACACCTTCACAACCTTTGTTGCTCATACTTACCACATGTACTATTAACCTTTGATGTGCCTTGGAATTTAACTTAAGTGGTAGGTAATTAACATGAGATCAATAGGAGCAATTATCCAGCTTTGTTGGAGTTACTGATATGAGAATGTCATACAAACATTTTGATTATTAATTTCTATGAGATCCATGTAGATCCCATAAAATTAAGACTCAAGATGTATAATTTTGATTATTGATTTTTGTGAGATTCACGTAAAGGGTCAAGATATATTTGTGACATTGTCTAGTCTAATGTAGCCTTAATTGGATGAATGCTAAGTTTTCAATTACATGTTAGATTTATAACTTTTTTTTTTTTTGGTCTTCATTTTCAAGATTATTTTATTTTAGTCTTTTAGCCAAATAGTATAAGAGAATTTTTTGAACCTAACATTGAATAGTGTTGCCCTCAAACTAATTTTTGGTTGGTGGTATTGTTGCATAAGCTCAGACATGATTTTCATTATTATTATTTTTTTTTATCGGCACATGATTTTCATTATTGAGGCTCGAAACCTTATTTGCAGCTCTCACCAGCACTAAAAACAACTTTTATGAAGAAGCCAAAAGATTTGCCATAGTAAAAAAAGATACAGACAACAAAAACTAGAAAATACTATACATATAATTGCAAAAGTTAAATTATTTCAATAATCACAATTTATCTAAAATAAGAAAATCAAAAATCAAAAACTTGATACTCATCTAAATCAATGAAAGAGAAAGGGTTTGGTTGATCTAGAATATAGCATACAAAAACTAGTTGGACAATGGTGATGAAACTTGGTTGTACAAAAATGACAAATTTGTCTTTTGCAAATGTAACAAGAAAAAAGAAAAAGAAAAATGATTTTGGCAAAGCCATTTTACCTTTGATCATTGGAGTAGTTCTAATGAAATGACAATACTTCTACTTGCATAGAAATTAATTATAAACCGGACACAATCTAATTATTATTTTTTTTTTTTATCAGTCAGACACAATCTATTGAACCTCATAAAAAGATAAATTCACCTTGTATGAGAGGTTTATGTCTATCGTTATGATCAATTTATGTGTTTATTAGATCCTTTCATCAAGCTATTTTTGTGTGTGCTCCGATTTGGAGGGGTTTGTTTTGGCTTATGGTGTTTTTCCACTTTTAGGTTAGATTGGCTATTCGGGTGTTTCTTCTATGCTGCTCTTTTTTACTTTTTATTTTTTTTATTTTAAGTAATGTTTTATTATCAATAAGAAAATATTACTTATTTGTTGATTAAAAAAATGAAAATATAATCTCTCATTTTTTAATTATCTAAAATTCTCAAATTTCAAAGTAAAATGATTTTAACCTGAAATATAGTTTAATTTATCATTGCATCTTTACTGCACATCCTATATACATTCATTCAATAATTAAAAAAATGTCATGCCTGTGTGAACAGTGACAGAGCCAATTAAGGCTTATGACCGTTTGTTTTGGGCTATAGGGAGGATATTAAGACTAGTAATACCAAGGTATTACTAATGCTCTTGTTTGTTTGGAGAGATAACCTTGGGACTATTAGTCCCTTGGTATTACTAATACCCTTGGAAGGGGGATTGGTAAGGAGGAGGTAGAGATGGTATTAGAAAATAGTGAGTGGATTAGAAATTTTTTTATTTTTTATATATTGAGAATTTTTTTTAAGTATAATGTTTTAATTTTTTATATTTTTTATTTGTTTTATTATTTTATATAAAAATAATTTAATAATTCCTCATTATTAATCCCCTCACTATCAATCCCCTCACTATAATCCCCTCACTAACAATCCCCTCACTATCAATCCCCTCCATTCTATCTCCCAAAACAAACGGGGGCATAAGAACATGAGAGCTTCTATTTCGACATACCAAACCATCTCTGTCCATATTTTTTCTCAAGACTCACACTTAATAATTTTGAAACTTTAGTTCCAGTATAATGTTTGTATGTGGTGTTTGTTTACACCTTTCAAAAATTAATTTCACACGAACTTTTGAAAAATCGGTCGAGGGTGGAAAAATTTGAATTAACCGGTTGTCCGGCCGGTTGACTAGAATAGTGCAATTTTTTATTTTTTTTTATTTTTTTTTGCAATTGACAGGTTAATTTTTATATATTCAACAAAAAAATATTTTCCGAATTTTTTAAATTTTTTTATAAGTTTTAATAGAATTTTGAGTTACGTGTTTGGTTATGAGTTATAAGTTTTTGTATCAAATATCATAAGACATATCAAAAATTCCCCACTCAATTCAAAACTCATTCACCAAACAAATTTTCTACACTCAAATCATAATTTCAAAACTCACAAACTCAAAACACAACTCTTATTCTCAAATCATATTTAAAAAGCTCTACTAAACACAACCGAAATTTTACTCAGTATTCATCATTTGTTGTCAAAAACACCCCTTACTTCTTGATCCTTTAAACTTCACCAAATCCTAGCCACAACTTGCCACCGCTGCTGCCACAAACCACTGCAAACCTCGGCCACCACCCAAGCCCGCCAATTACACCTCTAGCCGTCATTACCACCATTTTTGGCAGCAATCCCCCACCACTCCTTTTGCACCTCTACCCTTGCCTAGCTTTCTCTGACCTCTTTTCAAGGCACACTTAAATGTAATAATAATGTATTACAATGATATGTGAGAGGGTAATTTATACAGATAAATTGGGCCGAGCTGGGATAGTGGGCCGCACTGTGGGCCGTGTTAAGAAGGCTTAGAAGATGGGACATATGGTAGTCTGGTCCGAAGTAAGAGATTATCACCGGTGTAAATGGGCTTAGTTCGGCCCTTATTGTTGGTTAGCTCGGTCGCTCTGTTTGAACCGAGGTAAGTTGGGCCTGTTTTAGGACCTTAGTGAAGGTTAGCTCGGCTTAATTCTTCTATGGATAGCTCGGCCTTTGCATGTGAGGCCGAGGTAGGAGAAGGGTTGCGACGAACCGATGTGATCGTTAGACCGATCGAGGCATGGTACGGCTAACTCAACCTCGGCATGAGAAGCCGAAGTAAGGACATGGGAAGGCGAATCCGAGCTATGGATTAGCTCGGTCGTGCAGCCGGTCTGACAGGGAAATTCTATTTCGGTTATGTGATATCTTTCCGAAGTAAAACCATCTCACTTGGTTTAAGCAGTGAGGGGGGTGTTGGAGGATAAGCGTCATCTTCCAGGAGTATGAATCCTAGGAGGACTCTACATAGAGGAGTAAGAGTCCTATTAGGATTGTGCCACACGAAACCTATAAAAGCTCACCCATATCACCTTTGGAGAGGTAACACAACTTTGTTTTCTGAATACACAGAGCTTTTGTCTATTTGTCAAGCTTACTGACTTAGGCATCGAAGAGGTTTCCGGCACACACCGGCCGGCTAGCTCACGTGTGTATTTTCAGGTAGTTGAACGACGTCGTACGGAGGAGCGCAGACTTGGTCAACAGGATTATACGAGAAGGTGTATTTCTTTCCCGTACAATTGGCGCCGTCTGTGGGAAACTCACAGACAAGAACAACCTCTTGATCAAGCTTTTTCTCCCAAAAATCAATGGCGAACAACGAAGAATTACTCAGTCCGCCGTTGACGGACTAACTCCAGAAGGGGTGCAAGGCGCGAAGGCCTACCCGTGGTCACTCCCATGGCGAACCTGGAACCACACAACAAAATTCCAGAAGGGATGCAAGGGGACGAAGGCGGAATAACAGCCCCCATCACTCCCGTTCACAAAGCCCAGAAAGACAAAGACGCAGAATTGATCCTCAAACTTTGGAAGATCGCGTCAAGGAACAAGACGAACTGATCCGTCGGATGGCAGCGGACATGGAATCTTCTAAAACGCCAAGTGAAAAAAGGAAGTGGCGACAGGAGAGGGGCGCACGACAAGACACCCCCCCTCGCCACTCGGAAAGTCGTAGTCAGAGTACTACGCCCTCTCAAACAGAGAACAAGAGCCTCAGGACGGGCGACACGCAATCCAGATCTTCCAGAACTCGTCACTCCAGGTCTGAAAGGACGAGGTCTGAGAGGTCATACACCGAGGAAAGCACATACTGGCCCTCGCATACGCACCAGACAAGGTCTAGGCAGACAGAGTTGCCCAGATCATCCGACCTACGAACCGTGCTAGAGGAAAAGGCACGATGGAAGGAGGACGCCAGGGCACGAGATCCACATAGAGTTTCTGCCTTACAGCGGTTGGCTCCTCGGACGCATGGAAGCGTCGAGGTTGGAATGCCAATACCGCGCCCGGCCTACGAACCAACAGACAAGGCGTTGGCGAGGCTGCAGACTTCACCATTCGTCCCAGCAATAGAGAACGCGCCCCTACCGTCAGGCTTCCTACAGCCCAAATTCACAACATATGAGGGGAAGACGGACCCATACTCACACTTGAGCCACTTTCGCCAGGTCATGGCTGTATACCGGCGGAATGAGGCCTTGATGTGCATCCTATTCCCTTCAAGCCTTGGCGACCTAGGCCTGACTTGGTTTGAGAAACTTCCAGAAGGCAGCATAGCCTCCTGGCGCAATTGGCGGAGGCATTCGTGACAAGGTTCCGAACAAACACGAAAACCCGGTGGAGATCGACCAGTTACTCTCCATCGACATGGGCGATAAGGAGACCCTGAGGTCATACAACAGTCGCTACTGGGAGACATTCAACAAGATTGGGGACTGCCCAACCAATCTTGCCATTGCGCAATACAAAAGAGGCCTTCCAGTCGGGAACAGACTGAGGGACTCTATCACCATGACTCCGCCTCTCACCATGGAGGCCCTGATGGAGAGAGTGCATCAGCACATCAGGGTAGAAGAGGATGGCGCACGTGCCAAAGCAAAATCTGGCGCGACCGCAGCACCAGAGAAGAAGGCCTCAGCAAAGGTCAACACGGTAGACCGTCCGAACAGAAACGGACGTGGCAAAAGAGACAATGGAGAAGACCAGACAAGAGATGGCTGAGAGTCCGCACCGCCATAACCACGGTCTTCAAGAACCGATCTACCGCATACTTAGCGAAATTCGAGACGAGCCTTTCATCAAGTGGCCAGCCAAGCTAGGCGAGGCACAGAAGGACTACAATGACAGATCGAGGTGCACCTTTCACAAAGAAAAGGGGCACCGAACTGAGAATTGCACGCCCTTGAGACAACACTTGGAGGAATTGGTGGCGGCGGCCACCTGGATAAATACATCGAAGGAGGGGCGCACCCAGCCCCCCAGGACCAAAAATGCCCATGGAATGCCAATCGACGCCCCACCTCAAGGAGTCATCAACGTAATACATGGAGTCTTTGAACCTGAGCGTGTATGCGAGCTCAGAGGTTCAATCAAAAAAGCTGAGCACTTAAGGGAGGTGCTAAGTGCCCAACCAGTCGTCAAAAAGGGGAAGACAGAGGCCACACGAATGTCATCTTTTTCGGATAAAGACTTGGCAAGGATTTATTGCCCTCACAACGATGCCTTGGTCGTCACTCTCCTAGTCAAGGATTTTGACGTCAAGCGGATTCTGATTGACCAAGGTAGTTCATGTGAAATCATGTACTATGAAACCTTCAAACAACTAAAGTTGCAAGATAAAGACTTGGCGCCTGCCGTATCTCCCCTTATCGGATTCAACTCCATGCCAGAATGGCCCGTCGCAAAATTATCCTCCCAGTCAGAGCAGGGAGTGTGATGAAACAAGTGGAGTTCTGGGTGATAAAGGTCCCCTCCACCTACAGCGTTATCCTAGGCAGGACATGGCTGCATGCCATGCGCTCGTAGCGTCCTCCTACCACCAGTTAATGCGGTTCCCAAACGACGCCGGAGTAATAGAAGAAGTATATGGAGATCAGATCATGTCGAAGCAGTGCTTTGTCACAGTAAACGGCAGCCGCGCTGCAAAGGATACGTTTATTCGGTGGAAGAACCTGAGAGCAATGAACTATTCGCAGATGTTGGCAAAGCGGCTAGTCAGAAAGCGGTGGAGGACTTGGTGGAGGTCAGAATAGATGAAAAGAATCCGGATAAGTTCTTTTTGCTTGGTTCGTCGTTGTCCAGCACTGAGAGATTGGAGGTCTTGGAATTTTTGACCTCCAACATCAAAGTGTTCGCCTGGACCCCATACGACATGCCAGGCATTGATCCCAACTTCATCTGTCACCAACTCAACGTCCACCCTTCTGCCAGACCAATCATTCAGCGCACCCGCAGATCGGCACTCCACCACGCCGAAATAGTGGCAGAAGAAGTAGGAAACCTACTGGAGGCAGGGGCAATCAGAGAGGTGCACTACCCAAGGTGGATCTCCAACACCGTCGTAGTGCCAAAGAAGAATGGCAAATGGCGCATTTGCATCGACTACAAAACGGTCAATAAGGCGTGCCCAAAAGACAGCTTTCCTCTGCCACGGATAGATCAATTGGTAGACCTAACGGCAGGGCACAACCGACTTAGCTTTCTGGATGCATATAGAGGCTACCACCAAATTGCCATGCACCAACCAGATCAAGAAGTAACGTCCTTCACAACTCCAAGAGGACTATACTGCTACAAGGTCATGCCCTTTGGCCTGAAGAACGCAGGGGCGACGTTCCAGAGGATGGTCACTAAGATGTTTGAACCATTGTTAGGCAAGACAATGGAAGCTTACATCGACGACATGGTAGTCAAAAGCAAGGATGAGAATGACCATCTCAAAGACCTAGGTGAGATGTTTGAGATCCTGAAGAAGCATAAGTTACGCCTCAACGCGTCGAAGTGTGCATTCGGAGTAGGATCTGGCAAATTCCTGGGCTTCCTGGTGACCAACCGGGGTATAGAGGCAGACCCCTCCCAGATCAAGGCCATTCAGGATCTGGAGAGACCAAACTCAGTGAAGGAAGTACAGCATCTAACCGGCATGGCCGCTGCGCTCAATCGATTCATAAGCCGTCGTCACATAGACTACGACCATTCTTCCATGCTCTGAAAGCCAAGTTTGAATGGGACGACGAATGCGACCAAGCTTTGGAAAGCTTGAAGGAATACATGTCTTCTCCACCACTACTTGTAACCCTAATTCCTGGAGAAGAACTATTCTTGTACCTCGTAGTTTCCCAGCATGCAATCAGCGCAGTGCTGGTCCCGCAGAAGGAATCCAACACTTGCCCATCTACTATGTCAGCAAGACATTACTGGGCGCCGAAACAAGGTACTTGCCACTGGAGAAACTAGCATTGGCCATGATGATGATGCCTCAAGAAAGTTATCGCACTACTTTCACGCCACACACACATAGTTGTTCTCACAGCCTTCCCATTAAAGGCTTTATTTGAAAGAGCAAACTTCTCTGGACGAATTCTGAAGTGGGCAATAGAGTTGGGACAATCGACATCAAGTTCCAACCTAGGACCGCAATAAAAGCACAAGCATTGGCAGATTTTGTCGCAGAATTCACACCAGGAAGTCATCACATCTGCCCAGTCGACCTAACTGAGACGACCGAACTAGGGATGGAGGTTGACGTCGGAATAACGCAACCCCTAGTACTGGTTACTCAGTCAGGCCCTAAGGCAGACCAAAGTAAGGAAAGGAAGGAAGAAGCAAGCCATGCTACGCCAAGTCAGGACTCGCCAACAAATAAAGACTTGGTACAAACAAAAAGCAAGGGGCAGACAATGAGCCTAGACCTTGAAGGAGACACCTGCAGCATGGAAGATCCCAAGGCTTCATCTGATCCCTACACCTGCTGGAAATTGTTCGTTGAGAGATGTGGAAGCTCTTCGTGGTAGAGCATCCAACCGCTGGAGCAGGACTTGGCATAGTCCTCATCTCTCCAGACGGCCTAGTAGTAGAGCAGGCGATCAACCTTGGCTTTCCAGCATCAACAATGAAGCGGAGTATGAAGCGCTTCTGGCAGGCCTCAGTCAGCGTTCTACATGAAGGCCCCAAGCTAATGGTTTAACAGCGTACATCGACTCACAGTTGGTGGTAAACCAAATATCTGGCGACTACGAGGCAAAGGATGATAGAATGGCCAAGTACCAAGAATTGGTCAGAACAGAAATAAAGAAGTTTGAAGTGTGCGGATAGAACAGATCGGCAGAGAGGAAAACAGCAGAGCAAACGAGCTAGCAGGCTTCGCCTCAATGGCAGACACCCACCTCCTTCCTCACCCACTGCTAATTGACTATCTGCCTAGACCAAGCATTGAAGACCCAGAAGCAGAAGAGGTATGTTGCGCAGAAATTAGGCCCTTCTTGGATGGATCCCATCATACTGTTCCTGAAAGACGGCACCTTACCAGAAGAGAAGAAAGAAGCCAACAGAATAAGAGCAAAGTCACAGCGATTTTGGCTCTCGCCATCCTTGGCATTATACAAAAAGTCGTTCTCAGGACCTTACTTAAAGTGTGTTCACCCCAGCAAAGTGGAAGCATTCCTATTCGAAATACATGAGGGTGTATGCGGCAGCCATCAAGGAGGAAGATCACTGGCATACAGAGCAATTTCACAAGGATATTGGTGGCCATACATGCAAGCGGATTCAGAGAAGTATGTTAAAAAGTGCGAAAAGTGTCAAAAATTCGCACACCAAATACACCAACCTGCCAGAGAACTTCTACCCCTCACCAGTCCATGGCCTTTCGCAATGTGGGGATTGGACATAGTAGGCCCACTTCCAACAGCTCCAGGCAACAGGAAGTTCTTTCTTGCCGCAACTGACTACTTTACAAAGTGGGTAGAAGCAGAAGCCTTGGCGTCAATCAAGAAAAAAGATGTGAAGAAGTTTGTCTGGCAGAATATCATCACTCGATTTGGCATACCAAAGGCACTGATCTCAGACAACGGCACTCAGTTCGATGGTAGGATTTTCAGAGGCTTTTGTGAAGAATACAAGATAGAGTTCTACAATTCTACACCGGCATATCCCCAAGCAAATGGACAAGCAGAGGCGTCAAACAAGGTAGTCTTGGATGGATTGAAGAAAAGGTTAGAAAGAGCAAAAGGCAAGTGGGCAGAAGAGCTCCCTCATGTTTTATGGGCTTACCGCACCACGCCACGGCGATCAACAGGAGAAACACCATTCTCCTTAGCTTATGGCATGGAAGCAGTCATCCCATTAGAAGTTGGCCTCCCCACAATTCGAAGCGAAAACTTTGATCCAGACTTCAACGGCGAAGCCATAGCATTGGAGCTTGACCTTGCGGAAGAAAGAAGAGACAGAGCATTGGTTCACACCGCCTCCTACCAACAAGAGTTGTCTAGAAAGTATAACAAAACAGTGCACCCAAGGCAATTCAAGATTAGAGATTGGGTACTGCGCAAAGTCATGGGAAACACTTTAGTATCAAGTGACGGCAAACTGGGACCTAACTGGGAAGGACCTTACAAAGTGGTCGGATTAGCAGACAAAGGGGCATACCACTTAGAAGATGAGGACGGCAAAGCAATTCGCAGGCCATGGAACACTGCCAATCTCAAGTTGTTTTATTTTTAGCTTTTTCCCTTTTGAGTATGTGTAATTTTTTACTTTCTCAATAAAACAAGTCGATTCCTTTTCAGTATAATTGTTTTCAGTAGACAGTACCTTTAGTAAGATAGTAGCATTGTAAACATAGTTGGCCGGAATAACCAACTGTGACCCTTCCTAAGCCCAGGATCAGGATCCAGGCTGCAGGACGTTTTGGTCGAAATAACCAAAACACTTTATTTTAAGTTGGCTGAAAAAACCAACTTAGAGGTTGGCTGGATTAAACCAACACTTTGAACTCTTCAGCCGAAGTATGGGTATGGCTGAAGAATGGTTGGCTGGATTAAACCAACTCTTTGTACTCTTCAGCCGAAGTATAGGTATGGCTGAAGAGTGGTTGGCTGGATTAAACCAACACTTTGTACTCTTCAGCCGAAGTATGGGTATGGCTGAAGAGTGGTTGGCTGAATTAAACCAACACTCTGTACTCTTCAGCCGAAGTAAGTGTATGGCTGAAGAGTGGTTGGCTGGATTAAACCAACACTTTGTACTCTTCAGCCGAAGTAAGTGTATGGCTGAAGAGCGGTTGGCTGGATTAAACCAACTCTTTGTACTCTTCAGCTGAAGTATGGGTATGGCTGAAGAGTGGTTGGCTGGATTAAACCAACACTTTGTACTCTTTAGCCGAAGTAAGTGTATGGCTGAAGAGCGGTTGGCTGGATTAAACCAACTCTTTATACTCTTCAGCCGAAGTATAGGTATGGCTGAAGAGTGGTTGGCTGGATTAAACCAACACTTTGTACTCTTCAACCGAAGTAAGTGTATGGCTGAAGAGTGGTTGGCTGGATTAAATCAACTCTTTGTACTCTTCAACCGAAGTAAGTATATCGGCTGAAGAGTGGTTGGCTAGTAGGTCAGATAGCTTAAAACCGGAGTACGGTATATCGGCCAAGAAATATTTTGGATAGCAGTTAGAAAGCAGACATCCAAACCGAGATCACAGTTGACCAAACGAATTCATTGAAACATTCATTGCAAGTGCAAACATACAGAACAAGACCGAAATAAGAGTTGGAGCACAGAAGAAGATTTTTTCATTGAAGTACAAAACAAACTACAACTGAGGGGCCGTAGCCCGGTTACAAGTTTCAAACAAAAGAAAAGAAAATCATCTGAAAAGTTCATCAAGTTCAACATCAAATTCTGCATCAGCATCTACACGAAGACCGGTCTCAGGTGGTAGCTCGGTCTCGGCGACAGGAGTGGTTTCGGCTGGAAGCACGGTTTCACCTGGTTGTTTAGTAGTCAGGTCTTCCACCCTGGGCTCCACACGAACTGACTGGTCTGCATTGATGGCCGGAGTGACAGTTTGATCATCTCCATCATCATCATCATCATCATCTTCATCCTCATCCTCATCAGACCCTTCAAGAAATTGCTTTTGAAGATCGACAGCGTATTCCGCCAGTGAGGCCGGAATGGAGTACTGCGGAGCATTATATACCTCGATCTCGGACCCGCAACCGAGTTGCTCCACCGTACTCCTCCAACCGCACTTGAAGAACAGGTCCTTTGCGGCTTCGCATTGCTGGACATAGCCGTCTTCTGCCTTCTTGAAGCCTTGCTTTTCGACTTCTTTCATGCCCTCCTTCAACTGGGCTATTTCGGCATCTTTCTTCTTTTCGATCTTCGCCAGCAGGCGCAGGTACTTGTCCTTTGCCGCAATAGCAACCTTTTGCTTTTCGGTTTCGGCCGAACTAACCAGATCGGTCAGTCGGCCGTTCTCAGACTGTAGCTCGGCCAATTGCTTTTTGGCCTCCTGTAGCTCGGCCGATTTTGTTTCGGCCTCTGCCATGGCCTGCCTTGTATTTTTTCTTAGTTCCAGCACTTTCCTGTGTGTGATATGGTTTTTCTGAATGGCCTACAAGAGAATAGTAATTTTCTTCTCAACCGAAGTGAGAGTCGGAAAAATAAACAGAAAAAAAAAAAAAAAAAAAAAAAAAAAAAAAAAAAAAGACAGTGCTACTTACCAGGATCATTGATTTTGTTGAAGACCGGATGGCCTTCAGCTCGGTGTTGAGTTGCCTTTGGTGGTGCTCCATGTCTTTGGGAAGGCACACACTCTTGGCAAGATTGAAAGCCATCGAATGGTCCTTCTCAGCAACAACCGAGTCAGACTCAAGTATAGCCCGGTTCTGAAAGGTCAATTCAGGAACCCAGTTAGAAGAGGCAGCTTGGTCAGAGTGCTCCGGTTGGGGGCTTTCTTGAGGGCGTGGGGGAGGACTTGGTGGCAGAGTCGTCTCATCCTCATCGGCAAGACGTTGCTCGGTTTGGCTAGTCCGGGCACGCTTGCTCGGGCGAGATGAGGACGGCCGTTGAGATGGGAGGGCTACCACGGTCTCACTTGCCTGGCCGGTTTGTGGTACCTCGGCTGGGGTTGTTGCGGTCAAAAGGGCCTTTAACCTGCTCCTCTTTGCCATCTCTTGTTCGGCGGTGAGAGGCACAAGGTTGATCTGGGGCAAGGATGGGTCCGGTTCTGGCGCGTCTTCTAGAAGGAAGTCGGTAACCCTCGCTTTTCGGCGACCGGAGTATTTGTATGTCGGCTCAAAACTGAGGAGTTTGGCCCAACTTCTTTCTTGAATACGTAGTGCGGCGCGAAGGGTACCGAGGTTGGGGTAGCTGTACAATGAGTGTATATGGGCTGAATCTGCATGAAGGAGACAACTGTTAGTCCGGTCTAAAATTAGAAACCGAAGTAAAAGAGAAGAATGCATGGAAAACCGAAGTAAGTTTACCAGGGACTCCTTTGTTCCAGTTTATACTTCGGCCTGGGATCTGGGCTTGGTGGTCCTCAAAATTTCCAGATACCCAGAAGAAGTCGTCATCATTCAAGTCTTTATCCGGCGTATCTTTTATTATTTTTTCTCTACGTCGGCGTATCCTAAGGTAGTATACCCACCCATCCTCTTTGGATCCTAGAGAATATTGGTGAAATATTTCGGCTAGACCGAGGTTCAGTCCGGTTTGGTGGTTCAGTTCGGCGATGCCCATTATTATACGGTAAGAGTTGGTGGAGAGTTGGGTTGGGCAAAGCCTGGTTTGCCTAAGGAACTCGCAAATTAATGGTTGGACTGGAAATCTTAGTCCGGTCTCAATTATTGAGAGCAGGGTGAAAGGCACAAAACCCTCATTCCCCCAAGGTATGGTGTCTTTTTTGGCAAGGGTGAGGTGGACATCGGCTGGTATGTTGTAATCCTTATGAAATTCGGCTAGACCTCCTAGGGTTTCTACTAAAAATCTGTACTTCCCCATTTATTGTATAACTTATGGAATAAATTAATTCGGCTGAGAAGTTGTGTTCAGAAGCTCGGTTGAGCGCACAGAGGGAGTGCCTGGGCAACCTAAGTCTGCAAAGTGGAAAAACAAGGTGTTAAGCACAGATCGTTGACCGTGCTACGAAACAAAGCAAGAAAAGAGAAGTCTTACTTCGGCTACACAGGCCACTACAGGATCTACTTCGGTTTCAACAAGGTGCTTGTTACCTCGACTCGGCAGGATGTTTGGTTATCTCGGTTCTACCTCTGGGTTTGTTACTCCGGTTGGGCATCAAGGGGCAGCTTTCTGAGTTCGGTTTAGAAACTGAGAAAGCTGGCTTAGCCCCCGAAGGCTCAGCTCGGTCGTGGGGCAAGATTTCTAGTTCGGTGCGTTTTTATTTCGGCTAATGTGAATCAGATGGTGACCTATTAAAACTACTGTTATATGCACAAGTTCTAGTTCGGTTTTAGTCTGCCTGAATCTATGTATAGCAAAAACAGTTTCCTAGTTCGGTTGGACGTGTTTATAGATCAAACAAGTGTTTTTACTAACAGTTTCTCGAAGTTCATACAGTTCTTGTGAAGGTTTTTCCAGAAACTACACAAAACTGAGCATAAAAGTGTTTTGCAAAAACATGCGAAGCAAGCTACAGTGGATGGCGTGAAATACAGAAAAAAGAGAAACAAGTACATAAGACTTACCAGATGGAAAGGAAGATGGAGGTGAGAACAGCAGCAACAATGGAGAGCACGAGCCTTGAGGTTGTAGGTTTGAGAAAACACGAATGAGAGAGGAGATGAACAGAGTAATGGAGAGAGTGAAATGAACAAATGAGGGGTTTGTTTTGTGTAAAAGCAAAAAGGCGGGACTGTTCAAAAAATGTGAAATACAAAGAACGGCGTAACAGCTGTACTGGCCAACCAGAGCATGCCACGTGTCACTGGAAGGACAATCGATTCAGTTTCCGCAACTGAAGAGACGTTTTGACCGGACGTAAACATCTCGGCTTGAGTTTAGCTCGGCTGGAAAAGCTAAGGGGGTTTTAGCTCGACTGGAAAGGCTAATGGGTGTTTTTAGCACGGCTGGAGGGGCTAAAACTCTAGCTCGACTGGAGAGGTTAAAACTCTAGCTCGGCTGATAAAACAGGTAATCCCTATCATACTATGTAGATGGAATTAAGGGGCAATTGAGAGGGTAATTTATACAGATAAATTGGGCCGAGCTGGGATGGCGGCCGCACTGTGGGCCGTGTTAAGAGGCTTAGAAGATGGGACATATGGTAGTCCGGTCCGAAGTAAGAGATTGTCACCGGTGTAAGTGGGCTTAGTTCGGCCTTATTGTTGGTTAGCTCGGTCGCTCTGTTTGAACCGAGGTAAGTTGGGCCTGTTTTAGGACCTTAGTGAAGGTTAGCTCGGCTTAATTCTTCTATGGATAGCTCGGCCTTTGCATGTGAGGCCGAGGTAGGAGAAGGGTTGCGACGAACCGATGTGATCGTTAGACCGGTCGAGGCATGGTACGGCTAACTCAACCTCGGCATGAGAAGCCGAAGTAAGGACATGGGAAGGCGAATCCGAGCCATGGATTAGCTCGGTCGTGCAGCCGGTCTGACAGGGAAATTCTATTTCGGTTATGTGATATCTTTCCGAAGTAAAACCATCTCACTTGGTTTAAGCAGTGAGGGGAGTGTTGGAGGATAAGCGTCATCTTCCAGGAGTATGAATCCTAGGAGGACTCTACATGGAGGAGTAAGAGTCCTATTAGGATTGTGCCACACGAAACCTATAAAAGCTCACCCATATCACATTTGGAGAGGTAACACAACTTTGTTTTCTGAATACACAGAGGTTTTGTCTATTTGTCAAGCTTACTGACTTAAGCATCGGAGAGGTTTCCGGCACACACCCGCCGGCTAGCTCACGTGTGTATTTTCAGGTAGTTGAACGACGTCGTACGGAGGAGCGCAGACTTGATCAACAGGATTATACGAGAAGGTGTATTTCTTTTTCGTACAATATGTATTCTATTTTAATATTTTTAAAATATTGGTAATTATTTATTTTACGATACCAAAGCAAGATAGATCAATTTAACTCAATATTTAACAGAAATCATAACCATGTCACTATGTGGGTGTTTGAAAAATTATTATTTTAATTTTTAACTATTTTAACAAGTTAAAATTTTTATATTTAAAAATATAATTAAATTTTTTTATAATTAAACGTGGTATTTATAAATAAATAAATAAAAAAATGAACGTCATCAATGCAAAGGACACCCCAGTATCTTCACGTTTTCTCTCTCCTCCAGACCCTAATTTGCCCTCTCTTTCTCTCTCTAAAAACTGGGAGGATAAGAGAAGAAGAAAAAGCTCAAGTTTTTGCTGTGAGAAAGGCATGAGAGTGGTATGGAGGTGGACGAGATTCAAACGCAGGGACACAAGTTTCCAAGGATAGGTAACGGTAGAGGTGATTGTAACAAGATAGGGCAAATGGGGGAAGAACAATATCCTGATGATGAAGAAGATGGAGAAATCAGAAGGAGCGGCGGTGGGATTGAGATTGGCGGTGGCGGTGTTGGGCGGCTTTGTGGGTGGCCATCGTCTCGAATTGTTAGGGTTTCTGGGGCATCTGGTGGGAAAGATCGGCACAGCAAGGTTTGGACCTCGAAAGGGCTTCGGGACCGCCTCTCGGTCACCACCGCTATTCAGTTTTACGATCTTCAAGATCGTTTGGGTTATGATCAGCCTAGCAAGACTGTAGAGTGGATTCTTAAAGCGGCCGCGAAGTTCATTGATGAACTTCCTTCTATAAATACTTCATTTCCAGACACTCCTCAGCAATTGAGCGATGGAAAGAGGTCGAGTGCTGGTACTGAACAAGGGTTTGATTCGGCCGATTTGGAATTAGATGGTGGTGATCAGACTTTTCATCATCAGCAGCACCAACAGCAACAACAACAGTATGTTTCTTTGTCGAGATCAAGAGAAAGAAGGTTGCTAGCATGTCTGTGATTTCTTGGGTGCTGTTTTGTTGGTGGATCATTAGTGGTGCTGTCCGGTGACACTGAAAATGAGAAATGGAATTAGAAATTGATGTGAATTGGGCGTATTTATGGGATTTGGGGGATATGAAAGGACTGAACCTATGTTTTGTAATGGGGTTGAAGCTTAGTTTTGTAATGTTCTGTTGTTTTGTGAGATGAGAATGAACCTGTGTTCTGTATATTTATGTTGTTAGTGAATTGAATATTAACTCTTTTTTGTTGTGATGTTTTGGTTGAAAAGGTGGAATGAAAAACTAACATAATCAATTAAACACACAATGTTTTCTAATGTAATGAAAACAAACAGGTAATTTGTAATGTAGAGTTATATGACATGAAAATGAACATGTATTGACAACTAAACACTAACTGAATTAAACAAATTCATCATAGATAAACCATTGGCAATGACAAAAAAAATAGTATAAACTGACATTCAATTGATCATATAAAATAGCAGCAGCAACGGTCCACAAAACAAAATCCCACAAAAACAATTGTCTTTCTCTGTTACCCTTGATACACAAACAAAACAAAAGAAAAATTCTTGGGCTACTACCCTTGGTTGATTGGAATGTGGGTGAGTGGGCACTAGCCTACTACCCCTGCTTGACTGACTGGAATTTGGGTGAATTGGCACTGCCTTGCTTGATGGAGTAGGCCGTTGCCTTGGCATTGGCTTGCTAGATGTGCTTGACTGAGTGCACTTGGCCTTCTAACCTGCATGTTCAAACCAAGAGTATTCATTATTCCTTTATCATCAATGTTTACTTTGAACATTTCAGTTTTATTTCAACCCTCAAAAGAAAATATATATAAAGATTTAAGACCCAGAAAAGGAAAACTATGATGCCTTTCAATTGAAATATGCTCAATATGAGTGAAAAATTCAGAAACTTGTTCTAATGGAGTCTAAAGCACATTTGAATATAATAATATGCTATAAGATTCAAACTAGAAAATAATTATTTGAATCTCTTAATTTGAGACACAAATGATGAGAACAAATTAAGATTCAAACTAGGAAATAATGGAGTCTAAAGAACTCTAGATATGGAAATATACAGTTGTTAGAAGTTGAAGATATGAATCAAAAGCACAAAAACCCAAACAAAGGGTAGTTGCATAGACCCTTTAAGGGTTACCCAAAACAGGACCAGAAAGCATCAAATTCTACTTGAATTATACAAGAACTGAAATGTGCAGAGTCTCTAAACAGTGCTCCTAAATTGGGTTTTTGATAGAACCCTGGAGAGCATCAAATGTTTGCTTAAATTCTCCAAAGAAAAACCAATTTCACCAAATGGGTACTAGTAGAAGTGGTATTGGAAGAATCAAATTCCTATTTTATAGATCACAGACCAATTTACAGAGCTAGCAAGCCAGAGATAGAAAGTAAAAACCCTAGTCTCAAAAATTAAAGGCAAAATCCAAACCCAAACGGTCACAATTTATGATTTTGTACAGAAATTGAAATCAAAACAAAAACCCTACAGAAATTGAAATCAAAACAAAAACCCTAGTTTTGTGATATTGGGTTTACCTGAGATTCTTCTTGTTCTGGTGATAATGAGGAGTAACTAACCAAATCTCCGGCATCGGTTGAGATGTGTCGGCTCCGGTTGCTCAGTGTCAAGTGTGAGCGAAGAAGAGGGATAAGAGAGTGCGTTTTGAAGAAGCGTCGGTTGAGATGTGTCGGCTCTGGTTGCTCAGTGTCAAGCGTGAGCGAAGAAGAGGGATGAGAGAGAGGGATGAGAGAGTGCGTTTTGAAGAGAGGAGAGAGAACAATTATCACAGCTTTCTTGGGTCTGGTCTGAGAGAGAGATAGAGAGGAGAGAGAAAACGTGCGCGTGTTTGTTTTTGGAGTGGGTTTTGGAGAGAGAGTGGTTGCCAACGCTTTCTATCAAATTCGGCCATTCGAGCCATAAATTTCGAGCTACCAAGCTTTATTCGAAACCTATAGGGCGTGACAAATGGTAACAGAGCAGACCCTGTCCAAACCTAACTACTTTTCCTTGCATGATTTTACTTCTAGTGTCTTTGTACTTAATAGTCTACGTGCTTTCATATCCTTTTTTGTACTTCTATTGCCTCCAAAATCTTCTTTTGAAAGACAAGCTTAGACTGAGCAAGCACTGCTAATGGAGAGTTTGACAGGTATAGAAGTGAATGGAATCGATCAACGAAAAGTACACATAATTTAATCTCCGTTAATGAAATCCTCAGAGGGATAGACTAACTAGAAACCTGACTTCTGAGTACAAAGTGAACCTTTAAAGTTATTGGGTCAAATTTTAACCGCCAAACCAGTACCCTTATTAGTGGAATCCATCAACTAAACATGAAAGTAAATTTTAAACGATGTGTAATTTACAAAAAATTTTGGCAAAATACCCTAATTCCATAAGAATAACATCCATAAACAGGTTTTGACATAAGATTAAACAGCAATGCAGATCTCAGTTTGTTGTGAAGAAAATCTACTTTCTTGCACCTTTCATGTGTCACAGAAAGGATGGGAAAATTAGACAGAAAGTCTCAAACAACAAGAGATCCATACCTCAGGCAATATGCTCCGCAAGACTAAGAATCTTGACATGCTTTTTCTTCCTTAGCTCGTGTGGGACTGGCCCAAATACTCTGGTTCCTATTGGCTCGCCTTGCTTGTTAACAAGCACCACAGCATTGTCATCGAACTTGACCTCACTCCCATCACAACGGCCCCGCGGCATGGCAGCACGCACGACAACGCCATAAACAACGTCTCCTTTCTTCACTTTGCCTCCAGGTTGGGATTCCTTTACTGATGCAACTATTGTGTCCCCCAGTCTTGCCCCTTTCTTCCCCTTCAGAGCTTGTATGCACATCACTCGTTTTGCCCCTGAGTTGTCCACAACTTTAAGATTGGTCCTCATCTGTATGAAAGTCCTGCATTGCTGCACAAGTGAAAAAAAAAGAAAGAAAGAGATTTCAAAAATGGATAATATTTAAGTAGGTCACGAGTCACGACATCAAAGTTTATTGGAGACTACTCGCATTGCTGTGTCATCAAGAATTGGTTAATTAATGACTAATTATTCAAATTAACCAGTGAAAATGACCAAGGGAGCCTTGAGACCATGACATACATGGTGTTTTATGTTTTAAGGATATCAATCTAGTTGATTAACTAAATTCATCTTGGGCCAATTGAAGAAATATGGCAAGTAAATAAGAATTTCATCAGATAAATAACCAAGAAAAACCTTTCAATTTGATGGGCATTTATGAGCGGCCTCTTCTTAAATGTACTTAAAAGAAACTCAAAAGTTATACTCTTGGCATTACCCAGTCATGGTATAAAATTCGATCTATAAACAAGACCTTATCCCAACTATTTCAGGTTGTCAACCTGGCTGAATTTACACCATTTCAGCATGCCAATAGACGTTAAAATCTATCTTAACCCATGCACAGTACTTCACAAGAACATACAAAAACCAACCTCTAAAGTTTCCACTTTTGAAAGACCATATAACCAAGGTTTTAAAAAGCGGCCGCAACCGTTATGTAACGGTTTTGGCGGTTACCGCCACTCGTTACGGCCGCTTTTGCAGTGTGATTGAGATTCACAGGTGTGTCGGCCATAGCGGCTGCCGTAGCAGTCGTAACGGTTCCAAACTGTTTCTTTCGAAAAAACACACAAAAAAAAGCTGAAAATTGGGGAAGAGGGATAGAGAGAAGGGGGAAGATAAAGAGAGAAAATAGAGGAACAAGAGATAGAGAGAGAGAGAGAAGAGGGAAGATGAAGAACATGTTATTGATTTGTTGAAACTATAAGACCTATGCTATTCTATTCAGTTGCTATTACTAAACCTTTTTGTTTGTGTGTGTCTATCTATATATTGTTTGAAAATAATAATAATAATAAATGTAGTCATTATCTATTTGGCTTGGTTAAAATATGTATATATATATATTTAGGCTCTTATTTATTCTCTTACTTTTGCTATTATTTATTTTATATATAATAGTTAGTGATTAATTTTTTATAAAATATAAAGTCATTAATTATTAAAATAAAATGTAAAAAACTCAGTTTATAGTGATTTAAAAATATAAAATATATTGGATCATACTTAAAAATTTACAAAAATTAATCAATATTTATTTTTTAACCCAATAAATATGATCATGGAAAAAAAATATGCGTATCAGTAAGGTTTTTTTAAATTGTGCGAAAAATAAAAAAATTCACGGTTTCGGTTACCGCAACCGTTACACTACGGCAAGGTTCTAAATATCGGCCGGTACGTCCCGTACCGGCCAGTTCGTACCGGAAAATGGGAGGGCCGAGTCGGATACTCACCGGTATACCGGCGAGAATGGATTTCACGTCCGTATCGGCCGATTCCCGACACGAATCGTCCCGAATCCAATACATAAGCGATTTGTTTCCGATACGGCTGAAATTCACCTGCAAAAATAATTGAGAAAAGCAAAACAAAGCACCTGGAAAAGCCATAGTTTGATGCTCTGTTTTTCTTTTTTGGCTAAAGAAGTCATAGTTTTGTTTGATGCTCTGTTTTTCTTTTTCTTTTGGCTGGAGAAGCCAGCGGTTTGTTTATAATTTGTTTTAAGTCATAATTTTTGTTTTGTTTATATATAAATTATACTCTGTTTTGTTTTAAGTCAGCGGTTTGTTTTGTTTTGTTTATAATATGTGATGCTCTGTCTTGTTTTAAGTTATTCTCTCATAATTTTATATATATATATATATATATATATATTATTGGCATAGAATATATAATTTTTTATATATAAAAATATTTTATATATATATTTTAAATGCACATATGCTCAATATATATATTTTTTATATATATTATTTAAAGAGATTTAATCTGTCAAATTTTTTATTTCAAATTTTTTTTATTATTTTAAATTTTTTAATCTGTCAAATCTTTTTATTTCAAATTATTTTTATATCAGATTTTTTTTTTATAGAGGTTTAATCTGTCAGATTTTTTTAAAGAGGTTTAATTGTTAAGTAAAGATGTTTAATATTTTAGATTTTTTATTTTTATTTTAAATGCATTATTATTACTAACTAAATTAGAATTACAATATTTGTTAATTGAAAACTGTTATTACTAACTAAATTAGAGTCTACATATCATTATTATTACTAACTAAATTAGAGTCTACATATCAAAATTTTGATTAAAATGTGATAAATTAATGCTAAAAGAGTCAAAAAATGCATAAAATTGAGTTTTGGATGGATTGCTAATGATTTTTGAAATTTCACAGCCGCGACGCCCGATACCCGATACGTACCGGTCGATACTACCGATACCGATACTCCGCGATCGATACCATTACGTTACCCGATACCGCGATTTAGAACTATGCACTACGGCCTTTACATCCCGCAACCGCAATCGCGTCACCGCCACCGTTACGGCGACCGCAACCGCTTTTCAGAACCTTGCATATAACACAAGTTTTCACTCACTTTCCGAAATAAATTAAAATATATTATCATGACTAAATAAAGAAACCAAAGGGAAAATATAATTTTTGCAAGGCCTTGCCAACAAGTATTTAAGCAATGATAATGAGCCGCGCCAAGAAAGCCAGCAAAAAAAAAATCAGCGCCTTGCATCAAAGATAAATGCATGAAAACCAAGGGCCACAATACAATGAGAAATGAAACGTTAAAGGTGAAAGAAACATCAAATAAAGAAACACGCTGACCTGAAACAAGAACTCACTGCATGACATCTCATGTGGCGTTCCCTGTACACCAAGATTGTTGCCAAGGCCTCCCAACAATGAACGGGCAGCTAATTTTGTTGACCAACACATTAAATAAAACACAAGACAGCAATCAGGGATTAGGAAACATGTGTGCAAGACAAACTACAGCATAAAATGTAAAACTAATTTCAATTTTAATTTGTGAGAATAAGGGTATTAGCCACAAATGCAGTTTATGCCACAGTCCAGGTCACACAATGCATCCAAACATAAAGTTAACCCAACATCGACCACTAGACAGATGATCCAATCTGTACTATGCCGGTATGTTTCTGCATCCAATCACCCACATTAGCCACAGAGTAATGAAATGACATCACCTGCAGAAGCCATCTCACATCCACATCATGTGAAGCAATTGTTTTCCCAAGATCAAAGAAGCCACATGAGTAAGCATGCAATCAGTTGAACTGAAGCATGCCCATGCTCATGTTCTGCAACTGATTCTGATGGGATGAATTTCAATGGACTACACAATGAGTTGTGGTGGCCTCTACTCTAGATTTCATGCTCTCAAGCAATTTCTATAGTAGCTTGATTTCATCAATTTAGGCACACAACAGATCTCTACATACCGTTAAGCAAAGCTTATTAGGTCTATTGAATCTATAATCTTTGGTTGATATACACATCTTGCTAGGTTAATTAACAGTTCGGTTAGTCCCAAGAAGCATCAGGCAAAGCTTGAACAAGTAGAGCAGAGACGCTGAACTGGGGTAGAGACCAAGCTGAGCGTAACAATTTCAACAAAGAAAATATTTAATAGCTGAGTTCTAACCTTTGAACCAGTGGCCCCAATTACTAGAACCCATAGAACAAACTTTCATGCACAAAAATATTTGAAGTACAATAGACTAAGAACTTAATTACTAGAACACTTGAGGAAATGAAATTAACTAACGATAACTGTCATACTAATGTAATGTCAACTAACTCAAAAATACAAACCAGTCAGTCACCACTTCAAAAACTATAAAGCTCACATACCACGCAATGATTTGGAAGGGAAAGCTGCAGCCATCTTTGCACTTAATTGCTGTGCCAATAAAACCGACAGTCCCCAATTTTCCCTGTCAAAGTGAAATAAATGCCAATTACATCAAATCTTCAATTTTTACGATGAGAAATACATTCATAAAAATAGTCATATTTACAAAAACAGTACTAATGACATTTCTTCCAAAGACAACATGTGCTCTATATGCTTGGGTTAATTAACCACAATTTAACAAAAAGGGTCAAGACATGATCCTAGAAATCTTATCCAAAAGCAAAATCATTAACAAAAATAAAGAATTTGTTTAAAATGAATTGTTGCCTGAAATTGAACAACCATGATTGAAAGTATGAGAATAAAAACTGTTGAATGTAAAAACCTATAACTTACTCCACCTACCACTACCACCTACTACCACCTACCTACTCCACTCCATTAGTGCTCCACAAGAAGCAAGTGCTCCATTTACCCTAATGCTCCATTAAGTTGTTTAGTGCTCCATTTTAGGTTAATTTAATTCCTCCATTTGTAACTCATTCTCCCTATAAAAGAGAGATCATTCTCTCCATTGAATATACACAATACACACAAAAATGTATATTGATATCAATCAATAAGATCAATACATTAATTTCCTACATGGTATCAGAGCGGGTTTAGACCCTATTATTTTCGCTTCACCGGCGGGCGGCAACCTCGCCTTGGCCGCCCGCCGGACCTCAACCTATTCAGCTTGTTTTTTGTTCTACACCACCTTCTCTTTCTGGTAGAATACGAGAAAGTACTGCAGCTGTTCTTCGTCCCCGCCATCCGCCGATTCCCAGCCTCCGCGGCAGCTTCCCGATTCGGCATTTTCGGACGTCCTTCGCTGCCAATTCTGTTCTCGGGAGGTTGATCCCTCCATCTCCACCAACCACCAGCAGCTGAAAGAGCAATCAAACTCCAACAAATGGCATCTCAAGAACCGCAACCATTCCACTGGCGCTACCCAGAACAAGAAAAAATATTTTCCACAAATAGTAATTGGTCTACAGACAGATTCTTCTACTCAGTTGTGCAATATTCTGGTTTTCCAATTACTCAACTTCCTCCAAGTAATCGGCAATTTCAGACGGTGCAAGTACTCTGAATTTTTTGTCAGTGCCAATTATGCCAATCTCGATGTTCTTTTCAGAGATCTGCCCTTCAAATCCCTCCTTTAGGGTCAAGATTGCTGTGTGGACAGCATCATCAAGCTCCATATCATCGGTGTACCTCTTTTCAAGAAATGTCTTCGCATTAGACACATTCTTTCCCAGAGCTGAAGCTTTCCAAGAGAAGTACGAACCTGATGGATCCACCTGAAATAGTTGTGGACCCTTGTCATCAAACCCAGCAACCAGTAGTGAAACACCAAAAGGCCGTACACCACCTGACTGAGTAAACCCCTGCATAACAGCTGCAGTTTCCCTTACAAGTTGAGTGACAGGAATTGGTTCTTTGTATAACCGATGGTATTGTTCTGCCTGCTTCCTACTTTTTCGAACCAAAGCTTCTTTACACACAGCGCAGTGCAATTCAGAGCTGATGTGTCCGTCAACGATTTCAATCGTCGGCATCGATTCGACAGCGGCTTTTGACGCCGGAGGCTGATCGTATCGACCTATCCTGTTGATTTCGAACTGCGACAGCTGATCTAGCAATCGATCATTGGGTTGATAGCTCTCAAGTATCCTGGAATACTCTACTGGGGTTTCACTAATGATTGATGAAATTCTTCATACTGGAAAGAGTGTTTCAGCGCCTGGTATCTGGCTGCTAGCTCAATTAGCAGCAGCTAAAGTTGTTGCCACAACTCTGTGCAAGGGGTCTGGACTTGTTGGTGGGCTGTATGCTCCAAGTTTGATGATTGGTGCTGCTGTGGGTGCTGTATTTGGTGGTTCAGCTGCCGAACTAATCAATTCAGCCATTTCAGGAAATGCTGCTATTGCCCAACCGCAGGCATATGCATTGGTTGGAATGGCTGCAACATTTGCTGCTAGAAAAAGACAAATCCCCGAAGTCATCAAGTCAACCATGGAGGTACATAAGCATGTATTTGCTTCTCATAATTGCTTGGACCAAAACATAAGCAATTCCATCCAAGTTCATGATTACATTCTATGATTCACAAACAAGCAAGCTGTTTTTCAAATCAAATTCATACCATTCAGATTTGCACACCAACTTTATTTTATTCATGCCAGGGATCAAACTCGATCACCATTTTATATCAAAAAAAAAAAAAAAAAAAAACCAAACAATCTCCAACCTACAACCACCACATCAACCGGCCTTATTTTTTCGCCTCTTCAGCTGTTCTCTTCTTCTTGCCTTTGTCTTGGGCGTCCCTTGCCGGTGCTGCCTCCGTGTTTCCCACGCCGCCGAGCACGTTCATTTCTCGTTGCTCCTCAACCGTCACATATGGCGGCCCTCCAAATCTGAGCATCACGGTGGCCTTCCGCTTCAGTTCCTTGTTTTCTGCCTTCAGCATACATATCTCTGCTCGGGCATCTGTATACATGCACTGGAGCAGAGCCAGTTGGGCTTTTACCTGCTGCACCTCATTTGTTCTACTTTGAAGCCGGTGCGACAGGTTGTTGACCGCAGTCATGGTCTCAACACATGACCTTAATGTATAATAATTGGCCTCAATATCAGATTGAGCAGCCATTATCTGCTCAACTGCCACCATCGGATAGTTCAACGGTGCAAAACCAGGGGGGCTTGGTCCAAGGGCACTTGGTTGCGGTTCCAGGGCAACTGTCCCGGTTATCTCTCTTGTGCACTCATTGAGGTCGGGAAAGAGAGTAAGACCCCGGGAAGAAGAGGCTATGTTCTGGGTAGCAGAACGGGAAGAAGAAGCCATTTTCTGGGCAGAAGTGTTACAGAGTATATCTCTCAGCAAAATGAAGAGGTTTTTCAGAGTTTTCAGCAGATGTTTTGTTCTGCATAAGCGGCAGCCTCGCCTTGGTATAAATAGGCAAGGCAGACACGCGTATCACGCGCCGCTCGGCGCCAGACGACAAATCGGCGCGCCTTTTGATGGCTGTCGGGCACACCTTTTGATGGCTCGATTTTTGATGGATGTCGGGCACACCTTTTGATGGCACGCCTTTTGATGGCGCGCCTTTTGATGGCTCGACTTTTGATGGCACGTTTTTTGATAGCACGCCTTTTGATGGCACGCCTTTTGATAAGATTGGGCACGCCTTTTTATGGGTCCGACAAGACTCTGTAAACTGTCCCGACATTGATTCCGGTTAGCTCCTATATGGGTCCAACAAGACTCGGTAAACTGTCCCGACATTGATTTCGGTTATCTGCTACAACGGTTCGACACAGCCTTATAGTGTCTTCTACAACGGTCCGACATGACCCAGTAAACTGTTTATAGTGTCTTCTACAACGGTCCGACATGACCCAGTAAACTGTTTTCTACAACGGTCCGACATGACCCAGTAAACTATTTTCTACAATGGTCCGACATGACCCAGTAAACTGTTTTCTACAACGGTCCGACATGACCCCGTAAACTGTTTTCTTCAACGGTCCGACATGACCCAGTAAACTGTTTTTCTACAACGGTCCGACATGACCCAGTAAACTGTTTTCTACAACGGTCCGACATGACCCAGTAAACTGTTTTCTACAACGGTCCGACATGACCCCGTAAACTGTTTTCTACAACGGTCTGACACGACCATACAGTGTCTCCTATCCTCTTTTATTTTATTTGTCATTTTATTTTTCCTGTTTTGTTACTCTCTCCAAACTCAAGTTGGTTAGTTCCTAACCCCCTTGAGTTTGAAGGGGGCTGTTGAATGTAAAAACCTATAACTTACTCCACCTACCACTACCACCTACTACCACCTACCTACTCCACTCCATTAGTGCTCCACAAGAAGCAAGTGCTCCATTTACCCTAATGCTCCATTAAGTTGTTTAGTGCTCCATTTTAGGTTAATTTCCTACAAAAACAAGGAAATCCTCATATTTTCTTCTTTTCTCTGGTCAATAAGGTTGTGCTTGGTTCATAGATTTGGGTAGCAATTTGGAAAGGGAAAAGATACGTAAAATGTGAATGAAACATAACTACATTTCACACACTTTTTCTTTTTCCCTTTCTAAATCTCTATCCAAATCCATGAACCAAATAGAGCCTAAAGGGGTGTGTAATATGAATGAAATATAGCTACATTTCACACACCTTTTACACACTTTCTCTCTTTCCTTTTCCAAATCTCTAACCAAATCTATGATCCAAACATAGCCTACGGCTCAGTTTGTCTAAAATAAAATAGGTAGAAAGTGAAAGAAAGAGAAAAAAAAAATTAACTTATATGAGTTTGTTTAGCTTGAAAGTGGTGGAAAGTATAAGCAAACTAATTTTCTTGTACAACCCATCTTAGCATTGTAATTAATTTTTTAATTCTTGCTAAAAATACAAGGAAACACAAGAAAAATTGAATGTGTGAGTTATCTATAACTCAACTTTTAAATTTTTCTATCTTTTTCTTACAAAATTTTCATCTTAATCAAATGCTAGCAAGAAAATATATTTTCTTTTCTTTCACTTCATTTTCTTTTACTTTCACTTTCTAACAAATTTTCTTTCTAATCAAATAGAGCCTAAAGAAAAATCCTCATTTTCCCTTTTCTGTTTAAAGAAGTTTTTTTCCAAAAATATTTACTCATGACGAAGAAAAATCATTTTAATAAATAATCAGTCTGATAGGCCAAAGAATTGCACTAATAATCCCTCTTTTCATAATTTAATATCATTGTAACAAAGCAATTTGTAGTACAACAACAAATTATAACATTAACAACCAAAAATGAAGTCAATATCACAGTATGCACTCAAAAAACAGTTTTTAGCAATTGATGAATAGTTCATAACAAAACCAAACATTCAATATATATGTAAATTAAGACAAAGATGAAAAATAAACTAGATGATGCATTCTCATTAATTCAATTTACGATCTGATTCGAATTTGAAAGCTCTAATCGAAACAAAAGGCTGATATGTTGGGAGTATAAGAAAATGATATGAGAAAGAAGAATCTGAACTTACAAAGATAGAAGCGTTGAGAGAGAGACAAACAGACCTTGAATCCTCCTCCTCAGTCTGCAATGACGGCAGTGGCGGTGGCGGTGGCGGTGGCGGTGGCACTACAGCAGAGAAACCCTGAAACCGCTGCGTACTTGGAAGAAAGAGTGGATGACTCTGCTGAAAGTGTGTGCATCTTCAGATCCATTAATTTAAGGGTATATAACCTGGCCCAAAAGGGTAAGTTATAGGTCCAACCCTGTAGGAATTTAATGTATAGAGAAAATAGAGAATTGTATATATTGATGTATTATTGATTGATTTCAATATACTCATTTTACAAGACCAAATGACACTCCTTATATAGGAGATATTACAAACATCATCATAACCCATTAAACCCATTATATACCACTTACATATTATATATTTCCACTATCTACCACTATATATTTCCACTATCTACCTACCACACTAACACTCACCTAACACACTAATACTAACCTAACACACTCACATAATATACTAACTCACTCACCTACCACACTAAGGTAGAGTAGGTGTGGAGTTTTTATTTTTACATTCAACAGCCCCCCTCAAACTCAAGGGGGTTAGGAACTAACCAACTTGAGTTTGGAGAGAGTAACAAAACAGGAAAAATAAAATGACAAATAAAATAAAAGTGGATAGGGGACACTGTATGGTCGTGTCAGACCGTTGTAGAAGACCGTATGGTTATGGCAGACCGAGGTAGAAGACAGTTTATGGGGTCATGTCGGACCGTTGTAGAAGATAGTTTATGGGGTCATATCGGACCGATGTAGAAAACAGTTTACGGGGTCATGTCGGACCGTTGTAGAAAACAGTTTACGGGGTCATGTCGGACCGATGTAGAAAACAGTTTACGGAGTCTTGCTGGACCCATGTAGGAGACAGTTTACGGGGTCATGTTGGACCGTTGTAGAAGACACTATATGGCTGTGTCGAACCGTTGTAGCAGAGAACCGAAAAACAATGTCGGAACAGTTTACAGAGTCTTGTCGGACCCATATAGGAGCTAATCGGAATCAAAGTCGGGACAGTTTACAGAGTCTTGTCGGACCCATATAGAAGCTAACCGAAATCAAAGTCGGGACAGTTTACCGAGTCTTGTCGGACCCATATAGGAGCTAACCGGAATCAATGTCGGGACAGTTTACAGAGTCTTGTCGGACCCATATAAGTCGCACCCTCAAAAGGCGTGCCCAATCTTATCAAAAGGCGTGCCATCAAAAGACGTGCCATCAAAAGGTGTGCCATCAAAAGATGTGCCCGACCGCCATCAAAAGGCGAGCCATCAAAAGGCGCGCCATCAAAAGATGTGCCCGACAGCCATCAAAAGGCGAGCCATCAAAAGGCGTGCCGATTTGTCGTCTGGCGTTAGGAGGCGCGTGATACGCGTGTCTGCCTTGCCTATTTAAACCAAGGCGAGGCAGCCGCTGATGCAGAACAAACCAGCTGAAAACTCTTCGTTCTCTCTGTAACACTTCTGAGAGAGATACTCTGTAACACGCTGTTGCTCTGAAAATGGCTTCTTCTTCCCGCCCCGTTACCCAGAACATAGCCTCTTCGTCTCGTGGTCTTACTCTCTTTCCCGACCTCAACGAGGCCACAACTCAGAATATAGCCCTTGAACCTCAACCAAGCCCCCCTGGTTTTGCGCCTTTGAACTTTCTGATGCTGTCTGTGGAGCAAAGAATGGCTGCACAATCGGATATTGAGGCGAATTATTACACATTGAAGTCATGTGTTGAGACAATGACGGCGGTCAACAACCTGTCGCACCGGCTTCAGAGTAAAACAAATGAGGTGCAGCAGGTAAAAGCCCAACTGGCTCTGCTTCAGAGCATGTATACGGATGCCCGAGCAGAGATATGTATGTTGAAGGCAGAAAATAAGGAACTGAAGCGGAAGACCACCGTGATGCTCAGATTTGGAGGTCCGCCATATGTGACGGTTGAGGAGCAACGGGAAGTGAACGTGCTCGGCGGCGTGGGAAACACGGAGGCAGCACCGGCAAAGGACGCCCAAGACAAAGGAAAGAAGAAGAGAACAGCTGAAGAGGCGAAAAAATAAGGCCGGTTTTTTGTTGTGGTGGTTGGAGATTGTTTGGTTTTTTTTTTTTTTTTTATGTAAAATGGTGATCGAGTTTGATCCCTGGCATGAATAAAATAAAGTTGGTGTGCAAATCTGAATGGTATGAATTTGATGTGAAAACAAAATTAAAAATAACCTTATTAGAGGATAGTGGCTGGTACCAGGCTAATTATAGCATGGCTGACCGTCTTGACTGGGGCCGTGACCAAGGAACTGAATTTGTTACTGCCCCTTGCAATCTCTGGAAGGGAGCATACCATTGCAACACAACACAGTTACCAGGCTGTACATATAACAGGGAAGCAGAGGGTTACTGCCAGGAATCCTAAGACAATTCAACCCACCTCCAGGAATCATAGAACACTGTGGTTGAGGCCTCTGCATATCCTTCCCTGATAATTGGTTGTTGCTTAAATCTAACTCAGTGAGTGATGAGAGGTCTTTGAATGTGTCTGGGACTGTTCCTGTGAATCTGTTGGAGTTGAGGTGAAGAAGAGACATTTCTGTGAGGAGAGAGAGTTCTTTGACAAGAGTCCCTTCAAGATTTGCATGGTTGAGATCTATGCCTGCAATGACTGGTACTGTTGTTGAACCATCTTGAGGGTTTGCACAGAAGACTCCTTTGTAAGAACACACATTTGAACCAACCCATGTGGACAAAATCCCCAATGGGTCATCTGTGATTGCTGATTTCCATGCTTGGAGAGTAGTGTAAGCATTGCTGGTGCTTGAAATTGAGGACCCAGATGGGCTCGGGTTGCTGTTGATTCCTCCACCAATCCAACCACCTCCTCTTCCACCGCCGCCGCCACCTCCAATGCCAACACCAACGCCACCACCAACACTGAAAGAAGCAGCTTCGGTTGCAGCTGTTTGGAGGAGAAAAGCTAGAAGCCAGCTGGTCTCCATTTTCAGGGGCAGAAATGTGGAGTTTCTGGGCATTATCGCAGTGACCCAGTACGTCGCTGGTGAAGGAAAATTCACCTGGTTGGGTGATGTTAAACAGAGAATTGCCATTGTATTGAAATTGGTTATGCCCTTTGGGAGGAGACCCGTGGGGATGTGACCCAAGAACTTCATAGATTGAAGGTATGTGTATGGATAGAGATTACAGCGGAATAGATTGAGGTCCGGCGGACGGCCAAGGCAAGGTTGCCGCCCGCCGGTAAGGCGAAGAACACCAAGAGCTTAACCTTGCTCTGATACCATGTAGGAATTTAATGTATAGAGAAAATAGAGAATTGTATATATTGATGTATTATTGATTGATTTCAATATACTCATTTTACAAGACCAAATGACACTCCTTATATAGGAGATATTACAAACATCATCATAACCCATTAAACCCATTATATACCACTTACATATTATATATTTCCACTATCTACCACTATATATTTCCACTATCTACCTACCACACTAACACTCACCTAACACACTAATACTAACCTAACACACTCACATAATATACTAACTCACTCACCTACCACACTAAGGTAGAGTAGGTGTGGAGTTTTTATTTTTACATTCAACAAACCCATATATCCATATGCATATGATGTCAAACAAAATAAAACACTCTAGATGGTGTGACTTATGTATCAGTAAGCCTATAATGTGTTCAGAAATGAGACAACAAATAATCTTTCAATGTAAATTAATAGAAACCATATAGAGGCATTCCTAAAACAACTCTAAATTAATCAAATCAGATTGGAAATAAAGAGCATCTATGAATAAAAAACAAAAGGCCAAAAGAGCATCTATGAATAAAAAACAGAAGGCCAATTTTATAAACACAAAGAAAATAATCAGATTTTTAATTAAGAGATTATTATGTTTAAGGCAACAAATTTGAAACTTATCCGAGCCAAGTTCATTAATTGAAAAAATATATATTCAAAAGTCTTTGTACAATAACTTATTTTATATTAGCCAAAAATTATAAGGAGAATCATTGAATAGTGGGATAGGGAAAAAAAATTATACAAACATTGGAGGTACTACTCAAACATTGCCGGAGTAAAAAATCTAAGTTGCACCCCTCCATATTTTTTTTTTTTTTGGGGGTCTCACTATTCAATAACTCCCCCAAAATTATATATATAAATATATATACAAACATAATTTGCAAAAATGGATATGTACTATAATAAGAGATGAAAACCCTCATACCATGTCTAATCGTCCAATTATACACAATCAATTTGTCAATAACACTCGAGGTAATGGCTACTTCCACCAATGCCTAATATGGATGATACAACATACTGATTAAACGATTCAGTGGCATCAAAAATATTATTTTGTTGTTGAAGCTATTTATACATCACAAACTATCATTATTTATGTTTGAATCAGATTTTATTTTACTGTCAATTGAATCAAATTTTACTTACTGCCGACTGAATCAGATTTTATAAACATAGTGCAAGCCAGGGAGAGTAGGGATGGCAATGGGGTGAATATTAATTTCCCATCCCCATTCCCCTATAATAAATCTTCCCCATTCCCCATGGGTACTACCCTCCCCATCTCCTAATGGGTTTGGATTTTCCCCAATCCAACCTGACCATTTTTTTTTTTAAAGGTTCACAACCAAAACTAAATATACATTCAATTTTATTTTATTTTATTTGGCTCAACAACAAAATCAAATACACATTAATTAATTAATTAAAAAGTTTGTTTTAAAATAATCAAATATATAATTTTGAGACAATCAAATAAGTTTTTAGTAATTAAAAAAAAATGTAGAAGAACCTATTTGAAGAAGGTGTTATAAGACTCAAATCAAATTGCATCGGGGCATAAATACGGAATTGCATTAGGGCATAAACAACCCATTTCAAAAAACAAATGATAGCATTTAACTTTGTCCAATGAAATTTGACAACTGCACAAGCTAGGAGATATTGTACACTTTGTTGTTTAGGTTCTTTATAAAAGCACACTCTCTAACAATGACAGATATAAGTGAGCAATCAGATCAGTGCACCATTGGATATTACATGAAGGTACAAAATCTATATAATTCAAATTACTATGTAATATTATCACATTTCTACATCATGTATGATTGAAGGCACAAAATCTATATATTTCAAATAAATATGTAATATTATCACATTTCTACATTATGTAATGATTGAGTTAATATTCAAAATACCACTGTTGAAAACAACATGCTACTATAAACAAAACATGAAATTCACTATGTTTTTTTAACATTTTGCCAATATGGTTAATCTTAATCAAGTAAATATGTTAAAATCATGTTAGGCTTATGCAAATCACTATTACATTTGGTGCCAAAGGATAACATTATGAGATCTAAGGAACATTCACTGCTTTTAGCCTACTTTCATCACTTCGTTACTCAAGAGTCAAGCCTCTCCAATTCATTCCTTCCCCATTAATTTGAGCTCTCCTCTAGGATATTTCGTAATTTAGTTTCAGAATGCATTTTCTTCTTGTCTCCTGAATTTTCTATCCAGCCTTTGCTGGTTGTGTATGCCAGATTATACCCTGAAAAGCAATCGTGCTAAAATTTCAACAAATTTTTGTAACTCCAATTTTCACCTAAGAAAGATTTTTTTTTTCTACATCATCATTTCTAATGACCCAACTATCAAATTTATTTTTGCCACTCTCACCTACTTTTCGAATTCTTTATACATTCTGCAACATCTTATCTGCTTTGCAGTCGTAGGGAGTTTTGCTTTGGTGTGATTTGAAATTTACAGCTGTGTCATGATAGTAAACCAAAGAAACATACAAATCAAAAGTTACAATTCCCTTTAACAGCTGAAATGAATATTTATTCAAGTTCCCTCTACCCAACTGGATCAGCTGCTTTCAATAGCTATTGTTCATGGACTGCCTATGTTCAACTGGCTTAGTCATACATGTCAACCGCAGCTATGCCTCTACGTTTTGGATTCAATCAACCTTCAAAAACCTTGGGACATACGGATATGATTAAAATGCAAGTGTCTTACTCTATTCTTCTTAGAAACACTCAACCACTTCCCTTTATGTGTGTTCCAAAATACTGGTACTTTCTTAACGAAATGTACAAAATGTAGCTTTTTGTCTCTTTCAAACAATGAAAATGACTCTAATTAGTCATGTAGTCAAACAAATTGCATATCCAAATTCTAGTCTACTGCAGCTTTTTGTCTCTTTCAAACAAACACAAACACATGGTGGGTGTGCAAAAACCACTTACAAAATGCACACAATTGCAAATTCTCAACAGAAATACTAGTTACTGTACTGATTTCACAACTTCTTACCTACAGACTTAAAACCAAATAAAACCCATTAAAGTTATTGGCAAAAAAAAGTGAAAATTGCAACAAACTAGCCCTGAACTAAAAATCAACATAACCCAATAGGCACCAAGCAAAATGAGTTCAAATAGTAGAAGAAAAGTGGAGTACCAAGTTGGGGAAGAACTTCTGATACAGCAGAGAGGGTTCAAAAGCGAAAGTTCTTCTCTTTCTCTGCAGAGATTTCCGATTCCGAAACCGACAAAAAGTGTGGGACTTGGGTTGATTCTTGGAAGAGTGAGAAAAGGCAGAATTGATGGAATCTGGAGTAGCTAAAGGAACTAAAAATGATTCAAAAAAATCTAATAAACAAACCCAGAGAAAGAGAGAACGAGATAGAGAAACTCACCACGCCGGAGAACCACCGTGGCAACGCCGACGGAGATCGCTGCCGCTAGATCGTTGCCTTCGCAAATCCGACGGAGATCGTTGCCTTGGCTGCTATGTGAGAGTGAGAATGAGAATGAGAAGACCGTGAGATTGAGAATGAGAACCCTGAAACACAACACATGGGAAATGGGCGGGTGCTCATTCCCGACCCATGTCATATGGGTATTTAAAAAACCTCACTTAATTAAAAATTTTAATTTTTAAAAAATTAAATTCAAAAAATTAAAACTAAATACACTGGTTTATACCTAAGGTAAAAACGACGTAGTTTTATGTTTTTTGCGACAACAACTAAATATTTATGTTTTTTTTTTTTTGATAGGCGGGAATGAAAAGGGCCAAAACGGAAAAAAGGAAAAGTGGAGAATAAAAGGATGAAAAAAAAAATGATAAGCAGGAATAAAAGAGGCCAAAACAGAAAAGAAAAGAAAAGTGAGGAATAAAAGGATGTAGACTAATTGAGACGGTATATTTGCCAAAGTAAAAAATTGGGCTTGTTTGGTTTGTTTTTGGGAGAGTTGTTTTTAAAAAAAATTTGGGAGAGTTGTTTTAGAAATTTTTTTGGTTTGTTTGGTTGTATATTTTGAAAGTAGTTTTGGAGTTTGGGATGATTTGATATTTTGTTATAATTGAGTAGATGTGTGTGAGAGAAAAAGTGATTGATTGATGTATAAGAGAGAGAAAGTGATTTTGGAAATTTTTTGAGAAAAATCTCAAACCAAACAATTTTTTGAAATTTTTTTTCTAAAACTCATCTCTAAAACTCAAACCAAACATACCCATTATCTTTTGAGACGGAAAAATCTCTTAACTCAAATAATTCTATGAAAATGTCTTTTTTGAGGCGGTCATTTTTGCTGACGCCAGTTCGATACTTTTGCGATGGCAATTGTTACCAAAGCAAATTATTATATTCAAATATCCCTTTTCTCTTGCAGCGTGGTGGTCAGTGGTGACTGAAGGTGGTAAGTGAGAGGAGAAACTAAAAATTTATTTTAAAAACAAGTGAAAATAAGACAATATTTTAGTATTTTGAATTTCTTTTATTCAAAATGTTAAGTTATATATATGTAAAAGGTATTTAAAATAAAAATGAATTATCCCTAAGGGCCATCCAAGTCAGTAAGTGGGTAAACAAGCTCCCCATGTTATTGATGATGAGTTCAAATCCCATTCTTTTAGTTAATTTATTAATTGACCATATTTGATTTGATTTTCATAAAATTATTATTATTATTTTTTAAATAACTAAAATTTGGTTTCATGAAAAAATAAAAGAATAATTTAAATTATTTATCATTTTTATATAGTTTTATCACTTTGGAGGGTAAAAATAAATTTTTGATATTTATTTTTATCAAATTAATTTATATTTTTTTTAATTTTAAAAATCATAGAATGAAACCAAATAGGGCCAAAATCTCTTAATTTTGAATTTACTTTCATGGGTAGATCCAAAAGATTTTAACAATGATGGGCCCAGTATGAGGTGGATAGGCCCATATACAACTGGGCTTCCTCACTAACAAATTGGATGTGAGTCAAATCTGTATTATCTCATCCACCAAAGGAATAAAAATACAGATCCAATTTTTTTGAATTACAAACTTTGCTTTTTCTTTTTTCTTTTTTCTTTTTGCGCCAAAGTTAGTATGTGTGAAATCATTTGTTTTTATTTATTTTTGGATACATCGGAGACTACTGACAAATGAGTGTTTTGATAAGAGATTAAAAAAGTCAAAAGTCAACTTTTAATTCATTTTGAGTTACATCACCTTTCACATGAAATAATGAAAAAAGTTAAAAAGTCAAAAAATCAGTTTTGCCTGGTTTGGGGTAATTAAAAAAAACTAAAAAGTTAAAAAGTTATCATTATTTATAAAAAAATATTAAAAAATTATTTTTACACAAAATTAATTTTCAAACAGCTCTGACGTCCACAGGCACAGAGTTTTTGGAAAAATTACACCGATATGGGTGCACGAATAACACTGTGTTGTTCGGCCCGTAGGGGCCATCACGAGTCCCGTTTTAATAATTTGGTTCGTTGAATGTGTAGAACTTGTCGAGTACTATATGCTTATAAAAAATCACGTTGATCGGATATCGGTAACAATATGATCAAATCAATTAAAATTTATAAAATGGATTGTGTTATAATTAACGATTGAAAAAAAACTAATCTAATCAAATAGCTATCGATATTCGATCAACGTGATTTTTTACAAACATATAGTACTCGACGAGTTCTACACATCGAACGGTTTTGATTAGTAAAACGGGACCCGTGGTAGGCCATCACGGGCCGAACAGCACCTTCAATTCACTGCTCAAAAAGCAAGGAACCATCTCCCCCCCTACTCCCTCACCGTACAACTTATTCCATCACAATCTTCTCCTATACACTAATTTATACAATTTTTTAGTACACATTTTTTTGTAAAAAATCAAAAAATTATCTCAAACAACCATCTTTTTTTCCCAACTTTTTAGTCTAAAAAGTCAAAAAGTATACATATTTAAGACACCCTAAATAACCCCTTAATCATCTTTCCAAAACACCCCAAAGTTAAAGTCAAAATTGAAAAATATTCATCAACGTCAAAGCAAAATAAGTCAACTTATTAGCTGCAGCCAAATGAAGTCACAAAATTAATTACAAAAATATCGAGATTGATCTCAGTAAAACAATCTTTTTAATGATGAGTTTCAATCATTTGGTATGTATGATTAGAATTATTTTTTGTGATTAGGGCAAGTTAGGGAAATTATAATAATAGCTAAGAAGTTACTAAAATTTTTAAAAAGTCAAAGAATTATACAAAAAAAGTCAAAACTTTTTTCATTTCTATTTTTCGCACATTTTTTTTAATAAAAAGTCAAAAAAATATTTCTAAACATATTAATTTTTTTCACCTTATATTTTAGCTAAAAAACTATAAAAAAAAAAATTCAAATAATCTATTCCCAAACCAATATGTATCTCTAAATGTGCTAAATCATTTTTAGATATTGAAAATCAAAATTGTCAAAATTTAACCAAGCCAGCTCATTTAACCTTGGAATGACTGATTGTGGAAATTCGCCTACCAAGGTTTGACTCAAATTCTAGTTAAGCCCACCAAAGTGTTAGATAATAGTCAAAACTCCAAAAACTTATATTAATGTCCAAGTGTGTTGGCCTAAAAATTGAAAAAAGCTTCAGTGTGGTTGGTTTGAGTTTTCTGAATTAAGTTTTTTGAAAATAATTTTTTTTGATTTTTGTATTTTTTTTTAGTGAATATTTTTTAAATTTTAAACATTTTTTTTTTACTTTTTTAGATGCACCTTACTTAGATGTATCTAAAAAGTAAAAAATTTGTGAAAAAATATTTTAAAAAATTAATAAATACATAAAAATATAAAAAATATACTGAATTCTTATATTTTTTTTTGTATTTTTGGTATTTAGTGAATTTTTAAAAGATTTTTTTAATAATTTTTTTTACTTTTTAGGTGTATTTATGTTAGGTGTGTCTAAAAAGTAAAAAAATTGCTTAAAATATTAAAAAAAAATTAGTAAAAACAAAAAAATATGAAACATAAGAAAATAAAATTTTTTAAAAAATATTTTTTGAAAAGTGAAAACAAGCCATTCATCCAAAAAAAAAAAAGTTAGTGTTGCAATGTACCTACCTCATTACCACTTTGGTGGACTTTGATAAGATGCTCAAATTTGACTTGAGGTGAAGAACACATTGGAGAAAACAATGAAAACAAACAAACAAAAGAAGAAAAATACAAGTGAGTAAATCTGGAAATGAAATATTTAATTTTATTTCAAATGAATGAATGTTAATAGAGATTCTACTTCTATTTGCATTTTTATTTTTTCATAATTACTTTTACTAATGATCTAAATAAATGTACTTTTTGATTTTTTATGAAATATAGATTAGGTATGGGTTGAATTTGAAGTGATGTGGTAGAGAGGTGATGTGACTTAAACAAGATGATGTGACTTAAATAGAATAGTGACTTTTTGACTTTTTTAGATTAGGACAAGCAAAGCCTATCTTTTTCATTAGTTTACAATTTTTAAACAATAATACAAAAAAAATATTAGAGACTTACAATTTAACTTTCATAATTTACTCACAATGACATGATAATAGAGTTGAGATTTATAAAATTGAATTCATAACAAATTAAAAGTTGACACATAATCTATCATGTCAATATAGATAAAATTATGAAACTCAAATTATAGGTCTCATTTTTTTTTAATCCAAAATACAACAAAAATCTTATTAATATGCACACACATGTTAAAATATCTTTAAATATTTATACAATTTTTTATTACACACCCATTTATCTACCCATGCTACTTTAACTTGAAAGTTAAATCTATTTTTTAAATTCATTGATGTATCAATCTATTAGACTATTTAAAGTGATTCTCTTTCTCACTCATATTTTCTCTAATCATCAATCAATAATATTTTTTACATGTTATTGAATCTAAAAAATAAAATTTAAAAATAGACTTATATATATATGTGTATATTTTAATATAGTACAATATTAAAAATGACAAGTGAAGGTTAAGAAAACAATAGTAAATATATATTACATATTCTCGAGAATTGGGTTGGGTTGGGTTGGGCCGAGTTCATCCACCATACATCCGAACTTAGGCGAATTGAGAAAAATCAATTCGCATTCGTTCGCTTAATTAGCGGATGAGGACTGAGTGGGCAGTACGTGTGGAAGTGGATGCATATTGATTTGGCAATTTAGACCTTTTTCCAAACTACTTTTTTCAGTAATTATTTATTATTTTGTGTCCAAAATTTTTTATTCTTCATTTTTTTATAATAAAATAAAGGGCCAACTTTCATATTTTATAAATAGTAAATATAATTACTAAACAAAAGGTTATTTTTTACAAACAAAACATAAAAGTATATATTTATTTTCTTAGGAGTGTTGGCGGATTAGGTTGACTCGAGTGACCTCCCATTCACCATTCGTCCAACCTATGATGGATTGAGAAAAATATATTATATCTATCCATTCAAACTATTAAAATTGTCCATTTTATAGCGAATTGATTGGAATCATTTAATTTTAACGGATATGGTGAATGTTGTATTAAGAGGTAAAAATAGTAGTAGGATTCTCTTATGGTGTGCGTCCCTACATATCATATATATTTTTATCATAAAATGTGTAATTTCATTATAAATTGACGTAATAAAATATATCATAATTAAATTATAAATTTTTATAATATTAATGATAAAATTTTAAATATTTTATTACGTTAATTTATAATGAAATAACTGATTAAGGCCGAATTGTACATCATTGAGACCGTTAATTAGAATCTCTTAATTTCACTTGCTGGTCAAACTGTATACTTTATGTGTGTTGAATGTCAATCAGGTTGTACATCGTCGGAGCATAAAATGGGTAAAAAGACAAAATTTGGACAGAGTTGACTTTTTCTGAAAAAGTCAAATCGATGTTTTAAACCTGTTTGGAAGTGAGTAGAAGTATAAAAAGAAAAGAAAAAGGCTTTTCTAGGGTTCTGAAATTGTTTTGACCAAAAGAGAGAGGCTAGAGTTTGGGAAAGAGAGGGAAACAAAAGCTTCAAGAATGTCTCCCATGGTGGTTTCTTCTCCATCTACCTCCTTCCACTCCTCCATGAGTAGCTAGTCTTCTTTTCTAGGGTTTTGATGAAACCCTAGCCATGTAATTATTTTGTTTTCTTTTTTATTTTTAATTATGTAAAGGTTTGAACATTTGTATGGTGATTTAGAAATTTCTTTTATATATTTTTCATTATCTCTTCGAATATTTGATTTTCTGTGATTGTTGAATGTTATCCATACATGTGTTTTCTATTCCTTCACATTCAAGGTATGAGACGAACCATACTACAAGGAACAAGTCGTATCACTACCTTAGTTTAGAGTGAACGATTCATATTACTTGAGATGGTTCGTGCTCGTACATTGAATGTGATGATCTTCTTGTCAAATGCTTCGAGCTTGCAGTTGCGAAACATTAATCCGTTCAAATCATAGCATAATTGATTTCAATTGGAAACCCTAATTATGTGGTTAGTGGTGAATTCTCTACCCTAGGATTTTTCCCCAATTCAGTAAACCCAATTTCATTTATTATTGATAATTTAATTCCTTAGTTTAATTTATTCGTTATTAAATTAGGTTATGATCATTCAATCTTTTTATCAAAATTAATTTAGGAATTTAACAATTAAATTAGTTTAATTTCACAATAGTCCCTGTGGATCGATACCTGGACTTGCCATTATTCTGATAGAATTTAGTATAGTTTAGTGATTATTTTTTGTGTGTTCAACGGCGCCAAAATTTAATTGGTCGTTGAACACACAAAAAATGATCACTAAACTATACAAAATTCTATCAGAATAATGACAAGTCCAGGTATTGATCCACAGGGACTATTGTGAAATTAAACTAATTTAATTGTTAAATTCCTAAATTAATTTTGATAAAAAGATTGAATGATCATAACCTAATTTAATAACGAATAAATTAAACTAAGGAATTAAATTATCAATAATAAATGAAATTGGGTTTACTAAATTGGGGAAAAATCCTAGGGTAGAGAATTCACCACTAACCACATAATTAGGGTTTCCAATTGAAATCAATTGTGCTATGGTTTGAACGGATTAATGTTTCGCAACTACAAGCTCGAAGCATTTGACAAGAAGATTATCACATTCAATGTACGAGCACGAACCATCTCAAGTAATACGAATCGTTCACTCTAAACTAAGGTAGTGATACGACTCGTTCCTCGTAGTATGGTTCGTCTCATACCTTGAATGTGAATGAATAGAAAACGCATGTATGGATAACATTAAACAATCACAGAAAGTCAAATATTCGAAGAGATAATGAAAAATATATAAAAGAAACTTCTAAATCATCATACAAATGTTCAAACCTTTACATAATTAAAAATCAAAAAAGAAAACAAAATAATTACATGGCTAGGGTTTCATCAAAACCCTAGAAAAGAAGACTAGCCACTCATGGAGGAGTGGAAGGAGGTAGATGGAGAAGAAACCACCATGGGAGACATCCTTGAAGCTTTTGTTTCCCTCTCTTTCCCAAACCCTAGCCTCTCTCTTTTGGTCAAAACAATTTCAGAACCCTAGAAAAGTCTTTTCCTTTTCTTTTTATACTTCTACTCACTTCCGAACAGGTTTAAAACATCGGTTTGACTTTTTCAGAAAAAGTCAACTCTGTCCAAATTTTGTCTTTTTGCCTATTTTATGCTCTAACGATGTACAACCTGATTGATATTCAACACACATAAAGTATACAGTTTGACCAGTAAGTGAAGTTAAGAGATTCTAATTAACGGCGTCAATGATGTACAATTCAGCCTTAATTAATTACACATTTTATAATAAAAAATAAATGATAAAAAAGAAAAAGAAAAAAGTCCATACTCTGATGCTTCACGAAGACCGCGACACGTGGTCTCTGTCTCCTTCATCGAGAAGTCCAGCGCAACGCATTGGTTGATTACACGCCTGACCCTTCTCTCAGACCAGGACACGTGCCTTTGCCTCCCCTTCTCTCTCTAAAATTACACACACTTCACACTATGGACCGTGTCACCTAAGTTAGTTTTTTTTTTTTTTTAAATTTAATTTAATTTTTTTTTTTAGAGATAACATTAATATATTTTTACTTCTTGTCTTACTCCGGTTAACTACATTAGATAGTTGATTCTGAAGTTGAAGTCGGCGAATGACAAGCTTGAAGAATTTATTCGTTAACAAAAAATAAAAAAAATTTAATATGTTAATATAATTAGATTACAATTGAAATAGTTCGCTATTGTTTCATCAGTTCGAACCACTAATCTCTTTCTCATCGCACTGGTCATTTATTTATCTATTTATATCCTGTTTGAAAATTGACTATTTTAATTGATTTTTTTAAATTTTATAAAAAAATATATAGAAAAATAAAGAATAGTGTGACAATTTAAAGTATCGTTTTGGTGAAAAGCTATGACTCCCCTACTGGTATAAAGTGAACAAGTCATTTGATGTCCGAATTTTTTTCTTATGCCATGTGTCATCTATTTATCTAAGAAAAAATAAAAAAAATAATAAATATTGATGTAGTGAAAAGGACTTGAACTTAAGACCATTAATCAAGTTTTGCCAATTAATCAATAAACCCTAAATGTTTTCAATTCAAAATATATTTTTTATTTTATAGATTTAATAGTACACTCATCGGATGGACACATACCCACTAGTGTATATAAAAATGAATTAAAAAAAAAGCATATAAATTAATAAATTTGTAATTTTTTTCCCCACTCATATGAGTTATTTTTATCATAATGTTTAGAAAGATAGTTTTGGTTAAGATTAAAATAACTAATAAAATAAAATATCACATTTAAATTATAATCATTTCAATTTTTCTCTTATAACCATCAAATCAATTACAAAAAAAATCAACTTCATCCTAAACACAATTTTTTTAATTAAGCTAAAATAATTAAAAAAACCAACTAAAATAGCCAAATTTTCAAACCCGCCCATAATGTTTAAGTAAATTATGTTCCAAACTTTATAGCTCTATTCTTGCATTTCACAAATATTTATTTAAGAAAAAAATAATTTATATAATTTTTTTTCACTCACCCTTTATGTTTATTTGAACGATGTTTTCAATACATACTGACAATTTTACAAATATACTCACAAATTTGATCAAGAATTATTATCCCTGGGTATAGAATCTACACAAAATTTATGATTGTGTTTTGATCAATGATTTAGGTAGACATTTGAAAATAGAAAGAATAAATGTAAAGATAATATAAAAGGATATATACTAAATTTTATTTATTTTTTGCTTTTTCCTCTCAAAATCTGTATTTAAATTCATAATTCAAACACATCATATACATATACATGTGTTAGTTTTTCTAACGCGAAGTTAAGTCCATAAATATAAATAGTGTCACCAATAACAAATACAATATGACTATTATATTTTTATTTTCTAAACAAAATAGTTTTATTTCTCTTAATGGGGGCACAACTACGATCATCTTTGATTGTGACACAAAGTTTAATTTAATTTTATTATAATATTGGGCAAATGCTTAACAAGTGAGAAAGTGAGAAAAAAATATTTTAAAAAATGTAAAAGGATTAAAAAATATTTTAAAATTTATACAAAATCTATTAAATTTAGTAGTAAGTATATAAAAATTTATATCATATTTAATTTATCATTTAAGCCAAAATTGTCATCATTGCATTAATTTAATTGGTCAAACTGCTTGTATCTATTACAAATGCATGACGACTAATAATGTCATAAATAAATTAATATAAAAAAATAACAATTATAATATTATTGTCTTAAATTATTTTTCTCAAAAAAGCTCTGTGCATTGATGCCCTCAAAAGAGGATTTTTTTTCTCTTCATATTCTTCTTCTACGGTTTCACCTCTACCTGTTTACCTTTGTACTTAGCGAAAATTACTTCTCGGTGGTACTACCATAAAATTATCATTAATTCATGATAAATCTTAGTATGACTTTAATTATTAATATATATAAAATTTATTATTTATTTGTATTTTTTTTTATATATACACTTATTTGAATTTTTCCCTTATACTTATACAGGTGCAGCTCATATATTATATTTTAAAAAGACTAATGTTATATGCACCAATTAGTGCACTAATTAATGTATCAATTGATGATGTGGCATAATTTAAGATGTTTTTGTTATTTATAATTTGTATAATGAGTGAGGTCAACAATAATGGCATAACTAATATTGGTATATTAATTAGTGTTGGACAATCTTCACTGTATTTAAAAGATTTAATTCTATTGTGTACAAAACAACAACTAGAATTTAAAGAAATAAAGGAAATGAGAGAATTTGTTTGATTACAAAAATCAAACTCGAAATAAAAATAAATAAATAAAAACAGATTTTATTTTGTTACAAAAAACAAAATTAAAATCTGATTTAAACATATAAAAATAACACTGAAAATAAATTAAATAACTTACTTGATTTAATTTTCTTTGAATAATTTTCTGATCAAGTCCAGTGTTTGACACTGTATCCTTAAGACAGATTCGTCCTCTCCACGGTGCTTTCAGAATTTGGACGTCTATCTCCCAGGATAAAATGATCTACTACAAACAATAGCAGCACTACAAATTGTTTGCCTAACGAACACACTAAGTGTTTATACTCTCTCTGACAAGAAAATAATGCAGCAACATGAAGAGAATGTTTTCAGAATTATGAAGAACGAAAATTAGAGTTACAAAATCTAAATGAGGGCTGTCCTATTTATAGATGGATTGGTGGCTCTTGGTTTTGAATTAAACAGGTACTGTACCTGTTCAATTTGAATTAAACAGATACAAACAGGTTAGGCACTGTTTGGTTTGAAATTCAAACAGATTTAAATCTGTTGGGTTCAAAAACGGGAAGGGCCCTATTTGGATGAACAATAAATCCAAACCAGTTTAATTCTGTTTGAAAACGGGAAGGGCCTTGTTTGGATGAACATTAAATCCAAACCAATTTAATTTGAATTCTTTCAAATGTTTTTGGCCCAAAAAGATTAGTATTGGGCCGAACAAGCCCAACCTCACACCACGCACTCGCGCCCAAGCCCAGCCCGGTCGCCCGGACGGCGGCGGCGCGCGTGTGGTGGTTTTTGGGTCCAATGGGTCTAGCCCATTTTGTCCATAACCTCTCACTCTAAAACACTTGGGTACCCCTTGGGGCACACCCCAAGTACCAAACCCATGCCTTATAAACCCTTTCAAAACCTCCCACCAAATCAATGTGGGACAAGCCTTTTTCAAACCTTTAAGGTATTTCCACCAAAACTCCATTTCCATGGAGCATACTTTGGCTTCAATTTCCCATTCACTCGGTAATGGTTTTGAGCAACCAAATATACCACGTGAATCACAACGCGGCATAGAACGCGTTACCACTTTGACCCGTGTAAATCGATGCACGGGGCCCACCTAAAAATTAGACCAAACTTAGGAAAAAATTCTAGTTTTAACTAGAATTTTATAACCATTTCCAACAATTAGTACATTAATTGAGGCAGGTAACACTACTCTTTTAAAAAATATAGTTATATTAAAAAAAAATGTATTTAGGAGTGGTTTGAGATATTCTAAATAAGAACATTTTTTAAATTTTTATAAAAAGATATGTAAAAAAATAAAGATAAAATATTGATTGATATAACATAAAAAAAATTAAAAGATGTACTTATTTAGCTTATGCCGAACTACTCCTTAATAATTGGCTTCTTTTTAACCGGCAAGTGAAGGAGCCTGGACATGCGAAACACGCCTCAAGTGTCAAGTAAGCTATGGTTATTAATTTTTTTTTTTATAAAAATTGTGTTTAGATCATAAATTTAAAAATTAAAAATTAAAAAAATGTGATGTTGATACGAATAAAATATAAGTTATTTATTATTTATTATTTTTTTGTCTTTTTTCTTTTCAAATTTATATATAAATTTATGATCTAAATACAATATTTATAATTTTTACTTTAATTATTAATTGTTTATACATGAACATGATTTTGACAAGAACCATGGTACAACCACCTTCATCTCTCCACGCCCATATTTGTTTATAGCGAATTGGGACCCATACTAGTGAAGGGAACGGTTGGGTTTTCGTATGATTGCCCATTTACTCGTGTTAAAAAAAAAAAAACATTAAATAAGATATAGATATAGAAAAATAATTTATTTATACAATTTTTTCTCTTAAACCCCCGAATGACATAACAAGCAAAATTTAAAAAATTGTCCCACATTTCAATATTATCTCAAAACTTTTCTATATGCATTTTGTCTTACCACCTCATTAGGAAGATTTTGGAGGAAAAAAATTATGTAAATATAGTACTGCTGCAATATAAATTAAAAAGATGAGTCACACACGTAAAGTCTATTATAAGTGTCCTTTGCGTCATATTTGTATTTTATTTTGTAAAAAATTTACTTAGATTTATTCGGGCTCATTACAAAACTATCTTATTCATGTTGGAGGCTTTTATTAGAGAAGATTATTTTTACAAAAAATCATATTAATCAGACAATTACAACCACATGAACGGTTTATTCTCATAATCATACTTCTTGTTCATTTTTTAAATATAAAAGTGATATTATTATGTGATTATAATTGTCTAATCAATATAATTTTTTTATATGAATAATTGAATAAATTTTTTTAATATAAACAATTTATGTGAGCCCACTAAAATTCAACATTCACCTCTAATCCAATAAGAGAGAATCGCAATTCTATTTATAATATATGCCATCATATTATAAAATATAAATTTGAGATGTACTTATGCATTTATATAGAAAATATATATGTGGACATTAAACCAATCATTAGCTTCATTACTTACGCTAAATTTGTATTAGAAAAGCATGGAATTATTTGAATTTGAAGGGTAACTCTCCTTCTCTAAACATTCGCAAGATCTCAACATGGTTCAACTAGAATTGATTAGTCTACAAAATAAAATTATTTAATTCCACAAACACTTGATTTATTAAATGGAAACTAATAAAAACTTATAGAAAATAGAACATAAGGACTAAAATTTGACAATATAAAAGTAACAAGAATTGTGAAATAAAAAAGACAAGGGGAGACAAAGATGTGTGGTCCAATAGACACCACGATGTTGTTTGTTTAGTGTGGAAGTACAATTTTACTTCATATGAGGCCATTCACACCAATGGGGTAGTCGTGGGCCTCCCAGCACTCCCTTTCGTGGGTTGGTGATATTATTTAGGGAAAATAGGTATGATAGAGACCTTCATAAAATATAATTTCACAATTCTTAAAATGATCTGAATCATTCATGTTATTATCAGACACAACTCTAAAAAAAAATTTAAACATATCAATAGTCAATACATCAGTAGAGGTCATGAGGGTCTCCTTTTGTGGGGTCCCAAACATTTTTCTCTAAGTGTAAGTTTTTTTCTGTATAATGCAAGTCTTTCCAACGTATTAGATTTCTATAAAAAAAAATTCACCTGTAGTGTATTATTTTTAGATTGTTCAACTGAAATGCTATTTGTGAGTAATTTTCCGATCACACTGCCAACTCAGTGATCAGTTGGAGAGAACTGGCAGAATAGATGACACCTGGCTAACCTGCAACAGAAAGAGAAGATTCCGGCGGTGGTTCTTCCACCCGGGGGCACTCCGACGATCAAGTCAGTATATCCCTCAAAGATAATCAAGTGCTAAATTCACTGCTCAAAGAATAAATTGCGTACTTTAGACCCATGGGGGTGCCTCCCTTTTATAGTTTTTACTCAATCCTAGTCCCACTAGAAGCCTGACTTCTATGGACTCCCATTTAGTGCTTACTTTGGACTCTATAAGAGATAATGATAGACTCCCTAGGAATACTATCCTTATCCATCATGAAGTCTTTCTTCATTCTTGGACTCTTGTCCTATCTGCTCATCTCGGATTCCGATATCTTCGGAGCTCACCTCGGCAACACCGAGATCACCTCGGCATAACGACCAGGACACGTGGCACCTAGGCTGACATGTCGGCGTCACCTTGCCACGTGTCGGTACTCAAAAAATATATCCCCACAACTGTCCCCTAGGTTCTATTACCTCGGCATTCTGAGGTGATGGAACCTACATCGGTACTTCCTTCCAGTACGTCGGCTTAAAGTATCTTAGCCGAGATCATAATCATAGGCCGACATGTCTTCTAAAAGATCAAGAACTCCAAGAGCTCCCTTATGAACTTCTTCATGCGTGTGAGCTGTCAAGCATCGCTTTTCAACCGTTTCACCTACGCGTTTGATCCTCATTGGATCGTGTTTCTGACGCGCTTGAAAAACTGTCTTCTCTGCGTGCGCCGTCTGACGTATGCGTTGCTCCAGGCGCATTAAATGCTCCGTTTTGCCGCCGTTTCAAATCTTTGACAAAACCTTTCCCCCTTTCTCATTTTTTCACTTTTGCATTCGATTTCTCTTTGTCTTTTCTCTCTCTAGCTCCTGATCACGCCATTGTTCCAGTCATCAAGCTCTGTAACTGCCTTCCTTTCTCCCTTCCTGTGAAGCTTTCGTCGTTTTGTTACATCTGTAACTGTCGTCTGACTTCGGCAATCTTCATATCGGCTCCATTTTTCTGGTAAGCAACTGTTCCTCTTGTTTTTCAATTCCTTTGATATTCCTCATTACTTCGTTACTATTTTGTTCAAACATTTATCTTGCGAACCATATTTCTGAATGTATTTATTCCATGATTCTGCTTTTGCCCAAATCTTGAACACATGCACTGTTTCACCACTTTCTTGCGCTTTTGTCACTGTTCTTGACCTTATACTCCTTGTATTTTCTGTGCTTTTGATAGCCCCACTCTGTTCTTGATTCTGAAACTTCATTCTTGCTTTTCTGTTTTCCAGATTTGTGCCTTCAATCTTCGTCTTCATAGATTTAGGTTTGGGATTTGACTGTAGAACCTATCAAAACTAAAACAATCTTCACAAATTCTTGCATCAATGTACACCTAGGTCTTAGCCGAGGTTCACAAAACCTTTTTTAGATCATCTTTCTTCTGAAACCCAGTCCTTTTAATTTAGGCCGACGTTATGGGTATGTGGAGGCATAGGGTAAACACTCCAACCAAACTAGAATTCTTTAGATAGGAGTTTGAAATCCCAGCCGACGTCCATCTCAGGTTGGCTAGGGATGATGACTCCATCATGCTTACTGACGACTCCATGTCGTTTCCTGTAGTTGCCTTTATTGAGTGTGGACTTCGGTTTCCACTCAACACCCTGTTTCGCGAGATTCTTCATTATTATAAGTTGAACCCCATGCAACTTGCTATCAATTCTTATCGAGTCATCAACGGTATCATAGCCTTAGCTAAACAAGAAAACGTTAGGATCACCTTAGCCGACGTTCAATACTGCTATACCATGTGCAGCCTTAACTTGAAAGAAAAAGGCTATATTTATTATCTTAAGCCGAGATCCACAGAGTTTAAAATCGTAGCCGACCTTCCAGACTCCAACAAGGGGGCTGGAGACGATTACTTCATTACCTCAGGAAATTGAGAGTTTGCTCCAGATGAGGATCTCCATCTCTTCCCTCTTCCCCGATCAGTTTTAGAGGGCAAGGGTAAGAGCCCAGTGTTAATACTTGTTTGTTCCTTTTTCAAGTCTTTAGTACTTTACTTGTTTCTAATGTCTGTTTTCCCTTGCAGCTCTCCGTCAGCCACCAAAGAACTTTCGTCAATCCTTCATTCTCAGCAAGGATTTGAAGAAACTTTTGGACTTGCCAGTCCAAAAACGGAAGGCGCCTCTGCTTCTTAACTTCATTCCGACATACAAATCAACTCTTCCCGACGTTCCCAAGAGAAAAAAAAAGAGCTTATCTCCTCCCTCTGCCACAACTCCACAAGCCGCATCAACATCTCGGACATACCAAGGATCAACATCTGATCCAATAGAACAGCTGTCTACTTCAGCTCAATACCTGATCCCACCATCTCAACGAAAACGTCGCCGACGTCTTGTTCTTGCAACCGAGATGGGTCGCGCAAAACCAGTGGCTTAAGATCTCTTAGCCAATATCCCCACTGATGTTGATACTCTACCAACACAGACCCAACTTCCACCCAAGCCAAAAAGAGTTAAAAAGGCTCAACCAAAGGCCAAAGTGACTCAGGTTGAGACTGAAGATACTTTGCCTATTTCCAAGTTGGCTCCAAGTGAAAAAACTGCCTCTGTCCCTACGAAGAGGTCCGCTGAAACCCTTTCCTCTGAATCTACCAAGTCAAAAAGGCCGAGGTCATCCTCTGGAACAACCTCGGGGTCTAAAAAACCTGATGCCCCCTGGGTCCCCGAGATTACCCTAGAAGATAAGCCTGTTATGGCTAGTGACAGTGCCGACGATATCAATGTCGGCGTTGCTCTCAGCACTGCACTGCTTCGTCCAGGTGATTTGGAGAGAAACGCCGGGTTTAGTGAATATGAAAACTATGCTTTGATGCTTCAACACTCTGTTCAAGTAAGTGTTTTTTGTCTGGTACTCTTTCTTTCTTTCTCTTTATTTCAAACTTAGAATATTTTTCTAATACTTTTGTTTTCTTCCAGGCCATCCAGCATCCACTCTTTCTCGATGCAATCTTTTGAGAACCGAGAAAGTTAGCCGAGAAGAAGAGGGAAGTCACACACTTCAAAAAACCAATAAGACCTGCAATCAAAGATGAAGATGCTAGAGGATCAGGCCGAGGTTGCCATTAAAGAGAAGGATGCCGCCGAAGAAAAGGTCGGCGCTGCTGAGGCGATAAATAAAGTCCTTCAAGCTCAATTGAGGGAGGCCGATGAAAAAGTGGCCCAGGCCCAGAAGGAACTTCAGGATGCTCTGGCCACCAAAGTGGCCGAGATCAAGGATGCTGATGAGAAGGCTTATGCTCAGGGCATGGCCGATGTCACGGAGGCCTATGAGCAACAAGTGAAGCAGGCATGCAACAGGGGTTTCTCCCTTGGTTGGATGTCCCTTCTTAAAAAGCTCAATGTCCCCGAGGACTCGCCTCTTCGGAATGCCGACGCCATTCCTCTTCCATTCCCTCCGCCGCTACCTCCAGCTCAATCTGAAGATGATTCTGAATCTGAGGATCAAGATAAGGATGAGGCCTTGGTGAGGAAATCCAAGGAGGTCGCTGGGGCCAAGTCCCCTCCTCAAACTGAGCAAGTCCTTGACTTGACTCAAGATGAGGAGGTTGAGGAGGTTCCTAAGGAAACTACCCTTGAGCAGGTATTATCCGACGTTCCTCTGGCCGACAAAAGTGTTGATGAAATAATTGCTCAAATTGATGCCGAGATCGCGGCGGAGAAGGTAGCCGAGGTATCTTCTCAACAATCCTCCGACGTCCAAACTCAGCCTGCTACCGATTTTGGAGAATCTTAGTTTTGATGTTTTTCTTCTTTTGTCTTTTGTACTCTTGTACTTTTTGTTTTTTAGACAATGTAAGCTCTGCAAATGGCCGACGTGCCTCTTTGTTCTTTGAATATCTAATTCAACTTTCCTTCTCTTGAATGCTTGTACCTTTGTCTTCTCTTGACTGTTTCTGCATGATTCTATACTTAGAATATTTTGCAAGTCTTTCCTTCTTTGTGCAATCATCTCAGGGTGACATACCCCGGGTATAAAAGCTGATGATTTACCTTGGCTTATCTTCAACTTGTAAATTGCTATAAATTTCAACAAGCGTTAAGCATTACTTCGGTTTAACTTCAACTTGTAAATTGCTACAAATTTCAACAAGTGAAGATAAACAATTATCTCGGCTTAGCTTGTAAATTGCTACAAATTTCAACAAGTGTTAAGCATCACTTCAGTTTAACTTCAACTTGTAAATTGCTACAAATTTCAACAAGTGAAGATAAACAATTATCTCGGCTTAACTTGTAAATTGCTACAAATTTCAACAAGTGTTAAGCATTACTTCAGTTTAACTTCAACTTGTAAATTGCTACAAATTTCAACAAGTGTTAAACAATAACTTTGGTTTAACTTCAACTTGTAAATTGCTACAAATTTCAACAAGTGAAGATAAACAATTATCTCGGCTTAACTTCAACTTGTAAATTGCTACAAATTTCAACAAGTGAAGATAAACAATTATCTCGGCTTAACTTCAACTTGTAAATTGCTACAAATTTCAACAAGTGAAGATAAACAATTATCTCGGCTTAACTTCAACTTGTAAATTGCTACAAATTTCAACAAGTGTTAAGCATCACTTCAGTTTTAACTTCAATTTGTAAATTGCTACAAATTTCATCAAGTGTTAAACAATAACTTTGGTTTAACTTCAACTTGTAAATTGCTACAAATTTTAACAAGTGAAGATAAACAATTATCTCGGCTTAACTTCAACTTGTAAATTGCTACAAATTTCAACAAGTGAAGATAAACAATTATATCGGCTTAACTTCAACTTGTAAATTGCTACAAATTTCAACAAGTGTTAAACAATAACTTTGGTTGAACTTCAACTTGTAAATTGCTACAAATTTCAACAAGTGAAGATAAACAATTATCTCGGCTTAACTTCAACTTGTAAACCAAACCAAACCAAACCAAGCCTTAAGTCCCATCAAATGGGGTCGGCTACATGAATCCTTCTTCTCCACGCGGCCCTATCAAAGGCCATTTCATTAGTCAAATTAAGTAGATTCATATATCTATTTATAACACTAGTCAACGTTAATCTAGGCCTAACCCGTCCCCTAACACTACCATCTACCGTTACAGCATCGCATCTCTTCACTACTGCCTCTGGTGGTCTCCGTTGAATATGACCAAACCATCTCAAACGATTCTCTCTTAACTTATCTTCTATCGGTGCTACTCCTACTCATTCCCGAATACACTCATTCCTAATCCTGTCTTGTCTAGTCTTACCACACATCCACCTTAGCATCCTCATCTCAGCCACACTCATCTTATCTACATGTTGTTTCTTGGTTGCCCAACACTCTGTCCCATACAACATAGCCGGTCTAATAGCCGTTCTATAAAACTTACCTTTTAGTCTAGTGGGTATTCGTTTATCGCACAAAACCCCAGACGCACTTCTCCACTTACACCATCCCGCCTTAATCCTATGGGCCACATCTGCATCAATCTCTCCCGCTGTTGTGATAATCGACCCTAAATAACGAAAATGTTCACTCTTAGGCAGTTCTTGGTTCTCAATCTTCACTTCTCCTCTGCTTCATTATTACTGTTACTAAATTTACACTCCATGTACTCTGTCTTAGTTCTGCTTATCCGGAATCCTTTAGCTTCAAGAGCTTTTCTCCAAATCTCTAGCTTTGTGTTAACTCCTTCTCTAGTCTCATCCACTAGCACAATATCGTCTGCAAAAAGCATGCACCATGGCACGTCATCCTGAATATTTATCGTCAACTCGTCCATAACTAAAGCAAAAAGATAAGGACTTAAGGTAGATCCTTGGTGTAACCCTACAGTGATAGGAAATTCATTTGTCTCTCCAACTGGCGATCTAATAGTGGTCACCTTCATACATGTCCCTAATCACGTCAATGTAACCTTTTGTCACCCCTTTCTTCTCTAACACCCACCATATTATATCCCGGGGCACTTTGTCATATGCTTTCTCAAGGTCAATAAACACCATATGAATGTCTTTTTTTTTCTTTATACTTTTCTATTACTCTCCTCAAAAGATAGATCGCTTTCATTGTTGACCTACCAGGCATAAACCCAAATTGATTCTCTGACACCTCTGTTATATCTCGCAATCGGCGTTCCATCACCCTTTCCCACACTTTCATTATATGACACATTAGCTTGATTCCTCTATAGTTGTTACAATTCTGGACATCATCTTTATTCTTATAGATTGGCACTAAAAACTCTTCCTCCACTCATCTGGCATGTTCCTAGTCAAAAAATTTTGCTAAACAACTTAGTAACCAAGCAACTCCCTTTTTGCCCAAACACTTCCAAGCTTCAATAGGGATATCATCAGGTCCTAAAGCCTTATTAGATTTCATCTTCTTAAGTGCAAACTCCACTTCAAAGTTCCTAATCCTGCGATAGAACCTATAGTCTTGGTTTATCGTATTATTGGCTATTTCTTCCCTTATTGTCGTACCTCCATGTTCCTCATTTAATAGTTTCTCAAAATAATTCTTCCATCTTTCCTTAATCTCATCATCCTTCACCAATACCTTAGAATTCTCACTCTTGATGCACTTTACTTGATTAAAATCTCTTGTTTTCCTCTCCCGCATCTTAGCAAGTTTGTATACCCTCTTCTCTCCCTCCTTACTATCTAGTCTAGTGTATAAGTCATCATAAACTTTCAACTTAGTCTCTCTCACTACTTTCTTGACCTCCTTATTAGCCAATCTATAGCTCTTACGGTTTTCCTCAGTTCTATCATTCTGCCACTTTTTAAAGCCCTCTTTTTTTGCCTTAACTACCGCTTGAACCTCTTCCCTCCACCACCAAGTTTCCCTAGAGTTGGGTCTCGTTCCTTTCGACTCTCCAAGCACTTCCCTTGAGATTCTCCTCATACAATTGGTCATCGAGTTCCACATAGTGTTAGCATCACCTTCTAAATCCCAAGTACCTTCCTTATCCATTCGATTCTTAAATATTTCTAATTTATCCCCTTTTAGGTCCCACCATCTCGTCCTACGACGCACCATCCATTCTTAGCTTGGTATTGCCCTCTAAAAATAAATCTAGTACCAAAATCTATGTTGAGAGACCAGACTCTCTCCAGGAATCACCTTACAATCATTGCATTTTAGGCGGTCCACTTTTCTCACTAAGAAGTAATCTATTTGACTCTTAACTAATCCACTCTTAAAGGTTATCAAATGCTCCTCCCTCTTCTTATACATAGTATTGGCCACCACCAGGTCAGAAGCCAACGCAAAATCTAAGATACTCTCTCCAGCCTCATTTCTGTCGCCAAAACCGTATCCACCATGTACCCTTTCATAACCTAATTTATCTATGCCTACATGACCATTAAAATCTCCACCTATAACCAGGTTCTCTCCTACGGGTATCTCCTGTAAGATCTCATCCATTTGCTCCCAAAAATCCCTCTTAGTTTGATCATCTAACCCTACTTGAGGGGCGTATGCGCTAATAATGTTCACTATACTCCCTCCAATAACTAGTTTAACTAGCATAATCCTATCTCCTTTCCTATTGACCGCCACTACATTTTCCACGAGACCCTTGGCAATTATGATTCCTACCCCATTCCTACGTCTATCCTTACCACTATAATATAGTTTAAAACCGGTATCCTCAATTTTCCTAGCTTTCTCTCCCGTCTATTTAGTTTCTTGTAAACAAGCTATACTAACTCTCCTCCTAATCATAACATCTACCAATTCCATCGTCTTACCCGTTAAGGTTCCTATGTTCCAAGTGGCTACCCTAAACCTATAGTCTTGGACTAGCTTCTTTACCCGCGCTCGTCCAGAAAAACGCGGAAACCTTTGCCCATTTTTCACCGCACCCAGGCGTCGATGCGGCGCCCCTTGCTCACTTTTCGAAACACCCGGAGGCAGGCGCAACGCGTCACTTGAGGGGAACGACCTAGCATTTAAACGATTCAAAGTAGGATTCATTTTCATAAGGGATCCGAGCGGCTTTTTTTACGTGTTGGCTGTCGGCTGCCTAACACACAACCCTCCTCCTTAACCCGGGCTTGGGACCGGCGGAGTTGTTAACAACCCCGGCGGAGTTATCAACTTGTAAATTGCTACAAATTTCAACAAGTGAAGATAAACAATTATATCGGCTTAACTTCAACTTGTAAATTGCTACAAATTTCAACAAGTGTTAAACAATAACTTTGGTTTAACTTCAACTTGTAAATTGCTACAAATTTCAACAAGTGAAGATGAACAATTATCTCGGCTTAACTTCACCTTGTAAATTGCTACAAATTTCAACAAGTGAAGATAAACAATTATCTCGGCTTAACTTCAACTTGTAAATTGCTACAAATTTCAATAAGCGTTAAGCATTTAAGCGTTTTTGTCTTCTCTTTGCCCCCAATGTGAACCTGAGTTCCATTTGGGTTCTCATTATTCAAAAACATTATTATGCATAGTTTCACAAGTTAGAATTCTGCTAAGATTTTATTGATGACATCGGCAAAAAATCAAGGAACATCTAATGATAAAAAAATTTCAAATTACAAGTGTTCCAGGGTCTTGGCAATGCTTTGCCCTCATTATCTTCAATCAAGCCGATATGCCTGCCATTGCCCAATTTTGAAGTGATTCTGTAGGGTCCTTCCCAGTTTGGGCCAAGCTTGCCTTCCCTGGGATTCTTCTTGTTGCCGACGACTTTTCTCAGGACTAGGTCGCCGATTTGAAATTATTTTGAATTAACCTTCTTGTTATAAGCTCTAGCAAGCTGTTGCTGGTATGCTGCAAGCTGTATTGCAGCTTTCTCTCTTCTTTCTTCTAGAAGATCCAGATCTCGGGCTAAGAGTACATCATTAGTCCCGTTCTTAACCCCCTGGGTTCTGATCCCTGGGATGCCGACCTCCAATGGAATGACTGCTTCTGTGCCATAAGCCATGGCAAAGGGGGATTCCCCTGTTGATCTTCTCGGCGTAGTCCGATATGCCCAGAGTACATTGGGCAATTCGTCTACCCACTTCCCTTTTGCTGCCTGCAGCCTCTTCTTTATCCCATCTAGAATTACTTTGTTGGATGCTTCTGCTTGTCCATTGCTTTGTGGAAAACTTAGGGTTGAAAAGTAGTTCTTAATCTTAAACTTTGCACAGAAGTTTTTGATCAGCCTACTGTCAAATTGTGTCCCATTGTCTGCAACAATTGCTTTTGGAATCCCAAATCTGGTGATGATGTTTCTCCATATAAAATTCTTGACATCCACATCTCGGATCTTGGCCAGAGGTTCTGCTTCTATCCACTTTGTGAAGTAATCTGTTGCTACCAGCAGGTACTTCTTTTGCCCAGTTGCTTAGGGCAATTGCCCAACGAGATCCATTCCCCATTGGGCAAATGGCCAAGGGCTGGATACAGGGTTTAGGTCAGCAGCTGGCTGGTGAATCAAAGGTGCAAACCTTTGGCATTGTTCATACTTCTTCACGTAGGCTTCTGCATCTGTTTGCATGTAGGGCCGCCATTACCCCTGGGTAATGGCCCTGTGAGCTAGTGATCTGCCCCCAATGTGGCTTCCACAAATTCACTCATGAATTTCATATAAAAAATCTTCAACCTGCAGAGGGTGTACGCACCTTAAGAGGGGTCCAGTGAAGGACCTTCTGTAGAGATGTCCTTCTGCTGTCAGATTGAATCTTGCCGACTTCAATCTGATCTTGTGTGCCTCCTTCTAGTCTTCTGGTAGCTTTCCTTCTTTTAGGAATGCAATAATTGCGTCCATCTAGCTTGGTCCCATGTCTACGCACATTGCTTCACGTTCTGTGATTACTGGTTCAATGCTCGGGCCCGACAAGTATTCAATCATTATTGTCCTTGCTTTTCCTGGTTGTATTGCACTAGCTAGGTTGGCTAATGCATCGGCATGGTTGTTATCATCTCGGCTGCCTTGAAGCAGTCTGCAGTTCTGGAATAAGGCTGCCAGCCTGATGACCTCTTTTGCGTAGGCCGACATTCTTTCATCTCGGGCTGCAAACTCGCCCGTTGTCTGGTTAACTATCAATTGTGAATCACAAAAACTATTACCTCATCTGCTTGTACTGCTGCTGCTAGCTTCAGTCCTGCAATCAATGCTTCATATTCTGCCTCATTGTTTGAGGCCTTGAACCCCAATCGAATGGACTGTTCTAATATTTCTCCATCTGGAGATATCAGTACTACTCCTGCCCCCGCTCCTTGTCGGTTTGAACTCCCATCAACGAACAGTTGAAAGGAATCGCCGATGTAAATGCTGCAGGGTCTGGGTTTCTCTTCTTTCCTTTGTTCTTTAGCCTTTGGCTGGGCTTCTGCTTGCTTGTTTGGACATTGTCTGTCTTGGCTCAACGGAGCCCGATGTTGGATGGACTCTGGCGTGAACTCGGCCACGAAGTCGGCCAAAACCTGGCCTTTGATTGCAGTTCTGGGCCTGTACTCCAGATCATACTGGCCTAGGGCGACTGCCCATCTGGCTATTCTTCCTGTTAAGTCTCCCTGCTGCAATAGGGACTTCAATGGATGCTCTGTCAGTACCACAATTTTATGGGCCTGGAAGTAATGGTTCAACTTCTTTGAAGCCATTACTAGAGCCAGTGCCAATTTCTCTAAGGGTAGATACCTTGTTTCTGCGTCGGCTAGGGTTTTGCTTACATAGTAACAGCCTTTTGCTCCCCTTTTTCTTCTCGGATTAGTACTGCACTAATCGCATGTTCTGAAACTGCTAAGTACAGGAACAGCTCCTCCCCAGGTTCTGGATTTGAAAGAACTGGCGTGGTCAGGTACTTCTTCAGATCGGCTAATGCTTCTTCGCACTCCTCTGTCCAAAGAAAGTCTGTGGCTTTCTTCACTAATTTGAAGAAAGGTTTGCACTTGTCTGAGCTTCTGCTTATAAACCTGTTCAGGGCTGCGGCCCTTCCAGTTAGCATCTGCACCTGTTTTGCCGACGTCGGGCTCTTCAGCTCTAGGATGGCCTTGATCTGATCTGGGCTGGCCTCAATGCCCCTCCTGGTCACCAGGTATCCTAGAAACTTACCAGATCCAACTCCAAATGCACACTTCGATGCATTGAGTCGGAGCCGATATGTTTTAAGGATTTCAAAGACTGCTTTTAGATCGGCGAGATGACCCTCAGGCTCCTTGGACTTAACGACCATGTCGTCAATGTAGACTTCTACTGTTCGGCCAATCAGGTGCTTGAACATCTTGGTTACCAATCTTTGGTAGGTGGCTCCTGCGTTTTTCAATCCAAAGGGCATCACTCTGTAGCAGTATAGCCCTTTGGGAGTGATAAATGCAGTCTTCTCTTCATCTGCTGGGTCCATAGCTATCTGGTGATACCCCCTGTAGGCATCCAGGAAGCTCATCCTTCCATGCCCCGAAGTGGCATCCACTAGCTGGTCAATCTTGGGTAGAGGGAAGCTGTCTTTGGGACAGGCCTTGTTTAAACTGGTAAAGTCTACACAGACCCTCCATTTACCGTTCTTCTTCTTAACCACCACTGTATTGGACAGCCATGTCGGGTAGTGAACTTCTCTGATGGCCCTGGCCTCTAGAAGTCTGTCTACTTCTTCTTCTACTGCTTCGACGTGTGTCAATGTCGGTCTTCTGGCTCGTTGAATTACAGGTTTGGCCGACCTGTCAATGTTCAGTTTGTGGCAAGTGACCTCGGGGTCATGCCAGGCATTTCGTAAGGTGTCCAAGCAAACACCTCAATATTTGCTCGCAGAAAAGCCTCCAACTCTTTTTCCTCTTCTTCGGCTAAGCCCGAGCCGAGAAGAAAGAAGCGTTCTTCATCCCCATCCTGGACGAGGATTTTCTTCAGTGCCTCTTCTCTGCTCTTCTCGGCTGGCTCCTTGCCGATGTCTTCTAGGACTTCCACGTCTTCATCTTCAATTTCTGCCTTTTTTGGCTCTCGTACGCTGCAGGTTGATTTCATTGCTGCCATGGAGCAATTCTTCGCTTGCAGCTGATCGCCCCTGACTTCCTCTATCCCATGTTCTGTTGGGAATCGCAATAGTTGATGCAATGTTGAGGGAACTTCCCCCATTGCATGCAACTATGGCCTTCCCAAGATGATGTTGTAAGGGGAAGGTGTGTCAATGATGGTGAATTCTGTCTTGATCTTCCTGGTGCCAGCCTGCACCTCCAAGTTTACTGCTCCCAGTGGCCATGTCGGCATTCCATTGAACCCAACCATTGGGCCATTGGATTATTCCATGTCGTCCGGGTGAAGGCCGAGCTCCTTGTAACATCGGACGTACATGATGTCACAAGAGTTGCCTTGGTCAATCAGGATGCGCTTCACTTGGCACTCCCTAACCTGGAGGGATACTACCAAGGCATCATTATGCGGATGCTGGACCATCTCTAGGTCGGCTTCAGTGAAAGTTATCATTGGTCCCTGGCATCCTTCTGCCCGATGTCTTTTCTCCCCGACTTGATAGACATGTTGTAGGTGTTTTACCTTCTGGGTCTCCCCTCTGATTTCGTTCTCGTTGACCTTTGAGTGAATCACATTGACTACCCGAGGTCCTCCTGCCTGAGGTTGCTGTGCTGGGGGAGGCGGAGCTGCTGGTGCTTGAGGCAATCTTGCCTGTTCTTCTCTTGTTCTGGCCTCATCGACCAGATCTCTCAGATGGCCTTGCCTTACCAAGTCTTCTAAGTGTGCTTTCAGGGCTCTGCAACCCTGTTGTGTGCCCCTCTTCATTGTGGTAGGCACAGCGCCTGCCGACGTTCCTCCCATGAATTCCCCTGGTGCCCTTGCTGGTGCCCTAAATAGGGTTGGTTCCGAATTTGTTCCAGGACTTTGTGAATTGGGGCCCGGAACACAGTCGTCACCGCCTGTGCAGCCCTCAGTTCTGTTTCATGTTTGTTCGAATTCCTTTTTCTTACTTTACCTTCTTCGAGCTTCCTCCTTTTTCTTACTTTACCTCCTTAGTCCCCGATGTATCTTCCTCGGCTCTGGCATACTTCTCGATTCTCGCCATGAGCTCTTCCATGCTTTTTGGCAAAGTTTTTGCCAAAGACTTCCGTAGTGGACAGTTGTCTTTCAGGCCGTTCTTGAATGACACGACCGCCACTTCTTGATTACATTCTAGTATTCGGTTGAATACCTCGTAGTACCTTTTTGTATAGGCCCTAAGGCCTTCATCCTTATTGATCCTCAAAGCCATCAGTGCATCCACCCTTAATGGCTACAGCTTGTTTGTCACGAACCTGGCCACGAACATCTCGGCCAGGCCTTCCCATGTCTTCACGCTTCCCTTCGGTAGTTTGTGGAACCAGTTTGATGCAATCTCCCCGAAGGATGAGGGGAACACTTTGCAGAGTAACGGCTCGTTCCCACTATACAGTGCCATTGAGTTCAGATATAATCCGACGTGGAAGTTGGGGTCTGACTTCCCATCGTATATTTGAAACCTCGGCATACTGAATCTCTTCGGCGCCTCAAACCTGTCCAATTCCACCGAGAATGGTGTCCTCGGCTTATCTGGGGAATTTACCTCGGCTTCAGCATTCTGTTGCTTCCTTTTGAGGTAATCTCTCAAGTCCTCTTTTATCCTCCCAGGAGCTCGGCTATCTCCTGCTTTCAGTCTTTTTGGTGCACTACTTTCAGCCTTGTGGTGAGTCCTCTTTGACCCTTCTCCATGAATTGTGTCGAAGCATAGCACCTGCCCCTGAACATACCGATGTCCCTTGGGGTCTGCTTCCTTTGTGTGATGCGTCCTCCGTGATTCTTCTCTTCTTGGCTCCCTTCGTCCGACCTCCCTGGAAGGTCGGTGAGAGTGTCTTTCGCTCCCGTTGTGCTGAGGGGCTATGGGGATTGTTCTCTGCCCTCCATTCTGGGCATTGGCTGCTGGAATCGGCGTGTCCTGCAACAGGAACGACGGCTTCATGACGTTATTTTGCATCATGAAATTGACAACTGACTGTAGGTTTGCCAATTTGTTTGCCATCTCCTTCATCTCTTCGTCCCTCCGCAGGCATCTATCCTTCCATACCTGGAGGTCGTCTTCGTTGTAATAGCCACTTCGATCTGGTTTCTTTGGTGCGTCGCTAGTCTGGCCGACGTCTTTCACTCCGTGATTCTGGTCACGAGTTTCTGCGTTGTATTCGTCTCCTGTGACATCCAGGTCAATAGGTCTCCCACTTCCAGCAGGAGTGTCGACCACAATCTTTTCCTTCTGTCCGTTGCTGGCCATCTATTCTCCTATCTTTCCCACAGACGGCGCCAAATTGTGTGAGTAATTTTCCGATCACACTGCCAACTCAGTGATCAGCTGGAGAGAACTGGCAGAATAGATGACACCTGGCTAACCGGCAACAGAAAGAGAAGATTCCGGCGGCGGTTCTTCCACCCGGGGGCACTCCGACGATCAAGTCAGTATATCTCTCAAAGATAATCAAGTGCTAAATTCACTGCTCAAAGAATAAATTGCGTACCTTAGATCCATGGGGTGCCTCCCTTTTATAGTTTTTACTCAATCCTAATCCCACTAGAAGCCTGACTTCTATGGACTCCCATTTAGTGCTTACTTTGGACTCTACAAGAGATAAGGATAGACTCCCTAGGAATACTATCCTTATCCATCTTGAAGTCTTTCTTCATTCTTGGACTCTTGTCCCCTATCTGCTCATCTCGGATTCCGATATCTTCGGAGCTCACCTCGGCAACACCGAGATCACCTCGGCATAACGACTAGGATACGTGGCACCTAGGCTGACACGTCGGCGTCACCTTGCCACGTGTCGGTACTCAAAAAATATATCCCCACAATTTATGCTCAACTTTAGATAATTTTGAGGACAAATTATTTTGTAATTTTCTCTTGTCTTAATCTGATTTTTGTTCCACCTAAGCCAATGGATCTTCCTTTCTTCCTCACAGAAGGGAGGTTTGGGGTTTCGTAGTTTGGTGGCTTTTAATAGGGCGATGCTTGCAAAACAAGTTTGGCGGCTTCTCAATCATCCGGAGTCCTTGGCGGCGCAGTTGCTTAAATCTCGGTATTTTCCTAATTCCTCTGTTTTGGATGCTTCATTGGGTTGTAATCCGTCTTTAACTTGGAGAAGCATTCATGGTTCGAGATCTCTTTTACAATCTGGGTTGCGATGGCGAATTGGTGATGGTCAAAAAGCCCAGGTTTGGGGGGATCAATGGATTCCACGTCCTTTGTCTTTCCAACTTGTTGTTCCGCCTACGGACTTGCTGTTGGATGCACCTGTTTCGATTCTCATTGATAGGGATAGGAGATGTTGGAATGAGGAGATCATCACTTCTTTTTTCTCCTATTGATGTCCCCACAATTCTTGCAATTCCTCTTTATCGAAATTGGCCCGAGGATACTCTTGTTTGGCATTATTCGAAGAATGGGATTTTTCGGTCAAGTCGGCATATCTCTTGGAGTTGGCTACATCTAATATTGACATGGCTGCTGGTTCTTCAGAGGATGGGATGAATTCTGCTGTTTTTTGGAAAATGGTTTGGAAGTTACAAATTCCTTCAAAAATTCGTGTTTTTGCTTGGAAAGCTTGTCTCGATATTTTGCCAGTTAAAGCAAATCTGATTAAGAAACGTATTCCTCTTTTTGATTGCTGTGAGGTATGTGGTGAGGGGGTGGAAACTGTGCGCCACTGTTTGTTTCAATGTGAGTTTGCCAAACGTGTTTGGTTGGCTGCGGGTTTAGATCACTTATGGCAACTGGGGTTGACATGTGCTTTCTTTGATTGGATTCGGCAAATCTCTTCATCCCATGGCTCTGCAGTTTTGGGCCTTGTTTTTTCGATATGCTGGGGTATTTGGTTACATCGTAATCAAGTGGTTTTTGCAAAAGCCAAAAGCTGTGCGGGGGAGGCGGCGTCCATTGCGTTTAATAGTTTTTCGAATTTTATTGATGCTCAAGTTAATCTTCCCCAGCTGCCTTTGGCATCCTTGGCTGTTTGGTTGCCTCCAGCTGTGGGGTTTTTTAAGCTAAATTTTGATGGCGCAATTGGCAAAGAGCAACATGTCTCGGGTCTTGGTGTCGTTGCTCGCAATAGTTTAGGCCAAGTAATAGCTTCTCTTTCTGAACAGGTGGGCCAAATTTTGGATGTAGATTTTGTGGAAGCGGAGGCAGCTTTACGCGCTGTTCGATTTGCTCGCGAGCTTGGTTTTGCAGATGTACACTTGGAGGGGGACTCTCTGACTGTGGTTAATGCTTTCATGGCTGCCAATTGTGCTGATTTTGAGCTTGCTGGGTTTGGTCCCCTGATTATGGAAGCTCGTCAAGTGTCGTCCTCCTTTCATTCCTTTACGGTAAACCATGTTCGCCGTACTGGTAATGCGGTTGCTCACCGGTTGGCTAGATTGGCTATCTTCTCTCCGGGGTTGCGTGTTTGGATGGAAGAGGTTCCGACTTCGGTTGCTTCGGCTATTCATCTTGATGTTGCTGGATCATGACTCCCCTGTTTATTTTTCTTTTGGTCATTTCTTCTGTAGCTTCTGGTTATTCAAACACTATCTAAAAAAAAAAAAAAAATCTGATTTTTGTAATTTCAATTGTATTAATTTTTTAAAATTTCAATTAATAATATCTATTAATAAATTTGACAAAAACCCATGGCAAAATGTTCTATTCAAAAGGAAGTAGACAATTTTAAATTTAGTTTCAAAATGTTCTATTTTTACTTCTTTTTTTCACTTTGAAAATAGTGAATGTCAATTTTTCCGCAAAAAACATTTTAGAACATAAAGTATTTTCTTATATTTAGTTGCATTATTGAGACTAATTTACTAATAGTTGTATTAGTGGTGGCGGGGTGGTGGTGATAGGCAGAGGTGGAGGTGGTGGAGTGGAAGTAGTAGGCGGTGGTGGTGACAGTGGTAATGTGGTAATATTGATAAGACTTCAATCTGAAAATTATTTTTTGCATTTTAAAAGTGACAAATATTTTTCATTTAAATAAGCCTTTTTTTCTTTAAATCATGAAAAATATTTTTTTTTCGTTGCATTTCATTTTTTATTATACCAAATGAAAAAAATACAAAAGAAAAAAAAAAAATTCAAAATTTTTTTGAGTGTTCTACTTCTGTTTGGACCACAAAAATATCCATCTGCGAATGTTTTTTTTTTGGCCCCTTTTAATATTTTTACTTTCTTTGGTATTTATCAATGTGGATTTTTGCAGTTGTCAAGCTTCAGATTAGTCATAAATTTGGATGGTAGTGATGCAAACAATGGTCAAATTTGTTGGAGAAATGGCATATTAGGCGAAGTTCTTATAACAAAATTACTAATATTTAAAAGGGTGAAGATTCTAAAATTCATCAAACTAGTAAAGACTGTATTACAAGTAAAATTTTTATTTATTATTTACAAAATTAGTCATTGTAGTATAAAATTAGTTAAAAAATTTAAAAATTTGCCAATATTGAAAAAATTCACTAGAAAGGAAGAAAAAAAATTGGCCTTTACAAATATTTCCAAACTAACAAATTTTTATGCTCTATTTGGTTCACATGAATGAAGTGAAATAGAATAATCATTTCATCATAATATTATTTCTTATATTTGATTTATCAAAAAATAAAAATAAAAAATATATTATAAATAGAATCATCATTCACGAGCGTAAGAGAATAATTATTTTATAAGAAAGCTAACAAATAATTATTCCATTTTATTCCAATAAAGCAAGTACCATTATGTTATGTATAATTGGAATGGGCATATCTCTTCAGTCCTATTAGTCCTATTATCTCTTTCAGGGCATTGGTGAAAGCCCTATTTTGATAATCTAACTTGTTGATTTTTACATTATTGTTGAGTGTAAATCATTCATAAAAATATCAGATTACTTTGATAATTATAATTATGCGATTTTATCATATTTATATTCAAAAAAATCTATATACTTATAAAATTTATAAAATGAACACAACAATTTGAATTTTTTGTGTGTGGGTCCTTAAACGTAGATTGGATTGATCTAGTCAACTGCATGTATATTGTAGACTAGCCCAACCTTATATAGGATTGGGTTAGGCTATAGTTTTTTAGTAATATTAGTATTATTATTTTGAAATTATAATAGTTCTTTGACAAAATAATTATAAATTCATCGAAAAGTTTAAAATTTTAGTTATTAACATTTATAAAAGATTAGTATTAATTTGAAATTATTTTTAAAAATTTACATTGAGTTATAATTTTTCCTTTTTCTTAAGCTTCATTTGGCATTAGCTAATATAGTCAACTTTTTTGTATTAGAACTTTTTTAGCCTCGTTTGGTTTAGATTTTTTAGATTTTTTGACTTTTGTAAGACAAAAAGTATAATGATTATGAATTGAATGTGATATTTTATCTTATTAACTTATTTAACATATTTTATTATTTTATATTTTTTTAATCCCAAAATAATAGTCAAATCAGGACTTAATTTAGAAAAGCTAATGCGTTTAGTAAATGTTAATTTTTTTTTGTTAGTGGAAAAATTGGGTGGGTCTTTAACCTTTTTTTAGTCGAAACTAGTAACAAATTTTTTTAATTAATTAAATTTTTTTATTTTAATTTTAAGTATAGTTGCTGTTTTGTTTGGGAGCAAGAGGGTTCAAAGTCTACTTCAAATGGCCCATCAAATGCTACTTTCCATAATTATTAGTATTATTATTTCAACTAAAGAGTGGTTTGGGATGTTTTAAATAAGTGTATTTTTTTACTCTTTATAAAAAGATGTGTAAAAAAATAGAGAGGAGATATTGATTGATATGACCGAAAAAAGATAAAAAAATAAAAAGATGGACTAAAATAAGATACTCCAAAAAAGGCTTAAATTAATAAAAATGGCGGGAGGCAACGGGACACATCATTACCTGTACGGATCGAAATTAATTTATTTCATTTGGCTAAGTTTTATATAATATAATAACAATAATATAATGCTCTCAAACCTTTTTGTTTTGTTTGTTTGTTTGTTTGTTTGTTTTTTTTTTTTGTAATTAATTAATCAATTGTGTAACAAAAACAGCTTTTGTGAAAAGTTTTGATTAGTTGAGAGGGTAAGTGAATGACGGAGTCCTCAACTTGACATTTGTTGGGGGTGGTGGGAAAGACCTTTCAACTTTTTAAATTTAAGTGCTCTCCCCTTCATCATTATTGGAATCAACCCTCTTTTTTGAAAATATTTACAAGTTACCCTTAGAGTCACAAATTAGGATTCAAAAATTATAATTATTTGCAAAGAGTATATTACCACATAAAAAAAAGAAGAAGGTTATGTTAAAAAAACACAAATAAATAAACAAAAAAAAGTTATAAGAGAGTAGTATAGAAAGAGTTGGACAATCTATGAATAACTATTCCCCGTCGAGTTTTGACAATACATATCATAAATCCTTTCACCTTATTAATTCCTAGGTTAGTTACCAAGTTTTGGACCATCCAAAAATTAGGTATGGCTCCACCATATTAGTGCTCCATTAAAGTCAAGACACAAGAAAACCCCAATTTTAAGAGCCTCACTACATATACAAAGATGGTATTAGGGTTTTGATTTAAGAGATTTTATATCTACAAGAGATCTAATTCTTAATAAATAGTGAATTAGAAATAATGAAACTCTCCTCAGGCCTTTGAATGAAATATTTTGTTTTTTGGGTTAGGGACATTTCTTTTAAAGTTATTCTAATTTGGGCAATTTATCTTGGAGTTTATTTTTTCTATTTTTAGAAATTTCTCGAACGTTATTTTTCTTCACTTAATTAAAATATAGTTTTTTTTTTAGGGGAGGGGAGGGGAGGGGAGGGGGGGAGGTTTCTTTTAACAACTATGCAACATTCCACCTTTGACTCCTAATGAGGTGGAAGAGAGAGAGAGAGAGAGAGAGAGAGAGAGAGAGGTGAAGAGTGTGGATTCACTCTTTCATATGGTACATTCCATGTCATTGGGGGTGGATTCACTACAAGAAATTACACTTTCGGCAACTAAAAATGCCAACCAACAAAAATTTAGTCGCTAAAGGTAAACGCATTAGCTACTAAAAATAATTTGGTCGGTAAAGATACAATCTTCAGCTACTAAAAATATTTGGTCGGCAAAGATACACTCTTTAGCTTCTAAAAAAAAGTTTCGTGGGTATTTAGTTTCCTTTTGGCAACTAATTATGTTTTAGTTGCAGTGAATGGCTTAATCATTGAAGAGCCTTTAGAAATTAGAATGCAGTTACGACTCATTTTATGAGGCAATTTTCTGAAGATTGGAAAGCCAAACCCAAATTGTCTGGCCCTTTCAAGAGCATAGGAGAAGTTCACGTTGTGGCACAATTGGAGGCAGAATTTATAGAGGAGGAAATTAGGACTGTTATAAAGTGTTGTGATGGTAATAAGGCTCTTGGGCCTGATGGCTTAAACATGTCATTCTTCAAGAAATGTTGAAAAATTGTGAGGGTTGATGTGTTACAGTTTATGAGGGATTTCCATCAAAATGCAAGTCTTGTTGGTGAGATAGATAACTCTTTTATAGCTCTAATTTCAAAAGTTTTAAGCCCTTCTTGCTTGAATGAGTATAGGCCTATTAGTTTGATTGGCTCCTTATATAAAATTTTAGCTAAGGTGCTAGCAAACAGAATGAAAAAGGTGATGCCCAAGATTATTGGTGAGGTTCAGTCAGCTTTTTTGGCGGGGAAGGAATATAGTAGATGGCATTTTGATTGCTAATGAAATAGTGGATGGGTGGAAAAGATCGAATAGAAAAGGCTTGGAGCTTAAATTGGACTTTGAAAAGGCCTATGACTATATTAATTGGGAGTTTTTATTTGATATGCTCTCGAAGTTTGGCTTTGGAACTCGATGGGTAAGTTGGATGAAAACATATGTCTCATCTGCTAAGATCTCTGTTTTGGTGTATAGGTCACCAACATCTGAGTTTTGTCCACAAAGAGGCCTTAGACAAGGAAATCCACTGTCACCATTCTTATTCAATATTATAGCAGAGGGACTCAATATTTTTTTGAGCAGAGCTAAGGAGTTGGGCCTAATTAAAAGGGCAGATGTGGGTTCTAATGGATTAAGAGTCTCGCATTTGCAATTTGCGGATGATACGATTTTGTTTTGTGATGCGGATAGGATGGAGGTGAGTAACATTAAAAGAATTCTAAGATGCTTTGAGATTTCATCAGGTCTGAAAATCAATTATCATAAGAGCGTCATTTGTGGTGTTGGGGTGGAAGAGGGACTGTTGCAGGAGTTTGCTTCTTGCTTAAATTGTCTTCATCAAAAGTTGTCTTTCAACTACTTGAGGCTTCCTTTGGGGGCTAACCCAAGTAGGAGGAGTATTTGGAAACCTATTCTTGACAAGTTCAAATAGAAATTGCCCACATGGAAGAGAATGCTACTCTCTTTTGCTCGGCGCTTAACTTTAATCAAATTTGTTATGTCCAATCTGCCTATCTATTATCTCTCCCTGTTAGAGTGGCTAAGGAGATTGAGAGAATGCAATCAACTTTCCTTTGGGGTGGCTCCGATCTTAGAAGAAAAGTACATATCCAGTGGGAGGTGGTTACTAAGCATAAGAAATTAGGTGGGTTAGGTTTGAGGAGGATTCAAACTTTGAATCAATGTCTCTTGCTAAAATGGGGGTGGAGGTTTGGGGTTAAGAATCAGTCTCTTTGGAAGGAAGTGATCTATGCAAAGTATGTGCCAATGGATGGAAGATGGATACCACAATTAATAGGCAGAGGATCAAAGTTCTAGTTTGATATAATTCATGCTGTTTTGTCCAATACAGAGTTACATCATTTCTATATTAATAATTCTCAGATTGTTCTGGGAGATGAGAGGAGAGTTCTATTCTGGAGGGATAAATTGATGGGTAATGTTCGCCTAATGGATGAATTCCCAAGGCTTTTTTCCTTATCTAATGATAAAACTGGTGTGGTTAGTGTGTTCTTTGAAAGAAAGACAGATGATGGTGGCTGGAACTTGGGATTTAGAAGATCTCTACTAGTTTGGGAGGAGGAAGAAGCTAATAGATTATTTAATTTGCTTAGCACTACACTAGCACTGTGTATTACCAGAACTGATGAGCTAAGGTGGTGTACAAACCCATTTGAGCTTTTTACTGTTTCATCAGTCTATAAATGGAGTCAATCTCTTCTGGGACCTACAGTACAGGTGGCTAACTCAATTTGGAATAATTTTGGTCGTCCCAAAGTGCAATTCTTTGGGTGGCTGGCTTGGCTTGATAAGGTTAAAACTTCTAGTTTCCTTCATAGAATTAGAATCATAGCAGGGAGTGCAAATCTTGATTGTGTGTTCTATCATAATGAGGTTGAAACAGTGGAACATATTCTACTTTACTGTCCTTTTGTTTGGTTGCTTTTGTCCAACATTGTACAATGGTGGGGTTTGCAGTAGGTGTTACCAGGTTCAATGAATGGATTGTTGCAATGGTGGTCTGGCTGTAGAATGAAGAAGCTGGAGAAGAAAATTTGAATGGTTCTACCTGTGGCTATTCTCTGGTCTACATGAAAGCATAGAAATGATTGTGTTTTTAATGGTTCTCAACCAAATTTGGAAGATTTGTGTGAAATAGTGAAAGTTAGAGTAGTTATGTGGCTCAAAGTATTGCCAATTCAGGTGGAGTTTTCCGTAAATGACTTGGTCTTTAATTTGCAACAGGTGAAGTATTGTATCAAAAATGGCGGTTAAATGCTATGGATCAAGTCTGGTGTCCTGCTACAGATGCTCTATTTAGTTGTTTTGTTTGGCATCACCTGTTAGCTCTCTATTTCTATTGGGTGGAGCTCATGGCAACAGGGTTTGCTGCTTGTTTGGCTCCACTAGTTGGCTCTGCTGCTTGTATAGCTGTGCTGTTTTTTCTTTGCTTTTGATTGGTTTCTCACCAATCTTGGGTCAAGTGCTAGCATATGATTGTGCTTCCTTTGCGGTGCCAACCTAGTTGGGATTGTTAAGGTTAGCTATGATGCTTTTGCATTTTCTTGCTTTGTTGATGTAATTTTTGTATGTATTGTGCCTCTTTTTCATCAATGAAGCTTTTGTTTTTGTTGATAAAAAAAATGAAGCTTTTGTTTTTGTTGATAAAAAAAAAGAAAAGGTTTTAGTCGGTAAAAAATCTTTTTTGGGCAACCAAAAAATAATTTGGTCGCTAATTATACAATATTTAGCTATTAAAAATTAATTTTATCGATATTTATTTCACTTTTGGCTACTAATTGTGTTTTAGTCGTGGAAAATGAGGTTTTGGGCGACTAAACTATTAATTTGGTCCCTAAATGTATAATATTTAGCTACTAAAAATAATTTAGTTGGTATTTATTTTACTTTTACTGACTAAAATTTAGTAGCCAATTGTGACGAAAAGTTTTAGAGCCAGAATTGAAAGTTTCTGAGGAAAAGGATTACAAATTTCGAGTTATTCCAATGGAATTAGCGACTAAAATTTTTTATTGTCGGGGAAAATTTGGGTTTTTTTATTTATTATTATTGGCAACTAATATCAAATCGTCGGGAAAAAGAAAGCAAGGGAAACAAATAATACAAGTCTATTACCCTCCATCTCTCACTCACACCTCTGTGACTCTATTTCTCACTCACGCCTCTACGCTCCTCTCTATTGTTTTGTCTCCATCACCATCGTCGCAAGGGTTGCTGGAGCATCATCGCTTTGCCTCCCAGGTATGTCCTGTAACACCCGCCTTTTAGTTAGCCGTTAATTTTATGGTTCATCTTAATTATGTATTTATACGTGCATTTTATGTTTATTTATATGTTATGTGCACCATGTTTTGTTTGACAGATATGTTAATTTATGAAAAAGACCTGTCTGATTCGTTAAAGTGGAAGTTATAGATTAAATAATGGACTAGGTGGGTGGAGCCTAATTCACCTTAATAAGATGAAGTAAGGTTCAATTACCTTAGGTGACAGAAGGAAGTAATTTAATTGATCTTAATTTAATTGATGTGATTCTAATTTAATTAATCCAAGTTAAGTAAATTAGATAAATTATATATATGTGTGTATGTGTGTGAACTCAAATAAGAGAGAGAGAGAGAGAGAGAGAGAGAGAGAGAGAGACTAGAAGAAGAAGAAGAAGAAAGAAAGGGAGAAGAAGAGAACTTGAAGCAACTTCACCAAATCAACCTTGGAAGGTAAGAATTCTTGTCTAAACCCCTCAAGATGAAATGAATTTCCACATGTAATTAGAGTGTTTGAGTGGAATTAGGAATTGGGTAGTGTATATGGAGACACAATTGCCATACACAACATCTTTAAAACTTCTTCACTTGTTATTGCATGTTATTGCATATTCTTGTATGAGTTAGAAGTGATGTAGGAAGTTCCATGAATTTGTGACCCATAAGACATAACCCTTGCTTGTGCACCTCTATAGTCAAGTTATTTGGGATTAAATGTCAAGTGGTAACTTTGGTTTCAAGGTGGTACTTTTAGTTTGAATATAGAATTTATTCTTCTATTATGGTTTGATAAAAAATGGGCTTTGGGTTTGTTCAAAATTGAGTTTGATTTTTGAAGTAGTGAGAGCCCAAAAACAGAGCAGATTTTCGATTCTGGAACACCTAGAACAGCACGTGTGGCTAAAAGACCGCACGTGTGGGAGACAGTGTCGCATGTGCGACGGGTTAGGCCCGCACGTGTGGAAAACATGGGAGGTGTAGGGAACATTCTACAATATATGCACCTACTGGCGCACGTGTGGCCAAAAGGCTCTGCACGTGCGGCGGTTTGGCTGGCTTGATTCAATTTTTCTGCTACAATTGTCCCTTGTTCGAGCCTCCATTAGCATGATTTTCACATGTAGTTGGCATTCTTTTGCATTGCACAAGCATTTAAAAAGAATAAGGGACAATTAGATCAACCAATCATTAAACAATGAAAACGGTTAGTTGGTTACAACCGATTAAGTGTGCTATGCTTGTATCTGTTTGTGTAGGTCAAACGCCACGCTCCAGCCACGTAATTCGCGGAGCCAATTGTGAGTAACACTGTTGTAAAGATATGTTTAATCTAAGTATTTTATTCCTTGTTTGGACGTGTTTAGTCTTATATTTATCGAATGATGATCCTATTTACTTACACTATATTTCATGGCATCCTTAGCACTTGTCTATATTGCTACAGAGATCTCTGTTAGTTCCAATTTCTGGAACTCCTGTTTATGATATTGATGGCCATAACATTTGATTACCAGTCTTCATGACCGTCTGTTCGGTCTTCAAGACCGCCTGAATTAGTTTGCTATGGGATGTACCACGTATACTTGAATGCTTCCTGTATGGGATAAGTATCTGTTATGTATATGTTTTGATTTGCTTTACACTAAGGACATCATTCAGAACCTCTTTACACTGCCGTTATTCACTAGGCTCTAACTCATGTTTTGTTATATATGTAGGTGATCCAGTTCAGGAGGGGACGTAGTGACGGCAATCTCACCTCTGTTTTGGTCAATCTACCTTTTGTGCCTCACGGCGAGGTTCCTATCTGTTGAAGCACGTATGTGGTCTAGTGAGCACCCTTTTGAAATCACTCATGTGTTATGGTCGATTGTTGTTGATATTATATCCGTGGTTGATGGGAATGTCTTCCCTTTTTTAGTTGTATTTTGATAAACTTGTGCTACCTTGATGTACATATGTATATATATGTATCTATAGTAATGCATTTTGTCTCATGTGAGTTCACAGCTTGTTGGGCATTTTACTTTCTTATATCTTAGCTTCTGCTAGCCCCGTTTGTTTGATTTATACAGTTAGGCCTTTAGTAATCACGGATTACTGGCCGGTTACGATGCCAAACTTTTAGGGGAGAGTTTGGGTCTTGATAAAGTGGTATCAAAGCACGATTTATACCGCACATACACGTCCAACTGAGTTATAGGATGTCCTAGAAAAGAAATTAGGACATTTTATTTGCATGTGTGAGTGTGTGTGGGTTCTTTATGTGCCTATGTGATAACAATGCAAGTGTAAACTCTAGTGTCCTATGTTTATTATCACTCTGTTTATATACAATCCAATGGAAGAGACAAGACCTACATAGACATTTGAGTTTTCTGATGCAAGAATGGATCAATTAGAGCGAATGGTAGAGCTATTGATAGAAGCGTTAAGACAACAACCAAGACAACCCTTTCCACCTCCTCCTCCTCCACCACCAATTCTAGAGAAGCCACCTAATAATGGTGACATTATTACCTTGACCCAGAAGTTTAACAAACTGAAACCGCCTACTTTTCCGGGAGGACTTGAACCGTCGAAAGCTGAAGCTTGGATACTAGAGATTGAAAAGTTATTTGAAGTATTTCCATGTACCGAAAAGCAAAAGGTTTTGCTAGCAACCTTCACTCTGCAAGATGAAGCAAGAAGGTGGTGGATGCTTGTCCGGGATCAACAGACTGCAATGACTTGGGCACAGTTTAAAGAGGCCTTTTATGAAAAATATTTTCCACAGTGTGTAAGGGATTGGAAAAAAACAGAATTTGAACAGTTGAAGCAGGGTACCATGTCGATAGCGGAGTATGAAGCCAAATTCACAGAGCTTGCGCGATATGCGCCACATATGGTAGATACCGATTACAAGAAAGCTAGAAAGTTTGAAGGCGCATTGGATGTTGAGGTTCTTGATCAAATTAACATACTCAAGTTAGAAAAATATGTTGATGTCTTAGATAGAGCCATCATGGTTGAAGCGAATGTTGCTACACTAAGATAAGCAAAGGCACTGATGATTGAATGGAAGGGTAAGAGATCGGGATCCAATTTCAAGAAAGGTTGGAACAACTTTAACACTCCACCAAACAAGAGACAAAATACGAGATCATCTACTGTCTCAAGCCAAGGGAACAATACACCCATCTGCTCAGAGTGTGGGAAAAGACATAAGGGAGTTTGTCGCAGAATTTCTGGCGCATGTTTTCGGTGTGGAAAAACAGGCCATATCATCAAGGATTGCCCTTTAGTGTCCCAAAGCACAAGCCAACCCAGGGCTAGCTCAACTGCATCTGTGTCAACACCAAGGGTAAATTCGAAAGCAGCTACGGGGAAGGAAACTTTAAAGCAAGGACGAGTTTTTGTATTGGTACTGGATGATAAGCAGACGACAGAGACGGTTGTGTCAGGTATTCTTCCTATCTGTTCTCAAGATGTGTATGTTTTGATTGATTCGAGGTCTACACACTCCTTCGTGTCCTATGCATTTGCTTCAAAATTAACTCAAAAATTGGAACCAATGCCTCATTTGTTAGTTGTATCTTCTCCAACTGGGGAGTCTATGACTTGCGCGTATGTTTATCCTGCATGTGATGTTAATGTTAGGGATATGAATTTATATGTTGATCTATTACCTTTAAATATCATGCATTTTGATGTAATTCTGGGAATGGATTGGTTATCGAGGTATTTTGCTACTATTGATTGTGTGACTGTGACGACCCCACCACGTATAATAATTAGCACTTAATTAATTAAGGAGATTTGAGTTTTAATTGCCCATTATTCTGATTTAATTAAGGATTTATGAAAGTTGTGGAGACCGATTCGTATATGACTCTATTGGGGATTTATTTTGAATTAGAAATTGAAATCCTAGATGGCTCAAGAAAGTTTAATTGGTGAATTGAATTATTTTAATTTCAAGTATCGGACCGTATGAGAATTTAATTAAATATTCGATTCAGATTTATAAAATTGAGATTTAATTAATTAGGTCTGAATTGGAGTTAATTAAGTTATGAAAATTGGGAATTAAGGTTATTATGAATTAAATTTCTTTATGAGGCATTCAATTAAGGTATTCATTGAGTATGTAATTTATTGGCGAAGATTTTGAAGTTTAATATGAAATTCAAGACCTTAATGGTTTAAGAAACCAAAATAGAGAATGGAAAAAAAAATTTAATTTGATATTTGGAGCCTTTTGGAAGTTTGATTAAAAATCTGATTCGGATTGATAAATTTGAATATATTTAATTAGGCTCTAATGGAAGTCAATTAGACTAATTAAATTATGTGGGATTTGAGATTAGTTATAATTAACTAATTTTGTGTTAATCAAAATTTATTAAGATTAAGTGATGCTTAATTAAATTAATCCTAGGCATAAATTAAATTATGCAACAAACTAGAATTGTGGGTGTGTGTGTGCAGAGAAATATGTGTGTGTGTGCATGTGAGTGTTGTGTTGGAGCTTAAAGAAAGGTGCAAGCGTGTGCACACGTGGGGCCTTGTTAAGAAGTGAAGTGTGTTATATGAGAGTCAAAAAGAAGAGAGAGAGAGCTTATTCTTGAGTCCATTTTCTGCTGGAAAGAAGCTTAGAAAGAGAGTGAGTTTGAGAGCTCAAGGATGTAGAGAGAGAAACCCACTTTGTGATGGAAATTGAAGGAATAACAAGGGGAATTAGAGGAAATCAACACATTACATCTGAAATTGAAGCTTAAGGTAAGAGATTTATGCTTAATTTATGTACAAGCTTCACATACTAGTTGAAATTAAGGTAGTCATGGAATCAATTCATGGATTTTGTAAGAAATTGAGTTAGGTTCATGAGCATGGATAATAAATTTAGAAATTAATAATTTGAGTGTGATTTTGTAGTCATGCATGAGATTAAGTTTCATTGTTACATGCATGAGCAAATTTATAAGTTTTAGTACTCTCATCTTGGATTTTGAAGAGTTTGAGGTAATCAACTCGTGTTTTGAAGAGAATGAGGAAAAGTTTTGTAAACATTAAATTCATGGAAATCTAGAATTAATCTTGAAGATAAATGCGGTTTTGATTTTAAATCCCTAACCCATGCATGTTATGTAATTTAAGAGTTTAACTCAAATTAAACATATTTTGGAACATTTAGGATTTAAGGAAATAAGTGTGGAAAGTAGTTAGTTTGAATTTGAATTTGGATTTGATATGAGAAAAATTAATAAAAATCTAAATTAGAGCAATTTAAGATTTTAATTATGGATTGAGCTTGACTATGTAGAATTGGTTGGATTTTGATAAATGTTTCATGTGTGCAAATGATTTTCTAAGGAGTTTATGACTTTAATTTCATATTTTAAAGGAAAATAGAAAGAGCTTGAAGTCAATTTTATACAATTAAAAAGAAAATAAGAAGTTGGAGTTATGTTCATGATTATGAAAATTAACTTAGAAATTAATTATTTTTGGTTTGATTTTGAATATCTTATAGGAATTTGAGCCTTATTTTTATATGCATGTAATTTGGAGAAATTAAGGAATTAATTCATGAACATGGTTAAGGTTAATCAATATAGAAATAATTATAATTCTTCAATTGAGCTTGGGTTCGGAAACCTTGATATATATGAGATGTAAATTTACATGCATCATAGATTTCTTGGAATTGATTTCATGTTTTGATGAAATAAGAATTAAGCTTTGGAAAATTATGAATTTATGAACAAATGAGTTCAATTTTTCAATTAAAGGAGTTTTGATGTAAATGATTTAAAATTGATCATATTTTCTTGATTATTTAAGAATTGTAAGTTTTTAGATAGGCCATGTATGAACCCAAGCTTGAAATTATTTTGAGAGCTCAATTCAAGTTTTAGAATTTGTGAGCTTAGAGTTGGGCTTGATACGAATAACATGAATTGAGTTGAATTTGATGAATTTGATGAATTTGAAGTTTGTATGTACATGCATGTAAGGGATTGTCATAAGTTTGCATATTTGATTACAAACATGCATTTTATAATGAATTGAAAGTTATTTGGCACACGCAAGCATGATAATGTTGAATTTCATGAAGTTGATCGTCAATTGTACTATTGAAGTTGAAAATGAAGCCTATATTTCACATACATGTATATTTCAAAATGATATGGAAATTAATTTGCATGAGCTTTGAAGTTATAAAGTGAGTTTGATATGATTCGAGTTTATGAGATAGATTTATGTAAATTTGAGATTCAAATCTTGTAAAATTGGCCCTTATATTCATGTTAAAAGTTATAGGGTGGAAATATGAGTCTTATGATATTAATTACATGGGTTGGAACCAAGTTTTGAAGCTCAAACATAATCTAGAAAAACCCAGAATTCGACATGACCGCTCGAGCGTGGAGAGTTTCGCTCAAGCGTACCCTGTTTTACTAGACTCCTCGCTCGAGCGTCAAAAGTCTCGCTTGAGCATAATTTGCAAGCAACTAGTACTTTTGCAGACCAAAGGGGTCCGCTCGAGATGCCGAAGCTACGCTCGAGCGGAGGGCCCTGGTTCAGAAATTTTGAAAAGATGTTTTATACTTCGTTTTCCGTTCTCTTTCATCTCAAAGCACTCTTAGGCATGCATTAAACATTGCAAATGAATTAAAGAACATGAAAGGAGCCTAAGAATGTTAAACAAGTTAAAGAATGGAATGAATTGTAATATGACCCAATGTGTTATGAATTATGTAGGGTCAAACGCAGGGACAAATCAAGCACCAGAACACAGTGAGTAATAACTTAGTAAAGCTATATTCAACTTTATTTATTTTCTATATGATGAATTAAGATATATTTTCTGAAATGATATGTTTTGTACAATGAATGATTGTCCAATTTCTGATAATGTATTCGCGGCATCCTTAGTATTATGTGATATCTGTTAGCTGTTACCCGGTATCGGAGGTTCCGTTATGGAACTTATTATGTCTGTCATCTGTTACCCATATCGAAGGCTCTATCATGGAGCTCAGCATGTATATTCTCTGTTACCCGGTATCGGAGGTTCCTTTATGGAACTTATTATGTCTGTCATTTGTTACCCGTATCGGAGGCTCCATCATGGGGCTTAGCATGTTTATTCTCTGTTACCCGGATTCGGAGGTTCCTTTATGGAACTGGTTAGTCATAACCACCATATGTTCTGCATCTGTTCTGTATCTATTCTGTTAGCGCTAATGGATGTACCATGTATGATTAAGCATGAATTCTGATTTCTGTATTTGATTTGAACAAGAATATGAATATGAATCTGTTTATAAATCTAAATTATGATTTCTGATTCTGGTATGGGCATCTGTAGACACCTTATTTTTGACCGTCCTCAAGACTTGGACGTCACCGTTTGAACACTCGGTGATTATCCATGTTTGTGTTCGTTTCGAGTTCCCGGAGGCCTTGGCAGCGCGCCTCGCCTCAGGACCTCTTGACTCGACTGCTTCGTGTTCGATTTTGGCACCAAACACCTGTGTTTTTTCCTTGAAGGGCAGGGAATGGCTTTTTGGCCATCCTCACACCTCATCGGCCCTCCCCTATCATCACCGGCTGCACATGTTTGCCACCGGCCATTGTTTCTTAAAAATAATGGCCGGTCGGCATTATGTTTAGCCGACCGGCACTTTATTGTGCCGATGACCTAATTGGTTGGCCAAGACCTCTTCTTGAGGGGAGTTTGAACCTTTTGAACCCCCTGTTTTAGCTTCTTGAGGAAGCTTGACCCTTTTGAACCCTTGATTCTAGCTTCTTGAGGAAGCTTGAACCTTTTGAACTCTTGGTTTAGCTTCTCCAAGAAGCTTGAACCTTTTGAACCCTTGGTTTTAGCTTCTTGAGGAAGCTTGAACCTTTTGAACCTTGGTTCTAGCTTCTCCAAGAAGCTTGAACCTTTTTAGCTTCTCTAAGAAGCTTGACCTTTTTAGCTTCTCCAAGAAGCTTGCCCTTTTTAGCTTCTTGAAGAAGCTTGACCTTTTCTAGCTTCCAAGAGAAGCTTGCACCTCTTGAACCTTTTGCCTAGCTTCTCCAAGAAGCTTGGCTCTTTTGTGTAGCTTCTCCAAGAAGCTTGGCCTTCTTGGCCCTTTTGCTCCAAGCTTCTAAGAGAAGCTTGACCCTCTTGACCCTTTTTGCTTAGCTTCTCTTAGAAGCTTCAAGCCTCCATATTCTCTATTTATAGAAGAGCTTCTCTTCCATCTTAGAGGTTCCAAGAAATTTGTCCAAGACAAAAACCCTCCATCTCTCTCCATATCTCTCTCATTCAACCATCAAATACCCTTGTTCTTGGGCCATTTCTTCACCAATCCATAGCACCACCACCACTACTCCATCACAGCAGCTTGGAGCAGTTTTTCAGAGGCCAAAGGTGCTGCAACTCAAGCCAAGAAGCAACAAAAAGGGTAGTCTTCAAAGGTAAGATCATTTTCCCTCTTTTGTAGCACATTCTTGTCACATTTTTCTACCCTATTTGCTTACTGTTTTGGGCTCTGACCCTAACTGAAAGGGGCATTATTTTGAGCCATTCTTCATGTTTGTTTAAGGGCTCAACCCTGTTTGAGCCCTCCATAGTGCACTTGCTTCAATACTCCTTGGTATGCCACATTTTTGCATGAAATTTCTAGCCTATGTGTGATCTGTTTTTGAGCATAATGTAAACTGTAAGTAGGCTCATTTTGAGCCCTTATTTAACATTGAAGAAGGGCTCAACCCTGTTTGAGACCCCTATCTTGCACTTGCTTCATAATCTCTTCTATTTACCGTAATTTTGCATGCTTTGTTAGCCTATCTTGCTTCTGTTTTTGGGCCATCATCAGAACTAGAAGGGGTCTTATTTTTCCCCCCTCTCCATGTCCCATGAAGGGTCTTTTGCTGTTTGATGCATGTTTTGTATACCTCATATTATAGCCTTTGTTGGCTTCAATCTTGCATGGCATTTTGAGCATGTTTACATACTGATTTGGGGGTTGTCATAACCTATAAATGTGCATATTTTTGGTCCCTCTTCAGTGTTGTAGAAGGGTATTTTTCTGTTTGGGCACTGCATATACTACTTGCTTCATTGCCTCCCTTGCAGAGTCATTTTTGTATGCCATGTTAGCCCTATTTGTGATTGCTGTTTGGCCATGATTTGAACTGTAAAAATGTGATTTTTGGGGCTGCCTTGCTTCTTCTTTTTCGCGTCATGTACCAATTATGCATGCTTTGTTAGCTATAAGTCATTTTTGTGCAATTATCTTCGCATTTCGGGATCATTCCTTGCATCGGATGTCATTTTACCGGGTTTCGGGGCTGTTTCCCCCCCCCCCATGGCTGCTGATTTTGGCATGCTTGCGAGCTACCCATGTTAGTTTAAGTCCATCGTTGCATGTTGCTGCATGCCATGTTTGTTTACATGTTTAGGTTGCGCGTTTAGGTTGCGTGCCTAGTATACATTGCTCATTTGTATGTCCATGTTGCATACTTAGCCTCCATGCCTAGGTTGCATTTCATTAAGCATGCATCCCTTGCCTCTTGATCAATTATGACAGAGGTTGGGGCCCTTTGATGTGTTTTATGCTTGCATTTCATTTGATATCAAAGTTGCTAACTTGGCTTTTGGACCATCATGCATTGAAACGCGTGATTGATGGCCCGGGGGTCGAGGGCCATGCTCCCTTGAGTCCATTGCATAATAGGGAGTGTGTCCGTGCATACATTTGCTTGGAATTCCATGCCATACACTGTCTGTCCTTGTTGCTGTCAAAACTGTCTTCTGCAGGGAGTTTTTGCCGATCGGCAATATAGAGTGCCGACCGGCCATTGATGGACAGCCGATAGCTTTATCTCCAGCCGATGGACATTGTACACGGCCGGTGGACATTCTATTCAGCCGATGATGACCCTCAGTGTGCAGGGAGCATGTCCTGAGACTTTGGCAGTTTTCAGAAAGGCAGGACAGTGAAAACAGAGGCAGCAATGCTATGGCAACGGGTTTCCAGGCAAGTCGGATTCGAGCATGCATCATTCGCGTATCCTGAGGCGGGGCTGTGGCCTTTTCTATTTTGCATTTATTTGTTAAATAATTAGAAATTTTGTAACAATTTATTTATTTATTATTCGGACTGTAATATTTATTTGGTCCCTCCGTGTGAGGGCATATTTGTAATAAGTGTGGGTGAGTGTGTGTATGTCTTCCAACCCCCATTTCTTTCTTCCCTTTTATTTACCTGCTTATGATGGTAGATTAGGGCATATTTAAAATCAGCATACCTTATGCAATGCATGCGTGCATCCATGCATTTGTTGACATGCATCGGGCTCGGTACATCATACAAACTGCATTGTATTTCAAATCTAACTTGAATACGTGTTACTCGTGCATTTCACATGCCATGTTTAGGATAGCCGAGCCTCTCTAATTGCACTCTGTATGCGTCGCATTAGTCATCTTAACATGAGCTAGGTCATGCATGTTTGCTAACTAGTTCCTTGTTTTGGCACGGAGTACGATGTAAGTATTTATGCTTTAGCATATCGCATGCGTGTGGATGTTAACATAACAGTATGCTTACCATGCGGCTAAGTGCTTATATGAGATAAACTGTTTGAATGCCTGTGGGTGGAGGTTGGATTGCTTGAGTTGGGAAAACTCATTGAAATCCGTGTTTTAGCCTACTTGCGAGTAGCAAATTCCAAAGCATTTTCAAAACGAACGGATATGCAATGTTTGTTTCCAAATTAGGCGATCTAGTCTATACTTGTTTGCTGTGCGCATAACATAGTAATTCTAGGCTAATAATTGGAATAAGAGCATGTAATGTTTTCAAAATCGGATATCACGGTTAGTAGAGGCCGGTCTTCGGACCGGGCGAAAGGGGTGCTCATAGCTGACCTTCCCCAATCGTACCCAAGCTCCCGAGCCAAGACACTTTGGTTATGACGGACACGTGGCCTTCGGCACCGAGTCAGGGTTTCCTAAATTTCCCCAAAAATAAAATATTTAGGTGGCGACTCTGTAATCTGGCAAAGCAGTCCATGTTTGGCACTACTTTTCAAAAAATCTGTTTTCAAAATCGATTTGCCGGATTTGGACTCTTTGGTTCAAGATTAAGAACCGTGACATTTGAGTCCTTGAACTGTAGTGACCCGCAAAAACGAACAGAACGGGAGTCATCCTCCCGGGGCGTTCGGGGACGTCTACAGCATCATTCATTAAAACCCTTTACTCTGTTATTATTCATTGGCTCTAGCTTACTGTATTATTTATGTATGTAGGTGAACAGGCGCGTGACCAGGCTTAGAGGCATCTGCCTGGAATCTATTTTTGTCAGCCAACCTATGTGCCTCCCATGGAGGTTCCGGATATGTCAAGTGACTATGGCTATGTGATTTAAAGTTTAAGTTTTGTTTTCTTGATTGGTTAGATAAGTCTTGTGTATTTTGTAAATAGGGCTAAGTCTCTTTATGTCTAATCTGTATATATATAATGACATAAGGATGATGTGTATATATGTATATAAAAGTTTAAAATTTTTTTGTCTCATATAAGTCTACACAGCTCAATGGACGTTATATATTTGTTATTTGCTTCCGCTAGCCCCTAATATTATGTTAATTTGTCTCAGAGGCCTTTGGTAATCCCAAGATTACTAGCCGGTTATGATGCTAAACCTATAGGGGCAGGTTTGGGTCGTGATAGTGACTAAACAAATTGTGTTTCGTTTGCCTGAAGTCCCTGAATTTACATTTAACGGGGATGGTGTCATATCTCTCATATATTTGATTTCCTCCATGAAAGCGAATAGATTGATTAACAAGGGTTGTAAAGGATTTCTATGTTCGGTGTTAACGATGCCAACTACTGCTAAATCTAAAGTGGATAACATTCCTGTGGTGAGAGATTTTCCAGATGTGTTTCTAGATGATTTGCCGAGATAGTTAATTGATAGAGAGATTAAGTTTACTATTGAGATTGTACCAGGTACCCAACAAATTTCTAAGACCCCATATCGGATGTCGACTACCGAGTTGAAAGAATTGAAAACTCAGTTACAAGAATTGTTGTACAAGAAATTTATCAGGCCTAGTACGTCTTCGTGGGGTGCTCCAGTGTTATTTGTTAAAAAGAATGATGAAACCCTAAGGCTGTGCATTGATTATCGGGAGTTAAACAAGGTGACAATAAAGAACAAGTATCCGTTACTATGCATTGATGATCTGTTCGACCAACTACAAGAAGCAAATGTATTTTCAAAGATTGACCTGCGGTCTGGATATCATCAGTTAAAAGTTAAAGCTAAAGATGTGGAGAAAATTGCTTTTTGAACCAGATACGGCCATTATGAGTTCCTTGTTATGCCTTTTAGAGTTACAAATGCACCAACTGCTTTTATGGATTTAATGAATAGAGTTTTTAAGCTATTCCTTGATGAATTCATTATGGTTTTTATCGATGACATCTTAATTTACTCCAAAAGCAAGGAGGAACATGAATGCCACTTAAGACTTACTCTTCAAATGTTGAGGTAGAGGAAACTGTATGCTAAATTGTCAAAATGTGAGTTCTGGTTAGATAGCATGATGTTTCTGGGACATGTGATAATGAAAGATGGTATCTCCATTGATCAATAGAAGATAGAGGCTTTTGTAAATTGGTCGAGACCAATGAATGTGATAGAGGTCCGCAGTTTCTTAGGTCTGGCTGGATACTATTACAGATTTGTGAAAGACTTCTCAAAAATTGCCTTGCCACTTACTCAATTGACACAAAAGGGGATACCATTCAAATGGACTGACCAAAGAGAGGCAGCTTTTCATAAATTGAAGACAAGACTTGTGATAGCACTGATTCTCACTTTACCCTCTGGTACGGATGGATTTACTATTTACAATGATGCCTCTTATAAAGGCTTGGGGTGCATGTTGATGGAAAATGGAAAGATAATTGCCTATGTTTCCAGTCAGCTAAGACCGCATGAGAAGAGTTACCTAACTCACGATCTGGAACTGGCTACAGTGATTTTTGCATTGAAAATTTGGCACCACTACCTGTATAGGGCGACGTGTGAGGTGTATACGGATCACAAAAGTCTTAAATACTTCTTTACCCAGAAAGAGCTAAACATGAGACAGCGTAGATGGCTAGAGCTAATTAAAGATTATGATCTATAAATTATGTACCATCCTAGAAAAGCTAACACAGTGGCCGATGCTCTTAGTCGGAAATCAATGGGAAACTTAGCTTGTTTACTTACTAGGCAGAAAACACTATTGCATGAACTAGTAATATTTGAAAAGATCAAAGAAAGACAATTGCAGGATGAATTCCTTAAGAAAATAGTGGATGAATAGGATTCCAAACCTCGACGGGGATTCAGTTTTGAGAATGACATACTCAAGTTTTAGGGACGGTTATGTGTACCAAACGATGGTGATTTGAAGAAACGAATCCTCCAAGAAGCCCACAGTTCCAAATTCTCTATCTATCCAGGAAACACAAAAATGTATCAAGACCTAAAGAAGAATTTTTGGTGGCTAGGAATGAAAAGGGAAATCGCGAAATTTGTGTCCAGATGTTTGCAATGTCAGCAAGTTAAAGCAGAACATCAACGACCGCAAGATTACTTTAGCCATTACTAATACCAGAGTGGAAATAGGAACATATCACAATGGATTTTGTGGTTGGGCTGCCTTGATCTAGTAGAGGTATGGATTCTATTTGGGTAAGCGTAGACCAATTGACAAAATCTACTTATTTCTTACCTGTTAAAACGACGAATAATGTGGATAAATTGGCTACTCTGTATATATGAATGAAATTGTGAAACTGCATGGAGTCCTTGTATCGATTGTATCTGATAGAGATCCGAAGTTCACTTCAATATTTTGGCAAAGTCTGCAAAAGGTAATGGGAACTGAATTGAGGTTGAGAAGTGCGTACCATTCTCAAATAGATGGCCAATCAGAAAGGACAATCCAGACGTTAGAGAACATGCTACGTATGTGTGTACTATATTTTCAAGGAAATTGAGAGACACTTTGCCTTTGGTTGAATTTGCATACAACAACAGTTATCACTTGAGTCTTGGCATGGCACCATACGAGGCTCTCTATGGCAGGAAATGTCGCTCGCCAATTTGTTGGGCTGAGGTTAGAGATAAACCATTATTAGGACTCGAACTTGTGCAAGAGACCACTGAGAAAGTAAAGTCGATCCATCAACGGTTGAAAACAGCACAAAGCTGACAGAAAAGCTATGTTGATGTGCGTAGATGGGAGAGAGAATATAAAGTAGGCAACCATGTCTTTATCAAAGTTACGCCAATGAAGGGACACCCTCATTTTGGAGCCAAAAGTAAGTTAGTACCTCGATATGTTGAACCGTATGAGATCATTGAAAAACTGAATCCAGTGGCGTACCGGATAGCTCTACCTTCGGACATGGAGCACACGCATAATGTTTTCCATATTTCCATGTTAAGAGAATCCCTTCTAAATCCTCAACAAGTTATTGAACCTACTCAGATACTTATGAGGGATGACTATACATATATAGAACGGCCCATTCAGATTGTTAGCCGCCGTATTAAAAAGTTAAGAAATAAAGATATAGCGATTACGGTTTTGACCCGTTATCTATTGTATTCTGAACTCGGGTTGGTATGGTTTAGAATGGTTATTCATATCTTGTTTCCCTTCTCTCCCCTTATATTTTGGTTATCGGGTTGTGGTGTGTGTTTGGAACAGGTTGGTTGCTTGTTTTTGCAAACCTTTGTTGCCTACATTTTGGCTTTTTCGCTCGAGCGGGCATTCTTGCGCTCGAGCGGGCTTCACAAATTTTGCTCCTCCGCTCGAGCAGCTATTCTTGCGCTTGAGCGGGCTTTGTGAACCTTCAGTATTTTTGCAGTTCTGCAAATGTTGGGAGAATGCATTGGACGTTCGAGCTTCCAGTTCCACGCTCGAGCGGGGACCTTCGTCTATAAAACTTCTAGAATTGTGCATTCCACGCTCGAGCGCCACATTTCACGCTCGAGCAGATCTTTATGTTTGAGCTCGAGCATCACTTTCCACGCTCGAGCTAACTGCGTGTATAACAGTCCGTGAAGATGTCATTTTGAATCACTTTTCTCTCTCTCTCTCTCTCTCTCTAAAACTCCCCAAATATCTAGATCTTGAGTTTCTCTCTCTAAAACTCACCTGCTCTCTTCGATTTCATCTAGATCTGTTGGGATTTCTACCCTAGTGCCTTTGAGAAAAGGTAGAGCACTTCAAGATCTCCGTTTTGATTCGATTGGATTTCGATTTCGGTGTCATTGAAGCTTGGTCCTCATTCCTTTGGTCTTCTAACTTGAGGTAGGGATCTTTCTACACCTTCATATGATATTTAGCTAAGTTATTTGTCATTTGTGTAATAATGGTGTGATTTAAGGATGCTTTAAGTAAAACCTAGGGCTTGGGTATAAAATGGAAATAGGGGTTTTTGATGAATGAGGAGAAAATGATTGTGGGGTTTGAAAATGATGTTGTGTTGTGTCTAATTTGATGATTTTGGCTCTTGGTTAATATTTGGAAAAAATGGAAAAGTTTGCCCTAATTGGATCAAATTATTATTTTGTATAAATAATTGAAATTGACATTGAAAATGTGAGATTGGAAGGGTGTTGATATAAATGGTGGAATTGGGTATGTATTATCTCATTCTTTGAAAATATTGAATAAATTATATGTCTGGAGATTGAATATCTGTTTGGAAATAACAGTGTTGGGCTATCGGTGGAGGATAGTTATGAATGTTGTAGAAATTGTATGCGGATTAGATGAATTGAAACTAATCTCTTGTTGATTGTCATTGAATATGACTATGTTTATATACATTGCATATGTATGAATATTTATTTGGGAGGAAAAAATAGATGGACTCCATTATAATTAAGTTGGCCAGAGTGTCCTGGGTGAAAGTCCCGAAATTATACATGGGTGCCGATCTCGCGGACCGAAAATATCCGTAAAATAGCAATTGTAGTGCTTATGTAGCCTACGTCTATATGGGTCCTGTTTGTCGGTTTCCCGCAGATGAAATATCTGTGAAAGGAAAGTTTGAAATGTTTATACATTGATGATGTGATTGTAGAACTAATGAGTTATAGTCTCATTTGGATTGTTAAAGAAATAATGAAATTGACTCACGAATTGAGATAAATAAAAGAATTGGAAAAAAATTGGAGGAAATCGAATTATGATTTGAGATTTGATGTCTTATGAGAATATAAATCGTGGATGTTTTATTATAGACATTGTGTACACTCTTTGTACTTATATCTTTGCTAAATTTCATATATTGTGTTAGATGATTCCTATTACGCTGTGGCTCACCCTATTTGGGAATAATATTTTCAGGTAATGATGGTATGCCTCCACCAAGGCAATAGCATTGGAGGGATATTTGGGAAGTAAGCGCTTCTTGTTTTGTTTTATTTTTGTATAGCCTAGGGCTAAAATTGTATGAGCTAGCCTCACTTTTGTTGTAACCAAGCCAAGACTTGGAAAGATGTAAGCCCGAAGGGCATTTATTTGGGTTAAACTCTTTTGTAATCATTAACCTTATGTAATGAAAAGATTATTTACTCTGACCTATACAATTATTATAAAATGTTTGGGTTCTATTTATTGTATTTATTTTGAGGGCGTTACAACTTGGTATTAGAGCGTACCGGGTTTGATTACTTTGGGTACGTGGGAAGTGGTTAGTACCACAATGGGTTTGTCTCACTTGTTAGAGACTTAAATACAGACAGTATGTGCTTATATGATGACATGCTTATGTGATTATTTGGGTATGAGATTGAATTTCTTGGATGTTGATTGGGTCTATGGGTTTCTAGGAGTCTTGTTAGAAAGGCACTTGATCACTGCTATTTCTAATTGGAACTGTAGAAACATCGCGGGACAGTCATTATCTGGAGATGAAATTCGTATGTGTTTACGTGATTATGTGCTTATGTGGAGTGAATTACTGTTGTCCAATATATTAGGACGCGAGTGAGTTAGCTTCGGCACATTTGTAAATGTGTTAATCTCTTTGTTACCTTCATTAGGATGTCAGGACGTGGTCATGTAGGTAGGCATGGTAGGTCTAGGAGGCACAAGATGCCCATACCGAATGAAATCTCGGCGGAGGAGGAAGGGGTTGGTTAGGCCAATGTGCTGTAGACCGCCCCGAACTCTCTCCGCGGGCCTCCCTTTCGTAGAGGGCGCGAATTGGGTTCTAGCTACTACAGTTCGGACTCTTGTCACGGTTCTAAATCTAATCTCACAAAGTGCAATGTAAGACTGATAAATCACCAAAAAGTCCAAATCCGCAATTGGTTTTGAAAAATCAATTTTGAATTAAAAGCGCCAAACATGGACTGCTTTGCCAGATTTCAGAGTCGCTACCTAAATATTTTATTTTAGGAAATTTAGGAAACCCTGACTCGTGCCTAAGGCCACATGTCCATCATCACCAAAGTTGCCTCGGCTCGGGAGCTTGAGTACGAGAGGGGAAGGTTCTGAAATGAGCACCCCCGCTCGCCCGATCAAAGGATTGGTCTCTACTAAACATGATATATTATTTTGAAAACACACGTGTTCTTATTCCGGTTTATTAGCTAACCTTACTATGTGATGCACACAGCATACAAGTATACACTAAATCACTCGATTTGGAACAAAACATCTCATGTTCGTTTTTCGAAAATGGTTTGGAAGTGCTACTCGCAAGTAGGCTAAAACACGGATTTGCCACCCTCAAGTGGGCTTAAAACAACATGATTTGCCACTGCGCAAAGTGGACTTAAAACTCACATTTGATGAATTGTTCCAATTCAAGCAATAAAGCCTTCACCCACAAGCATTCATGTAGTTAAACACTTAAGCAAATAGCCTCATGGCAAGCATGCTAAACATGGCAACACTCACACTCATGCAAGTATGCTAAAGCGTAAACACTTACAGTGTACTCCGAGCCAAAATAGAAAACTAGTTAGAAATCATGCATGATCCTAGCTATGTCGAAGATGCCTAATGCAACGCATGCAATAATGCAACTAATAGGCTCAGCTATCTAAGATGGCATATGAATGCAACACTTGATAACATGCTTTGGAACACGTATTCAAGAAAGTGTATTGAAATACAATGCAGTTTGAATGATGCGCCGAGCCCGGTGCATGCAAGACAAATGAATGATGCACGCATGCAAAGTATAAGGTATGCTAATTGAAATATGCCCTAAACTAATCATCAAAAGTTGATAAGTAAAAGGGAGAAAGAAATGGGGGTTGGAAGACATGCACACACACACGCACACTTATTACAACAATACGCCCTCTCGCAGGAGGGTCCGAATAAATAAGAGCTAAGCTAAGCTACTTATTACAAATCAACTAATTAACTATGCTAAGCTAATTAATTACAAACCGAATTGAAACTAGCTATACTAAGCTAATTAGAATATTACAAAGACGAATTAAATTAGCTAAGCACATTAACTAATTAATTACAAAATCGGCAAATTAACTAGCTAAGTAAAGCGGTAAAATGGCCTTGAGGGTGAGGGAGAGATGCATGCTCGGTTTGCTTCGCCCGAAAATGCATTGCCTTGCCATGAGTTGTCTCTGTTTGCACTCGTGGTGATCTCAGAACATCTTACACACTTCCGGATTGTATCTGCCCCAACAAAGGAACACTTTGGACAATTTTGCTGCAAGTGGTCGGCCGGCCGACCGACCACCTCAACTGGTCGGTAGGCTACCTCAACTGGCTGGCCGGCTAGTGTAAGTGGTCGGTCGGTAGGTGTAAGTGGCCGGCCGACCACTTCTTTTTCCAGAATCCCATTTTTGCTGCAACAGAGAACAACAAAGGCACAGCAATGCATTCGCAAGGAAATGTGTGTGCAACTACGTTCCTTATTATTTCTGAAGCTCAAAGAAGCGTAGTACTCAGCTCTCAAGCCACCAACCACGCATCTCACTGCATGATGGCTAAAGAGTCAAGCTTGCACAATGTTAGTGAATGCACAAACAACACATAAGAGCCTCCACCTTTATCATGCATGGTCAAGAGGGTCGGCGACTAAGAAATGTGACACGTTTCATCACTTGGAGTATGAAACGTCTCACATTTCTTGTGTTTGGATTAACGTCCGATCCAAACACAATGCAATGCAAATAACATGTGTATCTTTCAATGCTAAAGCGGCATGCACAAGACTCAATCATGTAAGCAATGCATGCAGGACATGTTAAAGGGGGCCAAGAGCACTAAAGCAAGTGAAGAACATTACACATGAGGCATGCACTATCAATCTCAAATGGTCAAACCAGCTATGGACAGACCTAAGATACTCAAAAATAGTGGCCAAAACACACTAAGACTTAGGCACAAAAAACAAGAAATGCATGCTCATTCATTCGCTTGCAAGCAAGGCACAAAGCTTAACTTTCAAACACATTGAAAGAGTGATATATATGAGAGCATGATAGAGGTACGAGCACTGAAATCATATGCCAAATGATGACATATCATGCAAACAACACAAGTATAACATGTTAGGGTCCTTAGAACTCAAAGCTAGTCAAGGGCCTTACACAAGAGGCATGTAATACATAGCCTAAACAACCAAACCAGCTCTGGATAGAGCTCAATCATGCCAAATCAAATGCCAAAACATGCCGAAATGATAGCCCAAAAGCTTAGACAAACACGCATACAAATTGGCTTATGAGCAAGGCATAAGGCACATCTCTCAAAAGCATTGAAAGAGTAGAACATGCGAGAGTGTGACTACACTATACACACTAAAATCATGTATGAAATGAGGTTAAGACATGCAAATAACTCAAGCAAGGCATGCTAGAGGCTTTGAAACTCAAAGCTAGTCTAGGCCCTTACACTACAACCATGCACAACAAGTCTCACATGGCCAAGACCACTCAAAATAGAGATAAGGCATGCTAAAATAATGGTAAATACATGCTGAGATAGAGCTAACACAAGTTAGGATAATAGGCATAAGGCATGGAGCATGTTAGGCTAATAAGTAGGATTACACTACAAGTATAAGATGCAAGCAACCAATGACCAAACCAACTAAAAACAGAGTTATGGAAGGTCCAAAAAGTCACAAAATCATGCTTGAGCTAAGTCACAAAAGAGTAGAAAAACATGCTAAAGTATGAGGCCAACAAGGTATGCAAGCAAGACAAAAGGAGAGGGGACCGCCCCCTCCTATTTTGACCCTAAAAACTAGCTTTTTACCACTGAAATTTCTATGAATTTCAGTGGTTAAATGGCCAAGCAAGGGGTGATTCAAAAGCTAAGGAAGGTGGCTCAAAAGGCTTTACAAGCCAAAGAGCCAAAAGGGGAGAACCACCCCCTAACCATACAAGATTCAAACCAACATTTAAAAGCCTTAAAACCAGAGTTTTTAAGAGGCTAAAACCAGCCTTAAAGTAGCATGCAAAGGTGGTTAAGCTATTAATCAAAACAAAGCTTAAAAGGGGTATATGCTTACCCTTGAAGACCCTTGAAGAATAACAGCAAAACAGCAACTTCTCTGAGCTAAAACCAGTCTTAAGACCTCAAGCCAAGCTCCAAGGGACCTCAGCTCCAAAGTGAAGGTGTTTGACTAGGTGTCTTAGTGCAAATGTATGAAGAAAACACACTTTTAGATTGAATATAGCACAAATATAGAGAGAGTGTGAGAATTCTACAGAGAGAGGGATATTTTAGCTCTGAAAATCTGAACCCTCAAATAGGTGGAGGGACCTCCCCTTATATAGGCAATGCAAGCAAAAGCCTGCTTGACAAGCTTAAAGCTTGTTTCCATCCCCTCTATACACGTGTATGGACGATGAGTTCAGTGAGCCACAATTGGCTTAAAAGATCTGAAAATATCTAAAAATGAGAAAAATTGGCTGCCGGCTAGTTAAGGTGGCTGGCCGGCCACCTCTCTTAGCCGGCCGGCCACTCCAAGTGGTCTACAAGAGAAAAAAGTGGCCGGCAGATGCCAAAAGTGGCCAGCAACCCTTCCCCTCCCTCAGGCAAGAGGTAACAAGGTTTGGCCCAAAAACCAAGGCCAAAACACAAAGTGTTAAGAGGCTCAAAGACAAGGCACTTAGCCGAGACCTTCGGGCACTCAAAACAAGCACAAACATGCGCAATCATCGCGTGCACAAATGATGACGTCAGAGTCTTAAGGTCGGTAAAAAATGAGGTGTCTATAGTGGCCGAGCCAGTAGGTCAACAGGCCATGGGCACCTTAGCCCGTGAAATGGCTGGAGCTTTGCGAGAGTCCGTGGACATTCTCAGGGCTGAGAATTAAGTCCAGGCCCAAGTAGCTGAAACAGGGCTGTCTTTTTTGAAGAGGGAGTTCTTTTGGTCGAATCTAGACGATTTTTTGGGTGACCTAAAGGAGCCACTGAAGGCAGATGAGTGGCTTGAACAGATAGTGAAGACGTTTGAGATGCTTAGCATCGAGGACGACTAGTTAAGAGTGACCTTGGCGTCTTTCCAATTGAAGGGGGATGTGGATCAGTGGTGGAAGTATGTGCGTGGGCGCATCGGGGTGGCTTGGGAGGCTTTTGTGAGCGCCTTCCAGAAGAAGTTTTTGCCTCCCACTGTTAGGGAGAAGTTAATGGACTAGTTCTCTAAGCTGGTGCAGTTGAACATGCCTGTAGCAGAGTTTGAAGCCACCTTTACTAGCTTGTCTAGGTTTGCACTTGAGCTTGTAGCGACAGATGAGCGCCGATGTTTAGAGTTTGAGAAGAGACTGAGGACCAGACTCATGTTTAGAGTAGCCGGATCCATGATTAGGGATTATGGACGTATTGTAGAGGCGGTGGCCTATCTCGAGACGATTATGCAGGTAGAGAAAGAGAGAATGAGGGGCTCCAAGAGGAGTCAGGATAGTCAGGGGGACGGTAAGAGGCAGAGGGGTTCTAACCCTCAGCAGTCCCAAGAAATACAGTCGAGGTCCACATTTCCAATACCAAGTTCAGGTTCTGGGAGAGGTGGTCAGGGAGATGTGACTTGTTTCAAGTGTGGTCAGTTAGGCCACAAGTCTCCAATTTGCCCGCAGAGAATAGGAGGGCAGAGAACAACTTCGTCTTCAGCCCGTTTTTAGGGCCAAAGTCAAGGTAGAGGGCAGCCGCCCACTTGTTACCAGTGTGGGCAGGCGGGGCATCTGAAGAGGTTTTGCCTACAATTGGATGGCACATCTAGTGTGTCTAGTTCGAGATAGATACCGAGTCACTAGCCAGTACAGTCAGCACAGGCCTCGAGGGCCAATCAGGGAGCCTCTTTGGCTCAGTTAGTGCAACAGGCTTATACTCCGAAGGGTGAGTAAGTAGATCAAAGGCCAATAGGGCGTGTGTATGCTGTTACCGCGCCAGATCTTGTATCGGCTCCATCTGTAGTAAGAGGTACCTTTTCTGTTTTGCAATTTGGTTGCTAATGTGTTGATTGATACAAGTGCATCCCATTCTTTTATTTCATCTGCATTTGCATCGGTTTTGGGATTGGAGTTGGCATAGTTAGCATCTCCTATTTGTGTAGCGTCACCTATTGGTGGTGAGATTATTCTGAAACAGGGGTGTTGGGGTTGTGACATAGAGGTCACCAGTCATTGACTTTTATTTGCATTTATTTTGCTTGACATGATTAGTTTTGATGTTATCTTGGGTATGGACTGGTTATCATCATACCGGGCTGTTATAGATTGTTACCGTCAGAGGGTTACTGTATGTACCTTGAGCGGTGACTGCTTTTATTTCTTGAGGGACCGGGTGGATAGAGCCTTATCAGCGGTGTATGATCTGTGTGGGTGGAGTGAACTTAGCTGTCTTCTTGCTAGCTTCTTGAGTAGTGAATGTGATAAAGCCCGGGTTAGGTTACCAAGGGTGGTTTGTGAATACCCGATGTCTTTCCCGAGGACCTTACTAATTTACCACCTCACCGAGAGATCGAATTCTCTATTGACTTAGTGTCTGGTATGGCACCGTATCGGTTTGCACCCGCCGAGTTGAGTGAGTTGAAGATTCAACTCCAAGAGTTGTTAGATAAGGGTTTCATTCGCCTTAGTACATCACCTTGGGGAGTACCGGCTCTCTTTGCTAAAAAGAAAGATGGAGCCTTACGACTTTGTATTGATTACCGGAAGTTGAACCGAGTTACTGTTAAGAATAAGTACCCAATACCTCGTTTAGATGATCTGTTTGATCAGTTGAAGGGGTCTTGTTGTTTCTCCAAGATAGACCTGAGGTCGGGTTACCATCAGTTGAGGGTAAGGGAGGAGGATATTCCGAAGACGGTATTCCATATGCGGTATGGCTATTACGAGTTCCTAGTGATGCCTTTTGGGCTAACCAATACTCCAACGGTATTTATGGACTTGATGAATTGGATCTTCCATGAGTTCCTAGACCGTTTTGTGGTCGTCTTTGTGGATGACATTTTGATTTATTCACCATTCGAGGAGGAATACGAGAGACACTTGCGAGTAGTGCTTGAATTGCTTGGAACCCATAAACTGTATGCTAAGTTCGGGAAATGTGAATTCTGGTTGAGGAAAGTTAAGTTCTTAGGCCATGTGGTATCCGGGGTAGGGGTGACCGTGGATTCATCCAAGATAGAGGCAGTGTAAGATTGGGCACAACCTAAGAACGCTTTCGAGATCCGTAGTTTCTTAGGGTTGGCCGGGTATTACCGTCGATTTGTGAGGGATTTCTCTAAGCTAGCTTCTTCGTTGACTAGGTTGACAAGGAAGGGAATCAAATTTGTGTGGAGTGAGACTTGCGAAAAGTCATTCCAGGAACTTAAGGTTAGACTCACCACTACTCCAGTCTTGATTATTTCGGAGAGGGGTTTGGGTTATTCAGTGTATTGTGATGCCTCACAGGAAGGTTTGGATTGTGTTTTGATGCAAGAGGGAAATGTAGTACCCTATGGCTCGCGACAGTTGAAAACACACGAGAGAAACTACCCCACTCATGATTTAGAATTAGCAGCGGTGATCTTTGCCTTGAAGATTTGGAGGCATTATCTCTATGTTGAGAAATTTGAAGTGTTCTTTGATCACAAGAGTCTGAAATATCTGTTTACACAGAAAAACTTGAATCTGAGGCAAAGGAGGTGGATGGAATTCATAGAGGATTATGATTTTGAGTTGCATTATTATTCCGGGAAGGCCAATGTAGTGGTCGATGCTTTGAGTAGGAAGTCTATTAGCAGTGTAGTTTGTATTGCCATCTGGGAATGGGAGATGTTGGGTGCTCTTGGGGAGTTTGACCTGCATCTCGGTGAGTCCAGTGAATCTGCAGCCTTGTTTACGGTAGTTGCACAACCTACACTTGTGAACCGAGTGTTAGAAGCGTAGAAGAGTGACCTTGAAGTAGAAACCCTCAGGGAGAAGATTTCCAGTGGGAAAGTGAAGAGGGGCTTGAATACGTGTCCCGACCAGAGTGTGAGATACTGTGATTGTTTGTTTGTGCCGGAGTCTTGCCGAGAGGAAGTACTCCTAGAGTTTCACCATTTACGCCTTGCAGTGCATCCGGGGAGGCACAAAGATGTATCACGATCTTAGTCGCTAATTTTGGTGGAGAGGTATGAAGAGGGACGTAGTTGTATTCGTATCGAAGTTCCTTACTTGTCAGCAAGTGAAGGCCGAGCATTAGAGGTCAGCGGGTTTGTTGCAACCCTTGCCTGTAGCCGAGTGGAAATGGGAGCATGTCACAATGGATTTTGTTGTGGGCCTTCCGAGGACTCAACGGGATAGTGATGCCATTTGGGTGGTAGTTGACCAGTTAACTAAGTCTGCTGCAGACGTCCCCGAACATCCCGGGATGGAATCCCGTTTTGTTCATTTGGGCTCACTACAGTTCATGACTCAATGTCACGGTCCTGTATCTAATCTCGCAGAGTGCAATGCAAGACCGATGAATCATCAAAGAGTCCAAATCTGGCAAATCGTTTTGAAAAACAGATTTTTAGAAATAAGTGCCAAATATGGACTGCTTTGCCAGATACAGAGTCGCCACCTAAATATTTTGTTTTGGGGAAATTTAGGAAACCCTAACTCATTGCCTAAGGCCACATGTCCGTCATCACCAAAGTTGCCTCGGCTCGGGAACTTGGGTACGATTGGGGAAGGTCAGCTATGAGCACCCCCGCTCGCCCGATCAAAGATTGGCCTCTACTAACCATGATATCTTGTTTTGAAAACATTGTGTGCTCTTATTCCGGTTAATTAGCTAGAATTACTAGGTGATGCGCACAACACACAAGTATAGACTAGATCGCCTAATTTGGAACAAAGCATCACATATCCGTTTGTTTGGAAATGGTTTTGAATTTTGCTACTTGCAAGTAGGCTAAAACATGGATTTCGATGAATTATTTCAATTCAACCAATCCAACCTTCACCCACAGGCATTCAGGCAGTTATATCACATAAACACATAGCCTCATGGTAAGCATGCTATTATGGCAACACTCACACTTATGCAAGATGCTAAAGCATAAAAAGCTTACCTAGTACTCTGAGCCAAAACAATAAACTAGTTAGGAATCATGCATGATCCTAGTTCATGTTAAAATGGCTAATGCATCGCAAAAATGCAATTAGAATAGGCTCGACTAATCTAAGAATGACATGTGAAATGCGACAACTCGATACACGTATTCAAGTTGGAATTGAAGTACTATGCAATTAGTATGATGTGCCGAGCCCGGTGCATGCAATACAAATGAATGAATGCAAACATACATAGCATATAGATGCTAATTGAAACGTGCCCTGGAACTAACCATCGTAAGCGGTTAAGTAAAAGAGAGAAAGAAATGGGGGTTGGAAGACATGCATCACACACACGCACGCTTATTACACAATTCGCCCTCTTGATGGAGGGACTGAAAGAATAATACAAATTAATTAACTAACAAGCTAACTAATTATTACATAACACTTAACTAATTTAACAAATTAATTAAGCTACTGAAAGCAGTAAAGCAGCCTCGGGAAGAGCGACGAATGCATGTATGCTCAGTTTTGCTCGGAAATCCATCACCATGCTCATGCTGCCTCTGTTTACACTGCTCTGCACCTCTGAAGACTGCACAAGTCCCAAGGTTGCTTCTGAACTGCTCCCTGAACACTGTGGGAGGTCACCGACCAAGAGATGAGGTCACCGGCCATGGTAAACTAGTCATCGGCCACAGGGAAATGGTCATCGACCAGGAATGGGGATATCGGCCAATAATTAATGGCCGGTCGGCATTAAAGATGGTCGACCGACCAGCTATTCCTGCAGAATCCTGTTTTGCTGCAGCAGAGGACAAACAGAGCATGACAATGCATTTTCAAAGCAATGTATGCACGACCACCCTCCCTATCATGTTATGAACTCAAGGGGGTGTGGCCTTTGACTCTCGGATCATCGATTATGCATTCCAATGCATGATGATCAAAGAGGTCAAGTGTGCAATTTCAATGTCAAATGAAATGCACACAAGCACACAATAGATCCTAACCTTTATCATGATTGATCAAGAGGCAAGGGATGCAATTATGCAAGTTAAACATGCAAGCAAACCAATGCAACATGAGCATGTGAGCAAACATGCAAACATGTAACAACATGTTAAACACATGACAAAATGCAAGCTAACAAGCATGCTAAATGCGACTTTAGCATACGACAATATGCAATGGGCCCAAGTATGCAACAACATACAAGGCAAGCATGCAACAACATGCAAATGATGGACTTACAACAAGATGGACAGCTCCCTAATAGGTCCAAAACAGTGGCCAAAATGCTATGGAAATGAGGACAAGAGTACATACAAACATGCATGTCAATTGGCCTAACACTTAAGCATAAAAGGATAACTTTTAAGAACACTTAAAAGGAATGGAAAGCATGTAAATGTGACAACATTACATGCTCTGAAATGGTGCTAAGAGTGATGCCAAATCACATAAACAAGCCAAGCATGCATGATTAAGGCTTAAGGCTTAAAACTAGGCAAGGGAATTGAACCAATGCTACACAAAACAAAGAGCATATGGCAAGCATAACCCAAAACAGTTCTAAATCATGGCAAAATAAGCCTAAAACATGCAATGACCAAGGCCAAACAAGCCAAAACAAAGGGGCAAAAACATGAAGCATGCAAGGCCATCAAAGAGGTGTTGCACTACACCTAATACAACCAAACATGGCATGATTTAAGCGACCCAAAACAGAGTTACGACATGTGAAAATGAGCCCAAAAACCCACTTAGATGTCATCCAAAATACCTAAGCATGATGGCATACGCAATGACACATTCATGAGGCATAAAACACAAACTATCCAAGGCATGGAATAGGTGATAAATGCAAGTATTCAAGCATACTATATGGAATGAAATGACATTCTAAGTGATGCCAAACCACTGAAATGATCCAAATTAAGTATGCTAGAGGATCCAACACCCGAAGCCTATAAGCTAGTTTGCATGGTAGCTATACAAAGCAAGTCATGGACGACCAAAACAACCAAAAACAGACCTCTAGCATGCTAAAACAAAGCTAGAAGCTTCATGGAGCTGAGCCAAATTCATGCTAAAAACACATGTTACAACATGATGCACGTTAAGGCCAAATCATGGGATTACAAGGCAAGTGTATGAAGCATACATGGCATGTCTAAACCAACTTAAAACAGAGGTATACCATGGCAAAACAACCACAAATACCAGCTAAGACATGGCCAACATGAACTTAAAAAAATGTGCTCACATATGAGGCAAATATGACAAGTATTGAAGACAACAAGGAGAGGGGATGGCCCTCTCCTTCTTAGGACCTCAAAACACCATCCCCACCACTGAAATCCCTCTGGATTTCAGTGGTGAGAAGGCCAATACAAGGTGGTCCCGGAGCTCACAAAGAAGGGCACAAAAATAGGCCAAACAAGGCCTAAGAGGGGGTAAACAACTCCAAACACTAAAGAGATCTTAAACAACTATTTTAAGCACTTAAAAATAGAACTTTTATCAGTTATAAGTTAAGCTTAAAAATAGATGCAAGATAGACTAAAAGCTTGTGCAAAAATAGGGAATAAAGAGGGTAGTTTCTTACCCTTGAAGAACCTCTTCAAGAACACCACTCCAGCATCTTCTTTGGATTAAAACCAGCCCAAGAACTTTGAAAACAACTCCTTAGAGCCTCAACAACCAAGGATGGTGTAACACTAGGTGTTTGTGTGCAATAGTGTGAGCAAAAATCACTTTAGGCCACAAATACACACACAAATGAGTGAAGAGAGGGAGATATAGAGATAGATAGATACAACTCTCTAACCCTAATTCTCAGAACCTGTGAGAAGGGAGGAGGGCCTCCCCTCTTATAGAAATCCAATTCCTAAGCTTCTAAGAGAAGCTAACACAAGGTGTAAATCCCTCCATACACGTGTATGGAGGGGGTGTAATGTGGATGTCAGCTGTGACAGCTGGCATAAAATATCTGCCAAAAGCAGATGGAAAGGGGTCGGCTGGAAAATGTGGTCGATTAACCAACAAAAATGGCCGGCCGACCAAAACCATTGCCGACCGGCCAAAACCTTTGGCCGGTAGCAAGAAAATAGGGCCGGTGGCCTCAAGCCAAGGTCGGTGAGGTGTGGGGATGGCCAACAAGCCATTCCCTGCCCTCAGAAGCAAAAACACAAGTGTTTGGTGCATAACCAAGCACAAAGCAAACAAGTCAAGAGGTCTTGAGGCAAGGCGCGCGACCGAAACCTCCGAGAACTCAAGACGAACACGAACATGGATGATCACCGAGTGTTCAAACGGTGACGCCCAAGTCTTGAGGACGGTCAAAAATGGGGTGTCTACATCTGCGCACTTCATACTTATGAGCGTGAGTGATTCGGTAGACCATCTTGTCGACTTGTATATCAGGGATATAGTGAGGTTGCATGGGGTCCCTTTGATGATTGTTTCGGATAGAGATCCGTGTTTTACAGCTTGGTTGTGGGGGAACTTGCAAAGTGCCTTAGGCACTAGATTGACCTTTAATACTGCGTATCACCCTCAGGCCGATGGGCAGTCCGAGTGTACTATTCAGATCCTTGAGGATATGCTTCGAGGCTATGTCCTCGATTTCAAAGGGTCGTGGGAGAGATACCTGCCCTTAGTGGAGTTTGCCTATAACAATAGCTTCCAACCGAGTATTGGCATGGCATCATTTGAGGCCTTGTATGGCCGACCGTGTAAATCCCTTGTGTGTTGGACCGATGTGGGTGATGCACCTTTGTTGGGCCCAGAGTTAGTTCTGGAAACAACGGAGAAAGTGGCATTTATCTGTAAGAGGTTAGCTACGACTTAGAGTCGCTAGAAAAGTTATGCCGACCATAGGAGGAGACCCTTGTCTTTTGAGGTGGGAGATCATGTGTTCCTGAAAATATCACCTAAGTGAGGTTTGATGAGATTTGGGAAGAGTGGGAAGTTGTCCCCTTGATTCATTAGCCCTTTTGAGATCCTTGAGTGGGTCGGAGAGGTTGCCTATCCGTTGGCGTTGCCGCCATAACTTTCCGGAGTGCATGACGTGTTTCACATTAGTATGGTTCGGAAGTATGAGCCAGATCCATTGCACGTGTTGGATTGGACCGACTTGAAGATAGATGAGGATGCCTCGTATGAGGAAAGAAAGGTGAGAGTATTGGATAGACGGGATCAAGTCTTGCGAGACGAGACAATTCCCATAGTAAAAGTGTTGTGGAAACATCACGGGGTCGATGTAATAACCCCGACCCGTAATTAGCTATTAATCGGTATTTAAGGATTCTTATGAGTGGATTAAAATGAATTATGGGATTAATACGTAGTTTGTATCATAATTGGCTCTTATCTGCTACCCATAGTAATATCTGATGAGATTCCACTTTAAAATGAAATTGAAAGCCTTATCGGCATCCAAACTCGGAATTATTTACACCATTATGTTAACGGGAATTTTTAGAACCTATTGGCATATTTGATTAAAAAGTGATTTGGTACGATTAAATTGGATTAAATAATGTTAAAACACATAAGTTTGATTAATTACCAAAATGCCACATGAGTGGCCCATTTTATAAACATTGTGAGCCTTACTTCCCAACACATTCTTCAGCCATTTGAGAGCTCCACCGAATTATAGAGAGAGGGAGAGCAATTCTAGAGAGAGAGAATGAGAGCTTGATTTCATCTTGGTTTTGCTTAAAGAATTGGAAGATTGAAGGAGTTTTACAAACATTGAGTTTCTCTACCTTGAATTGAGGACTTTAGGTGAGAATTCAACCCCTAACTTGTGAATCTAAGTCTATAACATGAAAATTTTGTGTTTAATCATGAACATTGAGCTTGGGTTTAAGATTTGGGTAGCAATTCATACTTGCATGCTCATGTAAGTGTTAAACTACCAAGTTTGCATCAATTGTGTTGAACATGGAGGTTGAATGGTACATGCATGCACATTTCATCAAGTTTGGTAAATTAATCTCATGCTCTTGAAGCCTTAAGAGGGAATTTGGAAGAGGAATCCACATGCATGCATGAATATTTGGAGTTTAACATGTTAAGTTTGATTTTGAGCATATATGTTGCTATCATGAATTATTGGTCACATGCATGGGTCATTCATCATGTTTTAAAGCTTAAATTCATGTTTTGAAAAGGATTCCTTCCATGCATGGAGCTTAGGAGCTCAAATTGCAAGTTTCATGGGTTTTGAAGTCAAGAGTTTTAAAGAATTCACATGCATGTCTACTTCTTGAAATTCAAGTTGAAAATGTGAGTTTTGACAAACCTTGGGCCATGATTTTACCAATTAATCTTTAAACTCTCATGTTCTACAAGTTCTCTGGGTAATATCAAGCTTTGGGGCCCAAGAGTGTTTTGGAGGTTTTAAATTCGAGTTTTGAACTCAGGGATGCAATCTGGAAATTCCAGATTCTGCAACCTCGCTCGAGCGAAGGTGTTCTCGCTCGAGCGACCACTTTGAAGTCGTGCACCTCGCTCGAGCGACCAAAAGTCCGCTCGAGCGTAAATTTCGAGCTCCCAGAAGTTTTGCAAAATTTACAGATCGCTCGAGCGAAGGAATGTGCGCTCGAGCGACCACTCACATCTTTGCATGTCGGCTCGAGCGAGTAAGTCTACGCTCGAGCGGAGTGTCATTTCTACATGCTCGCTCGAGCGGGTAAAGCTTCGCTCGAGCGAGGACTTAAAATTCTGAAATTTTGCCTAAGTGTTCCAAGGCATGTTTTGACATCCTCATTGCATCTTAGGCATTCCTAAGCCTTAATTAAGCTATAGTAATGAGGTTATGGGCTAGAAACACACACTAAGAAAAGAATGTAACAAGATATTGGATGACAGATGTGTGTGTGAGTTGAGCATTGAAATAAGTATGAATCACACTAAGAGATTGCAAGGGTGTGTGTGTTCTAAGCCATGTGATAAGAATAAACATGAACCGACGTGATGTAAACTAAGCCTATTGGCCACATGAATAAGTAATGATAAGATTTGTTGGTGCTATGTATTTTGTGATTGTAGGTCAACGTCCGAGGAAGTGATTGACCATCTACGGAACCACTGTGAGTAACGTTATCGTAAAGATACGTTCATATGAAATTATGTTCCAAATGTGATATATCAAGCTATGATTTCTGAAATGATATATGTTTCTGTGAACGAAGATCCATGTTTGGAATCTATTATGGCATCCATAGATAGTCCCAAGTCATGGGGGACGGCATGAAAATGCGGGTCCATGACAGTTACGAGATCTCGTTAGCCACTTCATTGTGGTGTTTGTTTAATCGGTGTCCGGGACCGGTTACTCTAGTCGGAAGACATTATGTGATATGTGATATGTTCTATGGGATATGCCATTATTATGTTCTGATATGAGCTGACTATGATTATGCTATGATCTGTTTTGTACGTATAGAATGTTCGGGATTTCGTTCACTAACCCCTTTACCTTAATGTTATTCACTGGGCTTTAGCTCACTGTTTGTATATATATATTATAGGTGAGCATTCTGGAATGCAAGCCCAAAGGTTTTGTGGGGACTGTGTTTCTGTTGTCAGCCAGCCTTTGTGCTCACGTGGAGGTTCCCGAAGTGTCTTGGGTTCAAGGGTTGATTAATTCTGTTTATGCATGGGACTTTATTTTTATCATGTTGTCTGTATGGAAAATACTGTAATGTGTGTGGTATAATATGATGTATGGTTGACTTATGGCTATGTAAATGAAGTTTTAAACTATTCTGTTTCATGTAAGTCAACACAACTCATTGGACAACTATAATTATGTATTTGCTTCCGCTAGCCCCTTATCATATGCATATCAGTTTTAGAGGCCTTTGGTAATCTAAGGATTACTGGCCGGTTGCGGCGCTAAACCTATAAGGGCGGGTTTGGGTCGTGACAGTCGAGGAAGCGACTTGGGAGCATGAATTAGAAGTCTGAGAGAAATATTTAGACTTGTTTGTTGACATCTAAATATGTATTGAGATTTTGATTATGATGATGGAAAGTATAAGCATTGTATATGTATTAGATTATGAGAACATTGTATATGTTATGGGTATTTTGGAAATATGAATTCAATATGAACATTGCAAATGTTTTGAGAATATGGAATATTATGGATGTTGTATCACTCTTGGACGCATTGTATATGTTGTGAAAATTTTGAAAACTTATAAATTCCTTTTAATATGGGACTTGTGTATCGAGTTGATGAAAATGGATGACCAGAAATGGGTTATGGTGCTAAACTTATGAGAATAACGATGTTGTGAATGGTTAAATCTTGATTTCGAATTTGATTAATAATTTCGGGGACGAAATTCTTTAAAAGGGGAAGGTTATAGCGATTCCGATTTTGACCCGTTATCTATTGTATTTCGGACTCGGGTTTGTATGGTTTAGAATGGTTATTCATATGTTGTTTCCCTTGTCTTCCCTTATATTTTGGTTATCGGGTTGTAGTGTGCGTTTGGAACAGGTTGGTTGCTTGTTTTTCCAAACCTTTGTTGCCCAGATTTTGGCTCTTCCGTTCGAGCAGGCATTCTGCCGCTCGAGCGGGCTTCACAAATTTTGCTTCTCCGCTCGAGCGGCCATTCTTGCGCTCGAGCGGGATTTGTCAACCTTCAGTATTTTTGTAGTTCTGCAAATGCTGGGAGAATGCATTGGACGCTTGAGCGTCTAGTTCCATGCTCGAGCGGGGACCTTCGTCTGCAAAACTTCTAGAAATGTGTATTCCACACTCGAGCGCTACTTTTCACGCTCGAGCGGATCTTTGTGTCTGATGCTTGAGCGTCACTTTCCACGCTCGAGTGGACTGCGTGTATAACAGTCCGTGAAGATGTCATTTTGAATTACTTTTTCTTCTCTCTCTCTATCTATAAAACTCCCCAAATATCTAGATCTTGAGTTTCTCTTTATAAAACTCACATTCTCTCTTTGATTTCATCTAGATTCGTTGGGATTTCCATCCTAGTGCCTTTGAGAAAAAGGTAGAGCACTTCAAGATCTCCATTTTGATCCGATTGGATTTCGATTTCGGCGTCATTGAAGCTTGGTCCTCATTCCTTTGGTCTTCCAACTTGAGGTAGGGATCTTTCTACACCTTCAGATGATATTTAGCTTAGTTATTTGTCATTTGTGTAGCAATGGTGTGATTTGAGGATGTTTTAAGTAAAACCTAGGGTTTGGGTATAAAATGGAAAGAGGAGTTTTTAATGAATGAGGAGAAAATGATTGTGGGGTTTGAAAATGATGTTGTGTTGTGTCTAATTTGATGATTTTGGCTCTTGGTTAATATTTGGGAAAAAATGGGAAGTTTGCCCTAATTGGATCAAATTATTATTTTGTATAAATAATTGAAATTGACATAGAAAATGTGAGATTAGAAGGGTGTAGATATAAATGGTGGAATTGGGTATGTATTATCTTATTCTTTGAAAATATTGAATAATTTGTCTGTCTAGAGATTAAATATCTATTTGGAAATAACTGTGTTGGGCTATCGGTAGAGGATAGCTATGAATATTAGAGAAATTACATGCGGATTAGGTGAATTAAAACTAATCTCTTATTGATTGTCATTGAATATGACTATGACTATGTTTATATACATTGCATATGTATGAATATTTATTTGGGAGGAGAAAGGGGATAGACTCCATTATAATTAAGTTGGCTGAAGTGTCCTGGGTGAAAGTCCTGAAACTATACATGGGTGCCGATCTCGCGGACCGAAAATATCCGTAAAATAACAATTGTAGTGGTTGTGTAGCCTACGTCTACATGGGTCCTGTTTGACGGTTTCCCGGGGACGAAATATCCATGAAAGGAAAGTTTGAAGTGTTTATACGTTGATGATGTGATTGTAGAACTAATGAATTGTAGTCTCATTTGGATTGTTAAAGAAATAATGAAATTGACTCACGAATTGAGATAAATAAAAGAATTGGAAAAAAATTTGGAGGAAACCGAATTATGATTTGAGATTTGATGTCTTATGAGAATATAAATCGTGGATGTTTTATCATAGACATTGTGTACACTCCTTGTACTTATACCGTTGCTAAATTTCATATATTGTGTTAAATAATTCCTACTGGGTTGTGGCTTATCCTATTTAGGAATAACATTTTCAGGTAATGATGGCATGCCTTCACCAAGGCAATAGCATTTAAGGGATATTTAGAAAGCAAGGGCTTCTTGTTTGTTTTATTTTTGTATAGCCTAAGACTAAAATTGTATGAGCTAGCCTCACTTTTGTTGTAACCAAGCCAAGACTTGGAAAGATGTAAGCTCGAAGGGCATTTATTTGGGTTAAACTCTTTTGTAATCATTAACCTTATGTAATGAAAAGACTATTTACTTTGATTTATACAATTACTATCAAATGCTTGGGTTCTATTTATTGTATTTATTTCGAGGGCGTTACAAAGAAATCCCATTGGTAAAGGTGGACTGACAAAACCACAGTGGCTTGTATGCAACTTGGGAAAGAGAAGTAGATATGCAAGAGAAATACCTTGAACTTTTCCCGTTAGACCCTGCACTTTTCACTGAAGAAGGTACTTGAGTTTGGAGGACCAAACGTCCTAAGGGAGATAGACTATAACACCCGCCTTTTAATTAGCCGTTAATTTTATGGTTTATCTTAATTATGTATTTATACGTGCATTTTATGTTTATTTATATGTTATGTGCACCATGTTTTGTTTGACGGATATGTTAATTTATGAAAAAAACTTGTTTGATTCGTTAAAATGGAAGGTTATAAATTAAATAATGGACTAGGTGGGTGGAGCCTAATTCACCTTAATAAGATGAAGTCAGGTTCAATTGCCTTAGGTGACAGAAGGAAGTAATTTAATTGACCTTAATTTAATTGATGTGATTCTAATTTAATTAATCCAAGTTAAGTAAATTTATTATATATATATATATATGTGTTGTGTGTGTGAACTCAAATAAGAGAGAGAGAGAGAGAGAGACTAGAAGAAGAAGAACAAAAAGAAATGGAGAAAAAGAGAACTTGAAGCAACTTCACCAAATCAACCTTAGAAGGTTAGAATTCTTGTCTAAACCCCTAAAATGAAATGAATTTCTACATGTAATTAGAGTGTTTGAGTGGAATTAGGAATTGGGTGGTGTATATGGAGACACCTTGCCATAAAACTTCTTCATTTGTTATTCCATATTCTTGTATGAGTTAGAAGTGATGTAGGAAGTTCCATGAATTTGTGACCCATAAGACATAACCCTTGCTTATGCACCTCCATAGTCAAGTTATTTGGGATTGAATGTCAAGTGATAACTTTGGTTTCAAGGTGGTACTTTTAGTTTGAATATAGAATTTACTCTTTTGTTATGTTTTGATCAAAAATGTGCCTTGGGTTTGTTCAAAATTGAGTTTGATTTTTGGAGTAGTGAGAGACCAAAAACAAAGCAGATTTTCGGTTCTAGAACACCCAGAACCACACGTGCGGGAGACAGTGCCGCACATGCGGCGGGTTAGGCCCGTACGTGTGGAAAACAGGGGAGATGTAGGGAACATTCTACAATATATGCACCTACTGGCGCACGTGCAGTAGGAGTCCCGAACGTACGGCCAAAGGGCTCCGCATGTGTAGCGGTTTGGCTGGCCTGATTCCATTTTTCTGCTGCTTTTGTCCCTTTTCCAGACCTCCGTTAGCATGATTTTCACATGTAGCTGGCTATAGCGATCTCGGTTTTTCCCCGTCATGTATTGTATTTCAGACTCGGGTTTACTCGTTGTTGTTGTTGTCTTATTCTTGTTTTCATCATTTGATTCCTTGTATTTGAGTTTTGGGATGTGTTGGGTAAGATTGGAACAGGTTGGTTGTGAGTTGGAACAAATGGTTACTGTCCAGAATTTGGCATCTTCGCTCGAGCGAGGCTTTTTGCACTCGAGCGAGCCTTGGGTTTTTGCTTTTTCGCTCGAGCGAAGGTTCTTGCGCTCGATCGAGCTTTCTTTGATGTGTCTCTTGGATCGAGCGAGAACTCTTGCGCTCGAGCATGCGTTTGCGTCTAGATTGGACCTGAAGATTGGTACTATTCGCTCGAGCGAGGCTTTTGTCGCTCGAGCGAGCGAACTCTATGTTTTTTTTCACTCAAGCGAGAACTCTTGTGCTCAAGCAAGGTTCTTTTGTATCTGGTCGCTCGAGCGACCACTTCTTCGCTCGAGCGAGGTTCGAATATATCAGTTGGCAGCAACGTATTGTACATCACTTTTTGATCTTCTTTTTATCTCAAAGCCTAGATTCGGCAGCCTCTCTCTCTAAACACACACTCTCTCTACAAATACTCCATGTTCTAGGAGTTTTCTACCCTAGTCCCTTTGTAAGAAAGTTAAAGCTTGGCTTGGGCTTCCCATTGATCAAAAAATTTGTGGATTTGGAGCATCTTGGGTTTCGCTCTTCTTCTCCTTTGGGCTCTTAACTTTGAGGTAGAAATAATCTACTCCTTCTTATGAGTTTTAACATAAATGTTGGGCATTTGTATAAATGTAGGGATTTTGGAAAGTTAGGGTTTGATTTGGGATTATAAAAGAGGGGTTTCTTGGTTTTGGACTCTATTATGAATGTGAGGTTTTGAAATGGGGTTGTGGATGTACAATTGATGAAATTGAGCCTTAAAAGTATTATTTGAGAAAGAAGGAAAAAATGCCCTAATTAGGGTTAAATGAATTATTTGTCAAAATAATGAAATTAATTATAGGAATGCATAATTGAGTTGGAAATGATGAAATTAGGGGGAAAATGTGATTATTGGCATAGTTGGATTGAAAATAGCTTACCTATGGAAAGTGTATTAATTTATCTGTTTGATAAATTTAATTATCTGTTTAGAAATAACTGTTTGGGCTATCGGTGGAGGATAGTCACGATTGTTGTAGAACTGCATGATGATTAGGTAAATTGAAACTAATCGATTGAAATATGTCATTGAATATGACGAATGGGTTATAACATTGAATATGTGATTAAATTGGTCATTGTATATGACAATTTGTTTAAATACATTGTATATGTATATTGTTTGGGAGGAGATAGGGGATGTACTCCATTGTTTGGGAAGAGATAGGGGATGAACTCCATTGATAATTAAGTTAGCCGGAGTATCCAGGGTGAAAGTCCCGAAACCTTATGTACATTTGAATGATGTTGATAATTGAAGTGTTGAATACATGAAGTGTTGATAATATGAGTTGTAGTCTCATTTCGAATTATTGATGATTGAAGTATTTATAATATGAGTTGTAGTCTCATTTTGAATTATTTGAGTGAATAATGACCCACGCTTATGAATTAACTTGGGTAAATGAACAGAAGTGGATTTGAAATATGAATGTACTTGTTGATGGCCTTGTAAAGAGTGTAATTGGCTTATAAGTGTTAATCATTTGTTGAATGATAATGTTTTAGTTATTTCTCATATTTGGTTTAGCATATCTCTACTGGGCTTTGGCTTACCCTACTTGGGACACAATTTTTCAGGTACAGGTGACATACTGCCTCCAAGATCTTAGCTTGGGAGGTTTAGGAGTTGAAGACTTTTTTTTGTTATTTGTTTTGTTGATTACATGTAAATACAAGCCAATGGCTTTACTTGGAAAGGAGTTAGAACTCTTCTTTTGTGTAACCAAGTAGCAACTTGGAAAGATGTAAGCCACAGGGCATTCTATTATTTTTGTAAACATTTGAAACTCATATGAAATACCCTTTTGTAATATTAACTCTGATGTATGTATGGGAATGTGGTTATCTTTCATGAATATAAAACTATTAAATGATGGGATTGTGTATTATTTTGAAGGCGTTACAACATGGTATCAGAGCGTACCGGGTTTGAATACTTTGGGTACGTGGGAAGTGGTTAGTACCACAGTAGGTTTGTCTCGCTTGTTAGAGACTTATGTATAATGTTATGTATTTATGTGATAACATGTTTATGTGACTATATGGGTATGAGATTTAGTTTCTAGGATGTTGATTGGATCCTTGGGTTTCTGGGAGTCCTGTTGGAAAGGCACTTGATCACTGCCGTTTCTAACTGGAACTCTAGCAACGCCACGGGACGGTCATTATCCAGAAATGAAATTCGTAAGTGCTTATGTGATTATGTGCTTATGTGGAGTGAATTACAGTTGTCCATCGTATTAGGATGCGAGTGAAATAGCTTCGGCACATTGTGAATGTGCTAATCCTTTTGTTACCTTTATTAGGATGTCAGGACGAGGACGTGGTGGTAGGCGTGGTAGGCCTAGGAGACAAGAGATGCCTATACCGGATGAGATTCCGGCACAGGAGGAGGGTGTTGGTTAGGCCAACGTGGCCGAGCCAGTAGGTCAGCAGGCCATGGGCGCCTTAGCCCGCGAGATGGCAGGAGCATTGAGGGAATCCATGGACATTCTCAAGGCTAAGAATCAAGTCCAGGCCCATATAGCTGAAGCAGGGCCGTCTTTTCTGAAAAGGGAGTTCTTCCGGTCGAATCCGGACGAGTTTTTGGGTGATCCAAAAGAGTCACTGAAGGCTGATGAGTGGCTTGAACAGATGACAAAGACGTTTAAGATGCTAGGCATCGAAGACGGAGGCTTGAGGGTGACCTTGGCGTCCTTCCAGTTGAAGAGAGACGCGGGTCAGTGGTGGAAGTTTGTTTGAGGGCGTATTGGAGGGACTTGGGAGGCTTTTGTTGACGCCTTTCAGGAGAAGTTTTTGCCTCCCACTATTAGGGAGAAGTTGAGGGATCAGTTATGTTAGCTCAAGCAGCTAAATACACCTGTGGCGGAGTTTGAGGCCACTTTTACCAGCTTATCGAGGTTTGCACCAGAGTTGGTGGTGACCGAAGAGCATAGGTGCTTGGAGTTTGAGAAGAAATTGAGGACCGGACTCATGTGTCGAGTGGCCGAGTCCATGATTAGGGAGTATGGGCTCCTTGTGCAGGCTGCAGTCCATCTTGAGACTATTATGCATGCAGAGGAGGAGATGATGAAGGTCTCCAGGAGAAGTCAGGATGGTCAAGGGGACAACAAGAGGTAGAGGGGTTCTAACCCTCAGCAGTCCCAAGGAGCAAATTCTAGATCTACCTTTCCAGTGCCAAGCTTAGGTTCTGGGAGAGGTGGTCAGAGAGACGTTACTTGTTACAAATGTGGTCAGTTGGGCCACAAGTCTCCAGCTTGTCCACATAGGGAAGGAGGGCAGAGAGCAGCTTCTTCTTCGACTTGTTTTCAGAGCCAGAGTCAGGGCAGAGGTCAGCCGCTCACTTGTTATCAGTGTAGGCAGGCGGGGCACCTGAAGAGGTTTTGCTTGCAGTTGAGTGGCACATCTGGTACGTCTAGTTCGAGGCAAACACAGAGTCATCAGCCAGCTCAGTCAGTTCAGGCCTCGAGGGCCAACCAGGGAGCCTCTTTGGCTCAGTTTGTACAGTAGTCTTATGCTCCGAGGGGTGAGCAGGTGGATCAGAGGCCTACGGGGCGCGTGTATGCTGTTACAATGCCGGATCTTGTACCTGCTCCATCGGTAGTGAGAGGTATCTTTTCGTTTTGCAACTTGGTTGCTAATGTGTTAATTGATACGGGTGCATCCCACTCTTTTATATCTTTTGCATTTTCATCTGTTTTGGGACTGGAGTTGGCACAGTTAGCATCTCCTATTTGTGTAGTATCACCTATTGGGGGTGAGTTGATTTTGAAACAGGGGTATTGGGGTTGTGATATAGAGGTCGCTGATCGTCGGCTTCCCTTCTCTTTTGTGCTGATGGATATGTTTGGGTTTGATGTGATTTTGGGTATGGACTGGCTATCGTCATATCGGGCTATTATAGATTGCTACTGTTAGAGGGTTACTGTATGTACCTTGAGCGGTGATTGTTTCCATTTCTTGGGGAATCGGGTTGGTAGGGTTTTACCACCGGTGTACAATCCGCGAGGGCGGAGTGAGCTAAGTTGTCTTCTCGCTAGTTGTATGAGTAGTGAGTGTGATGAGACCCAGACTGAGTTGTCCAGAGTGGTTTGTGAGTACTCGGACATTTTTCCTGAAGATCTTGTTAGTTTACCACCCCATCGGGAGATTGAGTTCTCTATTGACTTAATGTCTGGCATGGCACCGATTTCCATGGCACTGTATCGTTTTGCCCCAGCCGAGTTGAGTGAGTTGAAGATTCAACTCCAAGAGTTGCTAGATAAGGATTTTATTCGCCCAAGTACTTCGCCGTGGGAGCACCGGCCCTCTTTGCTAAAAAGAAAGATGGGGCTTTGAGACTTTGCATTGATTATCGAAAGTTGAATCGGGCTACGGTTAAGAACAAGTACCCTATGCCTCGTAAAGATGATTTGTTTGACCAGTTGAAAGGATCTCGTTGTTTCTCTAAGATAGACTTGAGATCGGGTTACCACGAGTTGAGGGTCAGGGAGGAGGATATCCCAAAGACGGCATTCCATACGTGGTATGGCCATTATGAGTTTCTGGTGATGCCTTTTGGGCATACCAATGCACTGGCTGTGTTCATGGACTTGATGAACTGGATCTTCCGGGAGTTCTTAGATCGCTTTGTGGTCGTCTTTGTAGACGATATTCTGATTTATTCACCTTCTGAGGAGAAGCACGAGGAACACTTGCGAGTGGTGCTTGAGTTGCTTAGAGCCCATAAGCTATATGCTAAGTTTGGAAAGTGTGAGTTCTGGCTAAGAGAGGTTAAGTTCTTAGGCCATGTGGTATCCGGGGAATGGGTGACTGTAGATTCATCCAAGATAGAGGCAGTGCAAGATTGGGCACAACCTAAAAGTGTTTCTGAGATCCATAGTTTTTTGGGATTGGCCGGGTTGTGATATCCCTATTCTGTAATATGTTAATTGTTCCTTAATATGAGCATGATTATGTGTTTAATATGATTTTGTGAGCCATTATCTGAAAATATGTGGTTTTGAATTTCTATCTGTTCACCGTAGGAATATCTGTTTGATTGTCTGCTTTGGAAATTAAATTGAAGGCCTTATCGGCCACAGAACCCGAAATTGACTACGCCACTGTGATTAGCGTAATTTTTAGAGCCTACGGTGAAATTTAATTGGAAATTGATTCGGGTCAAAATAATTAGATTCAGAACGATTAATTAAGTGCCCAATTATTTAATATTGATATTTTTTATTAGTGGGACTTACCTTAAGGGCACTATACACTCAATACCTCTTTTTTTTTTCATTTGGCCGATTTCGGGCTCCTTAGAGAGTGAGAGAGCCGGATTAGAGAGAGAGAGTGTAGGAGATTGAAGATTTCTCAAGAAGCTTGAAGATTTTGGAGTGTAACTCAAGAATTAAGCATAAGTTTGGGAAGATTAAAGCTCCTAGGTGAGTAATCAATCCTTAACATGTGAATTAGAGTTGTGATTTTGTGAATTGAAGATTAACTAGTGATCTAGAGCAAGAAATGAGTTGGTTTTGTTGAATTGAAAGTCATAGAACACATGCATGTAAGGAATTGCTATAAATTTCCATGTTTGAGCACAATGTGTATGATCCATGTTGAATTTTTGGTTTAATTCCATGTATTTGATCATCTCTTCACCAATTAAGTTGAGAATAATGAGTATCTCCCACATGCAAGCACAAACCATGGAGGTGTTGGTCTTAAATGTTGAATTTAATGTGTTGGTGATGAGTTTGGGTCAATTTGAGCCATGCATATGTTTGATTCATGGAATTGAGCTTCATAATGTTGTAATTTGGTGTTTGTATCATGTTAGCACAAGTATATTTGAAGTTTGAGCTATTATATGCATGAAATGTTGATTGGAATATTGAATTCGAGCTCAAGAACATGTTTTGGATTTTCCAAAAAATTTGATGTCCGCTCGAGCGGAAGAACCTCCGCTCAAGCGTAAAATTCGTGCTTCCAGTATATTTTTGCAGACTTGGATGTTCACACGAGTGGGGAAGTTCACGCTCGAGCAGGGAGCTATGTAGACAGACCTTCAGCTCGAGCGCCAGACTTCACGCTCGAGCGTAATTTTGATGCATCCAGTACTTTTGCAAACCTCATGGGTCCGCTCGAGCGGGGAAGTCCGCGCTCGAGCGAAGACCCTGTTTTTGAAAATTGTAAAAAGGCATTCTGTGTTTCGTTTTCTGTTCTCTTTCACTTCTAAATACTCTTAGGCATGCATTGAGCATTGTAATTGAGTTAAAGAGATAAGAATGAAGCCTAAAGAGGAAAATGTGAATTTAGAACGGATCGAATTGTTTATGACCCTTTTGTGTTCATGGAATTGTAGGTCGAGCTCCAGGGCAAACCAACCAACCGATCACTGTGAGTAATATCTTAACAGATATCTCTGAAATATGTTGTTGTCCAATTACTTACTTGTATGTAAGTTTATAAGTTCATTGATTCGATTGGTGGACAATGTTTGCTATACCAACTGAGTGGGCCAGAGGCCAGTCTGATCTGAATAATAGAATGGATAGGCCAGAGGCTGTTTTGACATGAATGGATGGGCCAGAGGCCGTTTTGACATGAATGGATGGGCCAGAGGCCGTTTCGACATGAACGAATGAATGGGCCAAAGGCCAGTTTGTCATCTGAATGGGCCAAAGACCGTTTTGACACAAATGAAAGTTTGAATGGGCCAAAGGCCAGTTTGTCATCTGAATGGGCCAAAGGCCGTTTTGACACGAATAAAAGTTTGAATGAGCCAAAGTCTAGTTTGTTCGGAACCGCAGTCACTTGACCTAAATTGTGTATATATGTTAAATAGAAATATGAATTGGGCCCAAGGCCGTTTGAAGCATGTTGTTCTACATATCATTTGTATAACTTCTGTATTTGATATTATTCACTGGGATTTCGCTCACGCTCATTCATGTGCTTGTAGGTGAGCCAAGAGAAGTCCAAACCCAGCCCCAGTGAAATCTGTGAGGAACAACAAAGGTTTTGAAGAGTCAGCCCTTGCGTCTCACGCACGAGACCCGTCTTTGCCTTTTTGTCATTCTGATTTATTTTGTCATATGGGCGAAGCCTTTGAATATGTTGTATATAGTTTTGTTCGGCTGACCTAGACCTACATGATCCTATATGTACAGAGCTTTGCGTAGTACATATTTTGATGTGAGTTATTAATGTGCATATGTATGGTTTGTTATGATGTGCCATGTAAGCACAGCTCTATGGATAAAATTTTAAATTGCTTCCGTTTGGCCCCCATTAATTCTGTTAAAATACGTTTGGTTTGGTTTTTTGAGGCCGTAGGTAATCTCATGATTACTGGCCGGTTATGTCCTTAACCCTTGGGGGCGGGTTCGGGTCATGACAATTACCGTCGGTTTATAAAGGATTTCTCCAGGCTAACTTTGCCGTTGACTAGATTGACGTGGAAAGGGTTCAAGTTTGTGTGGAGTGAGACTTGTGAAAAGTCGTTCCAAGAGCTTAAGGTTAGACTTACCACCGCTCCAGTCTTGATAATTCCGGAGAGGGGTTTGGGTTATGCAGTATATTGTGATGCCTCATGAGAGGGTTGGGTTGTGTATTGATGTAAGAAGGAAAAGTAGTAGCCTATGGCTCGCGACAGTTGAAAACACACGAGAGGAACTACTCTACACATGACCTAGAGTTAGCAGCTGTGATATTTGCCTTAAAGAGTTAGAGGCACTATTTTTATGGTAAGAGGTTCGAGGTGTTCTCGGATCATAAGAGTCTGAAGTATTTGTTTACACAGAAGGACTTGAATTTGAGGCAAATGAGGTGGATAGAGTTCATAGAAGATTATGACTTCGAGTTGCATTATCATCCGGGGAAGGCCAATGTTGTAGCCGATGCCCTAAGTAGGAAGTCCATTAGGGATGTAGCTTGTATTGCTATCCGAGAATGGGAGATGTTGGGTGCTCTTGGCGAGTTTGACTTGCATCTGGGCGAGTCCGTGGAGTCTGCAGCCTTGTTTTCTGTTGTTGCACAACCTACACTTATGAATCGAGTGTTAGAGGTGCAGGAGGGTGACTTTGAGTAGAAGCCCTCCGGGAGAAGATCTCCAGTGGGAAGGTAGAGAAGGGTTTGACTGTGTATCCTGACCTGAGTGTGAGGTACCGAGACTATTTGTTTGTGCCGGAGTCTTGCCGAGAGAAAGTACTCCGAAAGTTTCACCATTCACGCCTTGTGGTGTATCCAGGAGGTACAAAGATGTATCATGATCTGAGTCGTCAGTTTTGGTGGAGAGGGATGAAGAAAGATGTGGCAGTTTTTGTATCCAAATGCCTTACTTGTCAGCAAGTAAAGGCTGAGCATCAGAGGTCAGTAGGTTTGTTGCAACCCTTACCTACAGCCGAGTGGAAATGGGAGCACGTTACGATAGATTTTGTCATGGGTCTTCCGAGGACTCAACGGGGTAGTGATGCCATTTGGGTGGTAGTGGACTGGTTGACTAAGTCTGCGCACTTTATTTTTATGCGCGTGAGAGATTCGGTAGATCACTTTGCTGACTTGTATATTCGGGACATAGTGAGGTTGCACAGAGTCCTAGTGTCGATCGTTTCAGGTAGAGATCTGCGTTTTACTGCTAGGTTATGGCAGAGTTTGCAGAGTACCTTGGGCACTAGATTGACCTTTAGTACGGCTTACCATCCTCAGAATGACGGGCAGTCTGAGCGTACTATTCAGATACTTGAGGATATGCTCTAAGGCTGTGTCTTTGACTTTAAAGGGTCGTGGGAGAGATACTTACCCTTAGTGGAGTTTGCCTACAACAATAGTTTCCAATCAAGCATTGGCATGGCACTATTTGAGGCCTTGTATGGCCGACTGTGTAGATCTTCTGTATGTTAGGCCGAGGTGGGTGATGCACCTTTGTTGGGCCCAGAGTTGGTGCGAGAAACGACGGAGAAAATAGCACTTATCCGTAAGAGGCTAGTTACAGCCCAGAGTCGCCAAAAGAGTTATGCCAACCATAGGAGGAGACCTTTATCATTTGAGGTGGGTGATCACGTCTTTCTAAAAATATCACCTAGGTGGGGTTTGATGAGGTTTGGGAAGAGTGGGAAGTTGTCCCCTCGATTTATTGGCCCTTTTGAGATCCTTGAGCGGATTGGAGAGGTTGCATACTGTCTAGCTTTACCGCCGCAGTTGTTCGGAGTGCATGACGTGTTTCATGTTAGTATGTTTTGGAAATACGAGCTGGATCCATCTCATGTATTGGATTGGACCGACTTAGAAGTAGACGAGGATGCTTCGTATGAGGAGAGACCGGTGAGGGTCATGGATAGACGGGACTAAGTCTTGCGAGGCAAGACCATTCCCTTGGTTAAGGTATTGTGGAAACATCACGGGATTGAGAAAGCCACTTGGGAACGTGAATTGGAGGTCCGAGAGAAATATCCAGACTTGTTTGTTAACGTTTGAACATGTGTTGAGAATTTTGTTTTGTTGATAAACTCTAAGAACATTGTATATGTTGTGGGTTATGGAAGTATTGAAATCGTTGAATATGTTTCGAAACTATGAGTTTAATTTAACATTGTATATGTTGAATATGTTGTAGAAATGAAAATATGTTTTTAACATTGTATATGTTATGAAACTGTAGAGTATGTGTATTGGAATTTGTTGAATTTCAAAAGAATGCATGTTGAGCTGTATTTGTAAAGTTGTTCTCTTGAAAAAAGATGGAATGATCGATAGAGGATCATGTTGATAACTATTGTATTGTAATCATGTTGAGAATTGAAACGATCGCAATTTTGAAACTTATATATCTAATTTTGGGGACGAAATTCTGTAAGGAGGGAGGTTATAGCAATCCCAGTTTTTCCCCGTCATGTATTGTATTTCGGACTCGGGTCTAGTGGTTGTTGTTGTTGTCTTATTCTTGTTTCCATCCTTTGATTCCTTGTATTTGAGTTTTGGGATATATTGGGTAAGATTGGAACAGGTTGGTTGTGAGTTGGAACAAATGGTTGCCGTCCAGAATTTGGCATCTTTGCTCGAGCGAGGCTTTTTGCGCTCGAGCGAGCCTTGGGTTTGTGCTTCTTCGCTCGAGCGAAGGTTCTTGTGCTCGATCGAGCTTTCTTTGATGTGTCTCTGTAGACACCCCATTTTTGACCGTCCTCAAGACCTGGACGTCACCGCTTGAACACTCGGTGATTATCCATGTTTGTGTTCGTTTGGAGTTCCCGGAGTTCTCGGCTCGCGCGCCTTGCCTCAGGACTTCCGAACTCGACCGTTTTGTGTTTGGTTTTGCACCAAACACTTGTGTTTTGCCTTGGAGGGGCAGGGAATGCTTTGTGAGGCATCCCCACATACCACCGGCTGTGGCTGGAGGCCACCGGCTGGCTGGTGTTGCCATCGGCACTTTATTGTGCCGACCGGCACTATTTTGTGCCGACCGGCACTAAGTTTTGTCAAAATGACACTCTTTGCCGGCCGGACACTGTGCAGTTGCTTTATGAGATATTTTCAGACAGCTGTATAGTTTTGGTTCCCCTCCATACACGTGTATGGAGGGATGACCCTCTTAGTTAGCTTAGCTTGTAAGCTTTGCAAGCTTTGCTTGCCTATAAGAGGAGCACTCCTCTTCTTGGCTTAGGGTTACAAAAATCTTAGCCATTTTAGACAGACCAAGCTCTGGTTTTTGGGGTTAGGATAGATACACATCCTATCTCTCTACTTCTCTCTTGTTTTGTACACTAGGTGTTTAGTTCATACTATTGCACACAAGCACCTAGTGTTTCACTTTCCTCTTGGAGTTGAGGTTATAAGAGCATATTCTTGGTGTTCTTGACTGGTTTGAGGCTTAAGGAGGCATCAAGGTCACCATTGTTGAAGAAAAGCTCCAAGGGTAAGAAACTTACTTTATTTACCCCATTCTTGCACTCCATTTTTACTTGCTTTAGAACTGTTTTTGTGCTTAGTCTTTAACACATAAAAGTTCTATTTTTTAAGCCTCTTTATTGTTTATTAAGAGTGTTTTGTGGTTTGAGCAAGTTTGACCACCCTTAGGCCTTGAAAAGGCCCCTTTTTGTGCTATTTTGTTGAGATCCGAGATTTTTGTGCTTGGGCCTCTTCACCACTGAAATCTTGAGGGATTTCAGTGGTGGAGATGGTGCCATAAAGTCTCCAAAAGGGGAGAGCCACCCCCTCTCCTTAATGTCCTTGAAAAGGGCAAGTTTTGGCCTCCAAAGGAGCACCATGTTTGGTTGTGTTTTGAGCATGTCTTGGCTGCATTTCATGCTTATTATGCCATGATATAACATGTTTCTAAGTTGGTTTAGGTCCCTTATACATGCTTAGCATAGTTGCCTTGTAATGTCTTTTGATCCTCTAACATGCCTAGGTTGTATGCCTTAGCTTCTAGCATGCCTTAGGCTTAGATTTGTGAAGTTTTTGTGCTCATATTTCCATGTTTTAGGTCTGTCTCATGTTGTTTGAGGCAACCATAGCATGTTTAATATAGCCTCTTTGCATTGGGCTTGTTGGCCTTAAGAGCATGAATATGTAGCATGCCTTTGTTTGCATCATTTTGGTAGTTTGGAACCACCTAGCATGCTATTTCAGTCCCTTTGGTGTGCTTGTATGCTTGCCTTAGTGGCCTCTTTAATGCTTTAAAAGCATGTGTTGAATGCTACATGTTTTGGCCTTAATGCATGCCTTTGATTTCAACCCTCTTAGATGCCATCTAAGTGGTCCTTTGGGCCTAATTTGACATGCTAAAAATCTGTTTTGGGTTGATCAATGCATGCCATAATTGCCTTGCATAGGTGTGGTTTAATGCTTCATAGACTTGCTTTGAAGACTTGGGCCATTTGTTGCATGTTTAGCTTGCTTTGTCGCATGATTTGGCATCATGTTTTGCATGATTTTCAGAGCTTTATATGCATACTAATTGTCTATGTTTAACTCATTTCAAGTGTGCTTGAGAGTTGCCATGTTTGTGTCTAAGTGTTGGACCATAATGGCATGTATGTGTGTGTATTTTAGCCTTCATTTTTGGGCATTTTAGCCACTGATTTTGGGCCTATTAGGGGCTGCCCAATTCATATTTAAGTCCACCTTTTACTTGGTTTGCATGCTTGCCTTACATGTTTGCTTGTATGCTTACATAAGTACCTTGCATTGTCCATATTGCATGCTAGCCAACATGCTTAGGATTTCATTGCATTAACATGCATGCTAGGCCTCTTGAGATAAACATGATAGAGGTTCGGCACCCTTGTTTGTCTATATGGTTTGCATGCATTTGAAATCAAAGTTGCATTCTCGGTTCTTTGGGCCATCATGCATAGAAATGCGTGATTGGTGGTCCGGGAATCGAGGCACATGCCCCCTTGAGTCAAAAACATGATAAGGGGTGTGTATAGTGCATAAATATCTTGAATCACATTGCCATGCATAGTTTTGTCCTCTGCTACTGTGAGTTGCAGGTTCTACAGGCATTTTGTGCCGACCGGCACTGTTTAGTGCCGACCGGCAGTCATTTGGCAGCTGATGGATTTATTTTGTGCCGGTGGCCTCCTCCTTCAGCCGGTGGTGCTCTACCCCAGCCGGTGGTACTCCCCAGTGCCCTGAGAGGCACTCCTGGGACTTTGGTAATTTTCTGAGGAGGAGAGCAGAGGAAACAGAGGCAATCCGTGCATGGCAGTGCGGTTCCGAACCAGTCCCGAGCGCGTGTTGCATCCGAACCTCACCCCGAGGCGATTTACTGTTTAAATTAGATTAATTATTTTATTAATTTAGTTGATTTGTAATATTTTAATTAGCTTGCGTAGTTAGTTAATTTGTATATTCTTTCGGTCCCTCCGAGTGAGGGCGTATTTGTAATAAGTGTGTGTGAGTGGGTGTATGTCTTCCAATCCCCACTTCTTTCTCCCTTTTATTTACCCGCTTATGATGGTAGATTAGGGCACATCTAAATTAGCATACCTTATGCAATGCATGCGTGCATTCATGCATTTGTTTACATGCACCGGGCTCGGTACATCATACAAACTGCATGCAATTTTCAATTCCAAAATTGAATACGTGCTACTCGCGCATTTCACATGCCATGTTTAGGGTTAGCCGAGCCTACTCTAGATTGCATCTATGCCTGTGTTGCATTAGCCACTTAACATGAACTAGGTCATGCATGTTTGCTAACCGGGTTATTATTTTTGGCACGGAGTACGATGTAAGTTTTTACGATTTAGCATATCGCACGCGTGTGAATGTTTGCCATGACAGTATGATTGCCATGCGGCTAAATGCTTATGTGTTATAAACTGTTTGAATGCCTGTGGGTGGAGGTTGGATTGCTTGAGTTGGAATAACTCATTGAAATCCGTATTTTAGCCTACTTGCGAGTAGCAAAAACCAACAGGTTTTTCGAGACAAAACGGATATGCAATGTTTATTTCCAAATTAGGCGATCTAGTCTATACTTGTTTGCTGTGCGCATAACATAGTAATTCTAGGTTAATAATTGGGATAAGAACGCATAATGTTTTCAAACTCGGATATCACGGTTAGTAGAGGCCGGTCTTCGGACCGGGCGAAAGGGGGTGCTCATAGCTGACCTTCCCCGATCGTACCCAAGCTCTCGAGTCAAGACATTTGGTGATGACGGACACGTGGCCTTCGGCACCGAGTCAGGGTTTCCTAAATTTCCCATTTTAAAAAAAAATATTTAGGTGGCGACTTTGTAATCTAGCAAAGCAGTCCATGTTTGGCACTACTTTTTTTTAAAAAAATCTGTTTTCTTCAAAACGATTTGCCAGAGGTGGACTCTTTGGTTCAGATTGAGAACCGCACCATCCAAACAAAACGGAAGAGTCCGAGCTGTAGCGAGGTCCCCCGCGGGCTTGTTACAGTTTCTGGCGACTCTGCTGGGGATTTTTAGAGAGCTTGACTCGAACTCGTGATATCCTGTTTTGATTTCGTTTATGTGTCTCTTTGCATTGCATGTGCATTGGTGCGCCTAGGACACCGTGTTTGCCATCTGCCATTCCTGAACGGTTTGCCGGAGGCTTGTCTTGTCAAGGCATGACCGTAAGGCTGACCGGTTATGGGCTCTGACAGCATGGGAACACAAACCCCGGTTTTACCGGGGCACCCTTTTTGACCATTCGACCTAGTGCATATCGGAATCCATAGTGACCATTCCAAATTAGGACAGGTGGCTTACCCGATTTTAGGTTGTTTGAAACCGCTGTGTGCGTAGTGAAACCCTAGCTCCTGACAAAATAGGACAGGGAAACCCTACCCCAAACGTAGGGGTGTATCGGCTCTCTTTTACCTGTTATGTGCTTTTAGAGTGTATCTCTGCAGGGAACGCATATATCAGTTTGCAAGTTTGGGTATCCGGCCCGAGGGCACCGATAACAGTTGTCAAGAATCAGTTGTATCTGTGGGTATCAGTTCAGCTTTGAATAGTGATTCTGGGGAATAGTGATCAGTAGTAGAGTACAGTTATCCGGCTACATCCGTGCTTGATCTGTCTGGGGCTGAAATGCTGTTTGTTTTCCGTTTCAGTTCAGAGATTCAGAGGGTCGATCCGGAACAGTTAGTGTCTTCTCCTTGCTGCGGCAGGACTTAGCATGACGCAGAATTCAGAAGAAATCGTGGTCATGACGGCCGCGTTGGATCAAGAAATCACCTTACATGATGAGACTACTGTTGACATGCCGCATCCGCCCAGATCGCCGGCCGCGCACCCGGTTTGGGCCCCTCAGCTATATCAGGCTCGCGAGCCCACTACATTTGAAGTAATGGGGATGATAGGTGATCTTCAAAGATCCGTGACGGATCTCGCCTATGGAATGACAGTTTCGCCGCCAGCCGCATCATACGTCGGAGGCTTTGTACCCCAAGAGCCCCCGCTACTGGGACGAATTGTGATTGAACTCAACCAACCGGAGATGACCTCCAGTTATGGTAACGATGCAGCAAACCAAACTCTAGATCAGGCCGAGGCCAGAGATAAAGGCAAGATGAAGGCAGATGCCGACCCTATCGGACAACTGCTGTGGGCAGTGGAAGCTTTGAAAGCCAGGGGGATGAACAAGCAACAGGTATCTGCAGTTGTGACAAAAGCTGTGGAGGGTGCTTTCCCCACTCCGCCTGAGGGCAGTTCCAGTCAATCAGAGAATCGGGATAGGCCCCGTCATACCAAAACAGTTCTTCCCGCTCCCAACCTTGCACCCGAGAGGGATCAGAAATCCAAGGCCGCCCCCGCCGATCCGTTCGCTAGTGCATCTAGCAAGAGTGCTCAGGTCCCGAAGTATCTGCCCCGAGGGCACAGGGTCTTCCACCCTCTTTACATGCCTCTGTCTAGGGCACTGTTGATTTTGGCCAAAAAGGGGCATCTCAAACCCTTGGAGCCCCGGCCCCTACCGAAGAATCTCCCTGCCGCACATGATGCTTCTCTGTACTGTGCGTACCATCAGCAGACAGGCCATGCCACTGACAATTGTTTTCGCCTCCGTCACGAGGTGCAGGATCTGATTGACAACGAGGTTATCCTCCCACCCACCTCGGCCAAGTCAGTCACTACGGAGTTCTTGGATTTTGAGGACACAGATACTGCGAGTATGTAATCAGAAGGTGAACCGCCTGTGGGCAATGCTTGGCGCATTTTTGGATGTGGCGTTTGGCACGCATTTTTGGGCACCTATTAATTTCTGTAAATTCTGACTTGGGTGTCGAGTCAGTCTTCTGTTTTGTCTTGAGCCTGTCTCATTGTTTTGAGACATTCCTTTTGCTTAAGGGTCTGTCTAATTGTAATGAGTCAGTCCCTCTTGTATAGAGTACCATGGTGATTTCGGGGTTGTTGCCTCAAACACCGTCTTATCTTATAAACGGTTGTTTTTGCTTTTTGAGTCTGTTTCTGTCAGGGAGCCAGTTATGCCAACAAATCTAAATGAAACAGCCATGGCCACCATGTGTCATATTTGTTGCTATTCGAGTTAGCCGCGCCAGAGGGTGTAAATGGAACGACAGCACATACCGCTTGCTCTCTTGTGCCTTAAACATCGTTATGATGACCTAAGCTTTTCATAAAACCCTTTTCGAACACTGCGGTGGTGAAAACAAAGAGGAAGTAATTCCTCGGGTTTTGTAAAATTTTGATCATTTTGAGAAAAAAGAAACGCATGCTAAGCTTTTCATGAATGAAATCATGCTTGTCGGCGTAAGTACTGAGAAGGACCCTGGCCTGATCCAGACTGGTTCCACATTATCTTCAGCACGAGCGATTTGTCGCTTTCTTAAAAACTTTCAAAAACAAAATATTTTGTGCAGTCTCGCGAAGACTTGTGTGGAATCGCTCTTAAGATTGTGTAGCCCACGATCGCTCTCGGCCTCAAGATTCGATTTATCTGTTGCGAACCGGAATCCGTTCAGAACATTCAACGGTGCCATGAAACGCCTGTATGGCCCATTTTGAAGCAGCCCTCGAGCAAGAGGCCTCAAAGTCAGATCAGGGAGATCAGATCCCACCAAGCAAAGCTCGAGAAGCAACCGTGATGGACTTTTCCTGCAAATCAACCCAACAGCCGCTCTCCCGGATACAGAGGGCTTCCATTTCAAAAACCATTTGGCATGGGCTTGCTACACTTTTACCCTTTGAGAGGCTCGCTGGGCCGAAAACCCGGAAGGGCGGTCCAGGCAAAAGTTAGAGCAAAGAAAGGAAAAGACAAAAAAGAAAAATACAAAAAGAAACAAAAAGAAGAGAAAAAGAACAAACAGCAAGCAAAAAAAATGAATGATGAAAATACAAAAGAAAAAAGAAAGAGAAGAAGAAAAGAAAAAGAAAGAAGAAAAAAAAACATAGCTCGCAAGGTCGAAAACCCGCATTGGGCACCTTGGCAAAAATTAGAGCCTAAACAGTGAAGGTTAAAATACCCGAGTGTACCTTAACCGGAACTACGTAAGGCTTGATTCCCATGTTTGGGATACGTAGGCAACTTCATCCTGAAGTCCAGCCCCAACGCTTCCATAGCGTCTCAGTCCATGTCATGGTTTTGATCACCTTTGCCTCCTCCGAATCCAGAGTCTCAATTACAAGCAACCGGGAGCTACGTGATTAACTTCCTCTTAAAGCCCAAACCGCCAACACCTTCCAGGTGACTGTGTCCATATATTGATTCAAACCGTCTTCGGCTCCTCCGCGACTGAGGGCCCAATCATCATCAACAAGGACTGGCTTACAATGTGCCGCGGCATCATCCAAGCAAGGGGCAACTTCCCGTTGCCATATAGTGCCATAAGTTGCCCTGAGTTACCGCCCAAACTAGGGGTAACTTTCCGTTGCCTTATCCCCCCCCTTAAGCCAGGGGCAATTTCCCATTACCTCCGATCCGAGGTTGCATATCTCGAGGGTAAGTTCTATGTTCGTTGAGCGTTCACTATTTGCGAAAATAGTTTTTGAAAGTTTTCATTAAAGTTGACTTATTTTCTCGAAAACTATTTCATTTTTCAAAATAGGACCATGTTTGGACCCAAAAGGAGAATTTTCAGTGCGCACAGCCTGATTCGCATGATTTTCAAATCAAAAATTGAAAGCAAGCATGTTAATCTGACGTTCATTTTGATCAAAACTGTTTTAGAAAGAAAACAAAAAAATGGTCAAAGTAATGAACTAGGGGCACAGTTTGAGTCAGGTGTTCTGTCTCTCCCTTGTCATCAACACGCCTGCCAGGAAAGCACTTTATCTATCAGAAGAAATAGCCGTGAGCTAGCTGTATTCGGCATGAATCCACCGCTTCCTATTCATCCATCAATCACCCTGGGGAGGGATGAAAAATGAGAGAATAAAGAATAGAGAGGTGTAAGTCGAGAGAAAAGTGAACAAGAGGGTTTTGAGAGAAAAACCGAGCTTGAGGGCCGAGTGGTGTGAGAATCACACAAATCAGAAAGGGTGGGAAACCTGCCCGTAGGAATTGGCTCCTCAAGGTCTTTTGTTTTCAAGCACGTGTGTGTCGTGTCCTTTGATTTGTCGGTCTCAATTTAGCTTTGAGTCTTTTCCGAGTGTATCTCGTTGTGTTTAGGTCGTGTGCCTTTTATTTTCTTCACTTGAGTCCTTTCACTGTGTTCAGTTGTAGGCTCGATACCCCGGTTGTGAAACCCCTCTTCCAAAGATTAATCGTTTGTGCTCAGGATGCTGTGCCATTCTCTACATTCGTGCGCGAAGCAAGAGAAAGAAAAGGAAATTTGGGACATCCGAGTGAGTTTCAACTTCAACCGTTTCAGTTTTGTGATCCGTCTTGTCAGATTGGGTTATTTGTTCAGGGTTTGCTGTGTGCAGAATGGACCGAGTGCTGTGTTATGGGCTGCATGCAGACTAATCCCCAGCAGAGTATGGGTTGTGTGTCCAGTTTGAGTAGTGGTTTGTATGAGTTGTTTGCTGTTAATTGGTTGGTTATCCGATTATCATAGTGCAAATGCTCAATTTTCAGACAACAGATCAATATCATTTACATTTGAGGTGTAATATGATGCAATGCAGTGCAGGGTATGAAATATACACGAATGTAAATACTTTTTAGACAAAAAGTTTGTTTCATTTCATATCATCTTTTCAAGTACATAAGTTTTGGAAACAAAATCTGCCTGCGGCAGTACAAAATACTCTATCTACCAACAAAAGAGAAAAGAATAAGAAAAGAAATAAGAAAAAAAAAACAGCAAAAGTCTGGGTCATCAGCATCATCAATGGCCTCGCGCCGGGGGATCTGTCCTCGCCCTCTTCCTGGGCAGAAGTCCAGGAGCATCACCAGAAGTGTCACTATCCGAGCCGAGCCCGAGCTGCCCCCGGCCTCCTCCTCGGATGACTCCGCCTCCTCCTCAGACTCGTCATCTGGAACTGGAGCCCGCGAGCTACTCCCGACATGAACGCGCCCCCCTCTGGTACGAGGATATGCTCTGCCATCCCGAGTAGAAATGGGAGGTCCAGCTGGAGCGCCACCCACCGGGGGAATCTGGAAGGGAGGCTGAAACAGCATGAAAAGACAAATGCATCAGTATATTGAGCAGTGAATCAGTGTAGAATGCAGTGTATGAGTACAGTGTATGTGAATATGCAGAGAATCAGTGCAGAATGCAGTGTATGAGTACAGTGTATGTGAATACTGAGAACAGATGAATCAGTGCAGAATGCAGTGTATGAGTACAGTGTATGTGAACACCGTGAGCAGTTTATCAGTGCAGAATGCAGTGTATGAATACAGTGTGTGAGTGCCGTGAGCAGTTATCAGGTTTTGCGCAGTACATCAGATTGTATGAAACAGTCAGAGAAGACATACCGGAATGCTGTAAAGAGCCAAGATGTCGAAGGTCCGCTGCAGCATCCCCATCATGGAGGCATTCAACTCCACGGACTGCCGGGTGTACTCGGAGGATGCCTGCAAAAGTATCAGATGCATCAGTATTCTGTGGAATATCGAATAAACTGAAATGGAATGACAATGCAAGATACGAAATGAAGTGATACATACCGGAGGCAAGTCGGGAATACCGGCTAACTCATGACCAGCCGGGGGAGGAGCAAAGGGGATCTGAAAGGTCTCCCCACCCTGCCCTCTGTATGTCAGCATAGTGGGCAGAGCAGGCCAACCGGCCCCCCGTCCCCTCTGAACCCCGCCCCTGCCGCGAACTCGAGCCCTCCTCGGCGCTCCTCCTCCTACTCCTGCTCCGGCCGCCGGCGCCGCAGGTCTCTCTCTCTCAGCTCGGCGACCACCACTCAGCGGCCGCATGATGAAGGTCCGGACGTACTCTGAGTAATCGCCCTCGCCTCTGAAGCCGTCTGCCTCCCAGCCGATGGTGTAGTCCGCCATCTGCTCGGCGGTGAACCTCTCCGTATCCCGCATATGCTCGGGAGGGTGTACCGGGACTATCTGCTCAGGTAACCCTAAGGTCTGACGCAAGAAGCGCTCGCCTAGGTACCAAGCCCGACAGACCGGGCCCTCCAGCAAAAATCCGGTAACGCGAGGTATCGACGGCGCCAGCAAACCGATCCCGCGCCACGGCTGGCAGTGGAGCCCAAGGCTGCCAGGTGATCTGAAATTGAAATACAGTGTGTTACCTACTGTTATTGCTAATGTACAGTGAAAAGACGAAGCTTAAATGAACTGCAAGTAAAACATACCTCGGCAGGGGTGATGGTGTCAAAGTAGCGGCGGAAGAAGCTGAAGGTCTCCCGGGGCCTCCGCACGCACCTCCCGTCGAAGCGGCGTGAGAAAGGAACGACCAGAGGGGTCTCTGCATCGGGTACAGGAGCGAGCCTAGGGAAGTAGGCGTAAACCCACAACTGCAAGATAGATACCAGTGCATTTATCAGATAAAGCAGAATACAGAATAAAAAGCAGAAATAGCAGAGCCGTGTGTTGTGCAATGTAAAGCAGAGTATGTGTGTACAGTGTGAGCAGTGTACAGTCAGTGTAAAGCAGAGTATGTGTGTACAGTGTGAGCAGTGTACAGTCAGTGTAAAGCAAAGTGTGTGTGTGCCGTGTGTACAGTATACAGCAAGTGTAAAGCAGAGTATGTGTGTGCCGTGTGTACAGTATACAGCAAATGTAAAGCAGACTACAGTGTGTACAGTACAGAATACAGAAAGTATGTAGAGCAGAAATATAAAGCAGAGAAGAAGACATACCTCCCAAGCCCGCCAGTAGCCCCCGAGCAACTGCCCGCTGCCACGAGAGACTGAGCTCATGTAGCCGTAGAGGGTGGCCAGAGCGGCGCCGCCCCAGTCATATCGCAGGAGGTCCCGGACGTCCACCAGTGCGCTGAGAAGGCAGAGAGGCACGGTGTTCGCCCGGTCGGCGAAGAGGGTCGTCCCTAACAAAAACATCATAAAGCCGCGTGCGTACTGCTCTACAGCCGCCTCGGTCATCGGAGCCGCCGCCACCAACGCAGGCTGCACTCTGAACTGCACCTCAAACCAGGAGTAGCGGACAAAGCCTGGACGAGCTAGAGGTGGCGCCTCACCAAGCAAGTAGATCTGAGCGGCGATCCACTCGTCCATGTCGGTGTCGAAGGGGATCGGATCACCCCCTACCCCGATGCCGGTGAGCACCGAAAAGTCGTAGGGAGTCATCGTCATGTCTCCCGCTGCAGATAGGTGGAAAGAGTCGGTGGTGTCCCACCACCTCTCTGCCAAGGCGGCAAGGAGAGGTCTGCAGGCGGAGAGCCTGGAAAGTCCCCTGCAAAAGGAACTGAAACCCGCATCGTCCACGATGCGTCGAACCGCCTCGGGAAGCTCCAAGTACCAATCTCGAGCCGCGACATTCCCATACCCGCGGATGGCATGGGAATCTCCCTGTTTTCAAGCAAATAGTTGCAAAGCAATATGAAATGTACAGTTTCGAAGAAACAGTTAAAGTCAGTACAAATCTAGCATGCGTGCAAGTCTTTCAGATTCAAACAGAAACCGGGTACCGGTGTGCTTACAGTAAACTACGGCGCGTGATGCGTCAGTGTGTTTTGAGTGGTCCAGTGTAAACTTGGTGCACGTGTGCACGTTTTTCAGATGCAAGCAAATGTCAGGTTTCAGTGCACCAGTAGGTGGACTACGGCCTGTGATGTGTCAGTACTCCCATGGGATCAGTGTAAACATAGCATGTGTGCGTGTTTTTCAAAGTTCAAACGGATGCCAGGTCCCGGTATGTTTCAGTGAATTACCAACGTGTGATGCGTCTGCGTGTTTGTGTGATTCAGTGCAAGTCTAGCATGCGTGCGAGTTTTCAGATTCAAATAAGCACCGGGTGTTGGTGAGTTCATGTCAAAAGTGCAATGTGTGCCGTGTGTTTGGGTGATTCAGGCTAGTGCAGTGTGTGTGCATGTGTGTCGGTCCTAAGCAGATATCAGTTGTGAAGTTATCTACAATCAACTACAATATACGGCATGTCAGAATTAAGCAGTTAACGGGTGCAGTTAGCTACGGCAGTCGACAGAAAATTCTACATTGCAGAAAATAAAACAAAGTAGAGATGTTACCTGGAAGCGCCGAAGGACAGGTGCGAGGTCGGCTCGCGCAGGAGAAGCTCCGGGTCCAGCGCTCGGTCGAAACCGCGGAAGTGGCGAAGTCCATCGGGTGGTAGAATGTGAATAGCCGGCCGGTAGGTCGCCGGATCAAATGGGCGCTCGCTCAACGGGAGAAGCTCAACCCCGGGATCCATCTCGTGATCCGAGGGGGATTCCCGACATGTGGATGCGGAAGAAAGCCATGGCAAGGGAGAGAAAAATAGCGGAAAAGGAAAACCGAGCAAGAATGTGAAAAGGTCAACCGAAAAAAAGCAAGAGCGGAGCCGGAAAGGCGGGAAGGCGGAAGGAAGATGAAAAGACACGAAAAGGGAGAGAGAAAACGAGGGGAACAAGTCCCGAAAAGGCGAAAATAGCAAAGGATCCCGAAATGAGATTTCGATCGGGTGGAAATGTCCGAAACGCGAAGAATATCGCGAATCCGACGGTAAAACGAGCGTGAAACGCGAAGAAACGGTGAAAAAAATGAGAGAACAAAGCTCTAGAGAGAGAGAGAGGGTGTTTTCGGCGGAAGAGGACGTGAAGAATAGGGTTTAGAAGCCCTATTTTATAAAGCCCATAGCGAAATGCCGAATCTGCCCCCGATCAGGCATTTTCTGCCGGTCGGCACTATTTTGTGCCGGTCGGCACATTATTGTGCCGGTGGAGAAGTTTAGGCAGCCGGCGGCAGCCGGTGACTACCTAGCCCAGCCGGTGGTGTTCCCAAGGTCTTGTTTAGGCTAGATGAGGGGTTTTGGGTCTTCATAGCTCAAGAAAGTGCAAGAAAGTGCATCCCCGACGCTCAACCGGCCTCCGTTTTGACCTCGGACCGTGTCTTCTGTGCGTGGCACTCAAATTCAAGCAAAAATTGTATCCTTTTGTCTTCTATAAGATTTAAAAAGGTTGCCCCGCGTGCGTTGCATGCATCCATCGCATTGTCCGGGGGGGGTCGCATCGCGCCGTTTCGCGCATCCCTTGGGACTTGCGCTGTTTTGCATTTCTTTTTTTTATCAAATGAGGTATGCGTGCCTCATTTCGCATTTCATTGCATCTCGAGGCACGTATGCCTCGTTTTGCACTTCATTTTCCATCAAATGAGGTATGCGTGCCTCATTTCGCATTTCATTGCATCTCGAGGCACGTATGCCTCGTTTTGCACTTCATTTTCCATCAAATGAGGTATGCGTGCCTCATTTCGCATTTCATTGCATCTCGAGGCACGTATGCCTCGTTTTGCACTTCATTTTCCATCAAATGAGGTATGCGTGCCTCATTTCGCATTTCATTGCATCTCGAGGCACGTATGCCTCGTTTTGCACTTCATTTTCCATCAAATGAGGTATGCGTGCCTCATTTCGCATTTCATTGCATCTCGAGGCACGCATGCCCCGTTTTGCATTTCATTTTCCATCAAATGAGGTATGCGTGCCTCATGAGCATTTCATCTTATGAGCCGGGTCTGGCGGGACCGAAAACACGCACGGTCTGACGAGACCTTAAACACACCCGGTCTAGGAGACCTTAAATCCTCGGGAGGTGCAAGACCTTCGGTGCATTAAGGTGCACCCCATCGCATTTGGCATGCATCATATCGCACTGTCTTCTGCACTCGCGTTGTCTAAACGCATCGCACTATTTTGCGCATCTCATTGCATTGTGCATGCATTCAATCGCGCTATCTTGCGCATCACACCGTCCTGTACACGCAGGGTCCGGCGGGACCGAAAACACGCACGGTCTGACGAGACCTTAAACACGCCCGGTCTAGGAGACCTTAAATCCTCGGGAGGTGCAAGACCTTCGGTGCATTAAGGTGCACCCCATCGCATTTGGCATGCATTATATCGCACTGTCTTGTGCACTCGCGTTGTCTAAACGCATCGCGCTATTTTGCGCATCTCATTGCATTGTGCATGCATTCAATCGCGCTATCTTGCGTATCACACCGTCCTGTGCACGCACCGTCCGGCGGGACTGAAAACACGCACGGTCTGGCGAAACCTTAAACCCGTCCATTTGCATTGTTTTGCATCTCAAAAGCCGTGCGTTGGCGCGCATTTCAAACATTATGCATCATGTGCATTTCAAATGCATACATTTTGCATCCCGGTCTAGGAGACCTTAAATCCTCTGAAGGTGCAATTCCTTCGGTGTTTGTCGTGCCCGAACGACTTTCGGTGGTCTGGTAAAGCCACCTGTCTGTGTTTGCGGTGAGTTCCTAGAAGACCAACTAGGATGGTGAAAACTAGAGTTTGAATGGCTTATGCCTAGAACGCAAAGGTTCGGAATTTCCGAGACTAAAGTCTGGTTTAAATACCCAGGGGGTGTACCCTCGGCTTGAAATCTGTATGGAAGCCCCATAGGTTGAGGCGGCGTGTTTACGCCTCGATTCTGGATACCGAACCAACCTAGTATATCGCCCTGTTGGTAAGATAGGGAAAGCTGCGATCATAGTCGTTGCATCAACATGCATTTGTCATGCATCATCGTAAAATATTACATATGTCATGCATTTCAAAAACAAAAAAAAACAACATGCATTGTCATGCATCATTGTAAAATATTGCATATGTCATGCATTTCAAAAAAAAAAAAAACATACATTTGTCATGCATCATCATATATATTGTATATGTCATGCATTTCAAAAAACAAAAAAAACAAAAAAAAACATGCATGTGTCATGCATATCATTGTAGTTAGGTGTGTATGTCATGCATTTTCTGTAAATATCCATTTCTATTGCATCGTAGTTTGCATGCATCCATTGCATCACCTCCATCCATGGCTTGCGCCTTTCCAGGTTGAGCTTGGTCTGGTATGTGCCCCTACTTTTCACGTCGAAGCACAGTTTTTGTGTACGCGCCTATTCCTTGATGAGCTTGGTTTGAGGGTTGCGGCACATTTCCTGTGTTAGACGCGGTTCGTATGCGTACATGCCTTTCCTAGGTAAGATTCGGTTTGGCCCGCGTGCCATATCCATTGTATCCATTTCCGTTGCATTGTAGTGTAATTGTTGCGTCCGGCATTAGGATCATTATTCCCTCCTCAGCGGGTCGTTTCCCCACTTATGTCATTCCACCCAATACTTGTTCTTGTGTCCGTGCGAAGTACTCATAGATCAGACATCGTTCTATGGGAGACGGACTTGTTACTTCCATCAACCTATTTGACATTCGTGTGGTTTCGAATCGCTCACGATTGAATCATGATTCAATTGCCCTGCATGTAGTTTGCATTGCATATAGTTTCAATTGCATTGCATATTAGTTGCATTATTTATACATAGTTTTGTATATATTGCATATCATTTTGCATTCATTTTGCATTGTCATGCATGTTGCTAACAATATTGTACCTGTTAAGTTTGCTTTCTTTGCAGGCACGATATTGTATGTACGGCTCATTTGAGGCCGGTGCAACCGGACGAGCCGCACAGGTATTGTATCCTCCGAGTGAGACGTATCGAGATTTGCATAATTCTCTTACATCCTTTCTACATTGTAGTGTAGTTTGGCGTATGCTAGCTTATAACTGTTGCATGTGTGCTTCATTACAGCTTCCTTTGCATGATCGTAAGTTATGCTCGGCCTTTTGCATCGTCAGTTGCATCTTGCCCCCGCCTACGGGCGCATACCTTATCTGCGGCTTGTATGCCTGTGCATGAACTACGCTGGTTTGATTCCTAAGGGATACGTAGGCAGCTTGCGAGTTCAACCATTTGCGCTTTGTATGTTTGTCCAAGTCTTCGGCCTTGTCAAAAATGGGTCGTCTTTGGGCTTTGACATTCACTCCCGTCATTGTTATGACTTTCGAGTTCTGTCAAAGAGGGGCAACTGTAGACACCCCATTTTTGACCGTCCTCAAGACCTGGACGTCACCGCTTGAACACTCAGTGATTATCCATGTTTGTGTTCGTTTGGAGTTCCCGGAGTTCTCGGCTCGCGCGCCTTGCCTCAGGACTTCCGAACTCGACCGTTTTGTGTTTGGTTTTGCACCAAACACTTGTGTTTTGCCTTGGAGGGGCAGGGAATGCTTTGTGAGGCATCCCCACATACCACCGGCTGTGGCTAGAGGCCACCGGCTGGCTAGTGTTGCCATCGGCACTTTATTGTGCCGACCGGCACTATTTTGTGCCGACCGGCACTAAGTTTTGTCAAAATGACACTCTTTGCCGGCCGGACACTGTGCAGTTGCTTTATGAGATATTTTCAGACAGCTGTATAGTTTTGGTTCCCCTCCATACACGTGTATGGAGGGATGACCCTCTTAGTTAGCTTAGCTTGTAAGCTTTGCAAGCTTTGCTTGCCTATAAGAGGAGCACTCCTCTTCTTGGCTTAGGGTTACAAAAATCTTAGCCATTTTAGACAGACCAAGCTCTGGTTTTTAGGGTTAGGATAGATACACATCCTATCTCTCTACTTCTCTCTTGTTTTGTACACTAGGTGTTTAGTTCATACTATTGCACACAAGCACCTAGTGTTTCACTTTCCTCTTGGAGTTGAGGTTATAAGAGCATATTCTTGGTGTTCTTGACTGGTTTGAGGCTTAAGGAGGCATCAAGGTCACCATTGTTGAAGAAAAGCTCCAAGGGTAAGAAACTTACTTTATTTACCCCATTCTTGCACTCCATTTTTACTTGCTTTAGAACTGTTTTTGTGCTTAGTCTTTAACACATAAAAGTTCTGTTTTTTAAGCCTCTTTATTGTTTATTAAGAGTGTTTTGTGGTTTGAGCAAGTTTGACCACCCTTAGGCCTTGAAAAGGCCCCTTTTTGTGCTATTTTGTTGAGATCCGAGATTTTTGTGCTTGGGCCTCTTCACCACTGAAATCTTGAGGGATTTCAGTGGTGGAGATGGTGCCATAAAGTCTCCAAAAGGGGAGAGCCACCCCCTCTCCTTAATGTCCTTGAAAAGGGCAAGTTTTGGCCTCCAAAGGAGCACCATGTTTGGTTGTGTTTTGAGCATGTCTTGGCTGCATTTCATGCTTATTATGCCATGATATAACATGTTTCTAAGTTGGTTTAGGTCCCTTATGCATGCTTAGCATAGTTGCCTTATAATGCCTTTTGATCCTCTAACATGCCTAGGTTGTATGCCTTAGCTTCTAGCATGCCTTAGGCTTAGATTTGTGAAGTTTTTGTGCTCATATTTCCATGTTTTAGGTCTGTCTCATGTTGTTTGAGGCAACCATAGCATGTTTAATATAGCCTCTTTGCATTGGGCTTGTTGGCCTTAAGAGCATGAATATGTAGCATGCCTTTGTTTGCATCATTTTGGTAGTTTGGAACCACCTAGCATGCTATTTCAGTCCCTTTGGTGTGCTTGTATGCTTGCCTTAGTGGCCTCTTTAATGCTTTAAAAGCATGTGTTGAATGCTACATGTTTTGGCCTTAATGCATGCCTTTGATTTCAACCCTCTTAGATGCCATCTAAGTGGTCCTTTGGGCCTAATTTGACATGCTAAAAATCTGTTTTGGGTTGATCAATGCATGCCATAATTGCCTTGCATAGGTGTGGTTTAATGCTTCATAGACTTGCTTTGAAGACTTGGGCCATTTGTTGCATGTTTAGCTTGCTTTGTCGCATGATTTGGCATCATGTTTTGCATGATTTTCAGAGCTTTATATGCATACTAATTGTCTATGTTTAACTCATTTCAAGTGTGCTTGAGAGTTGCCATGTTTGTGTCTAAGTGTTGGACCATAATGGCATGCATGTGTGTGTGTATTTTAGCCTTCATTTTTGGGCATTTTAGCCACTGATTTTGGGCCTATTAGGGGCTGCCCAATTCATATTTAAGTCCACCTTTTACTTGGTTTGCATGCTTGCCTTACATGTTTGCTTGTATGCTTACATAAGTACCTTGCATTGTCCATATTGCATGCTAGCCAACATGCTTAGGATTTCATTGCATTAACATGCATGCTAGGCCTCTTGAGATAAACATGATAGAGGTTCGGCACCCTTGTTTGTCTATATGGTTTGCATGCATTTGAAATCAAAGTTGCATTCTCGGTTCTTTGGGCCATCATGCATAGAAATGCGTGATTGGTGGTCCGGGAATCGAGGCACATGCCCCCTTGAGTCAAAAACATGATAAGGGGTGTGTAGTACGTCCGCGGGGGACCTCAGCTACAGTTCGGACTCTTCTTTTTGTGTGTTGCGGTTCTAAATCTGAACCAAAGAGTCCAACTCTGGCAAATCGTTTTGAGAAAAACAGATTTTGTAAAGAAGTGCCAAACATGGACTGCTTTGCCAGATTACAGAGTCGCCACCTAAATATTTTTAAAATGGGAAATTCAGGAAACCCTGACTCGGTGCCGAAGGCCACGTGTCCGTCATCACCAAATGTCTCGGCTCGGGAGCTTGGGTACGATCGGGGAAGGTCAGCTATGAGCACCCCCTTTCGCCCGGTCCGAAGACCGGCCTCTACTAACCGTGATATCCGTTTTTGAAAACATTACATGCTCTTATTCCAATTATCAACCTAGAATTACTATGTTATGCGCACAGCAAACAAGTATAGACTAGATTGCCTAATTTGGAAACAAACATTGCATATCCGTTTATTTTGAAAATGCTTTGGAATTTGCTACTCGCAAGTAGGCTAAAACACGGATTTCAATGAGTTTTCCCAACTTACGCAATCCAACCTCCACCCACAGGCATTCAAACAGTTTATCTTACATAAGCACTTAGCCGCATGGCAAGCATACTGTCATGGCAACATTCACACGCATGTGGTATGCTAAAGCGTAAATACTTACATCGTACTCCGTGCCAAAACAGTAAACTAGTTAGCAAACATGCATGCCCTAGTTCATGTTAAGTGACTAATGCAACACAGCATAGATGCAATCTAGAGTAGGCTCGGCTAACCCTAAGCATGGCATGTGAAATGTTTCACGTAGCACGTATTCAATTTGGAATTGAAAATACGATGCAGTTTGTATGATGTGCCGAGCCCGATGCATGTCAACAAATGCATGGATGCACGCATGCATAGCATAAGGTATGCTAAAATAAATATACCCTAATCTACCATCATAAGCAGGTAAATAAAAGGGAGAAAGAAGTGGAGGTTGGAAGACATACACACACTCACCCACACTTATTACATTTTTGCCCTCACTCGGAGGGTCCAAAATAATAATACAGTCCAACGAATGAATGAATCAAATATTACAAATTCTAATTACTAAAATTAAAGCAAAATAAATGCAATGGGGGCCTCAGCCCTGCCTTGGGATGCGCGAATGATGGATGCTCGATCCGACTTGCCCGGAAAACCCATGCCGTGGCACTGCTGCTTCTGTTTTCACTGTCCTGCCTCTCCAAAATTCCCAAAGTTCTGGAATACCTCCCACATGGTCTGAAGTATCCCACCGGCTGCGGGAAATGATCGCCGGTTGCTTCAATTGTCCACCGGCTGCGTGTGGAGTTTATCGGCACAAAAATAGTGCCGGTCGGCACATTATATGCCGGCCGGCAGAAAATCCCTGCAGCAGACAGTTTGACAGCAGCAGCAAGACAGCAATGCATGGCATGGATTTTGGGGCATATGTAAGCATGGTCAATGCCTCCTATCATGCTTGGGGGCTCAAGGAGGCATGACCCTTGGTTCTTGGGCCATCAATAGTGCATTTTGATGCATGGTGGCCTAAAGAACCAAGGTCGCATTTTGATGTAAATGCATGCAACACAAACAAATGAAATCCAAAGCTTCATCATGTGTTAGTCCAAGGCCTTGGTGACCGAGAATTGAGGTGAGTTGCACCACTGGAGTGTGAACTCCCCTCAATTCTATGCTTGGCTTGACAATCCCCAAGCTAAGCCATGGAATGTATGAATGCAACATAGCTCAAATGAGGCAACCTAATGCTAGGATGCCAACATGCTAAATGCAATGTGACATGCAAGGTGCAAATGCACTAAGCACTCAACAACCAACACAATAGGCGTACAAAATGCTAGGGCATGCAAAGTATAAGTGGCATACAAAAATGAGCCAATCAAGCCATGGGACCAATATACTACAACACCTAGTGGACCAAGTGTAAGCATGCAATGGTGGCTTTAACCATCATGGGGGAGGCCTCAAACTTCCCCAAAAACAGTAGGAAAATAGGCTCCAAAACCAAAGCAAAATGTCATACAAGCATGCGAGTGGATGGGCCTAAATCTAAAGCACCAAGTAGAGCATCTAAATGCCATTAACATGGCCACTCATGGCACATGTTGGACAACCACAAAAAGATTTTTATCATGCGAAAATACACCCAAATCCCACATATGGTAGCCCCAAAACAACCCAAAAGCATAGGGCATATATTATGCACATTTCAAGGCCTAAAGGACACGCCCTTAAAGCATAAAAAGATGACAAATTTGAGGATGTGGGCATGGATTAGGGTCTGAAATAACATGGTAAAAAACTCCAAATTGCTTAAATGGCTTGGTAAATGTATATGCATGGATCGCATGCTCAAGGCTTGTAAGCCATCACACAAAAACAACCATGTGAAACATGCCAAATGTGACCAAAACGAAGGCTCACAGCCCCTACACAAGGCAAGAGGATGTTAATACCTTCATGAAACCAAGCTAAAACATGCAAGAATCATGGCTTAGACACATGGCATACTTCTAGGCACAAGAGAGCATTTCAAAGCAAACATAAGAGGCATGTTAAGGGCCACCAAATCGACCAAAAACAGAGGTTAGACATGGCCTAAGACACCCACAAAAGCTCTGAAATGAAGTCAAAACAAGCAAACATGCATGCTAGAGCTTCATACAAGTAAGGCCTACAAGCCAAAATGCAAGACAACCAAACCAAGCATGCTATACATGACTAAATCCGTGCCCCACGACCCTCAAACATGGTAATATGATGCTAATACCCTCATGGAACCAAACTACAATATGCAAAGAACATGGCTCAAAAGCATGACATTCTTTTAAGCATAAAGGAACATTACAAAGCAAGCATGAGATACATGTTAAAGGCTATAAATCTAACCTAAAACAGAGATCAAACATGACCTAAAGCACTCAAGAAATATCTGAAATGAAGCTAAATGCAAGCATGCACACATGCTACCCCTAGGCCAAGAACAAAGGCAAACAAAGGGCCAAAGGGAGAGGGGTGTCTCTCCCCTATTTGAGGCTCGAAATATCATCCTCACCACTGAAAACCCACTGGTTTTCAGTGGTGAGAAGGCCAAAGAACACCAAACCAAGAAGGCTTAAGCAAAGGCATCAAAAGTGGCCATATAAGGCCTAAGGATGGATCTTTGCTCAAACCAAAAAAGGACCTTAATGAAGGTTCAAGAACAAGTAAAAACAAGAATTTTTTATCTTAAACACAACTCAAAAACACAAAGTAAAGAGGGTAGAAAAAGGTTGCAAGAATGGGGAATATAAAGCAAGATTCTTACCCTTGATGATCCCTTGAAAAACAGAGGTTGCAGCCACTCTCTAATGCTCAAAACCAGTCCAAAACCAACACAAACAACCTCCTAAGTCTCTCAATCTCGAGCTAAGGTGTAATGGTGTGTGTAAAGGAGCAAAAATGAGGTAAAACTACACTTTTTGGCGTAAAAACACACACACAAGAGGAGAGAGAGAGAGGGAGGTATAGATATATATGGATGTATATCAGAGATATATGTATAATGCTCTGGTTTTTTTGCTCTCAAAAGGCTAACCTTGAGCCAAGAGGAAGAGTTCTCCTCTTATAGGCAAGGAATGCTTAGCAACTAAGCAAGCCAAGAGCTCATCCCTCCATACACGTGTATGGAGGGGAGCAAAACACTTTACAGCTGTGAGAAAATATCTCAAAAAGCAAGTGTAAAGTGCTCGGCCGGCAAAGAGTACCAAATGGCAAAATTTAGTGCCGGTCGGCACAAAATAGTGCCGGTCGGCACAATAAAGTGCCGATGGACAAACCAGCCAGTCGGTGGCCTCCAGCCCCAGCCGGTGGTGTGTAGGGATGCCTCACAAGGCATTCCCTGTCCTTCCAAGGCAAAACACAAGTGTTTGGTGCAAAACCAGACACAAAACGATCGAGTTCGGAGGTCCTGAGGCAAGGCGCGCGCAGCCGAGAACTCCGGGAACTCCAAACGAACACAAACATGGATAATCACCGAGTGTTCCCACGGTGACGTCCAAGTCTTGAGGACGGTCAAAAATGGGGTGTCTACAGGGTGTGTATAGTGCATAAATATCTTGAATCACATTGCCATGCATAGTTTTGTCCTCTGCTGCTGTGAGTTGCAGGTTCTGCAGGCATTTTGTGCCGACCGGCACTGTTTAGTGCCGACCGGCAGTCATTTGGCAGCCGATGGATTTATTTTGTGCCGGTGGCCTCCTCCTTCAGCTGGTGGTGCTCTACCCCAGCCGGTGGTACTCCCCAGTGCCCTGAGAGGCACTCCTGGGACTTTGGTAATTTTCTGAGGAGGAGAGCAGAGGAAACAGAGGCAATCCGTGCATGGCAGTGCGGTTCCGAACCAGTCCCGAGCGCGTGTTGCATCCGAACCTCACCCCGAGGCGATTTACTATTTAAATTAGATTAATTATTTTATTAATTTAGTTGATTTGTAATATTTTAATTAGCTTGCGTAGTTAGTTAATTTGTATATTCTTTCGGTCCCTCCGAGTGAGGGCGTATTTGTAATAAGTGTGTGTGAGTGGGTGTATGTCTTCCAATCCCCTTCTTTCTCCCTTTTATTTACCCTTATGATGGTAGATTAGGGCACATCTAAATTAGCATACCTTATGCAATGCATGCGTGCATTCATGCATTTGTTTACATGCACCGGGCTCGGTACATCATACAAACTGCATGGCAATTTTCAATTCCAAAATTGAATACGTGCTACTCACGCATTTCACATGCCATGTTTAGGGTTAGCCGAGCCTACTCTAGATTGCATCTATGCCTGTGTTGCATTAGCCATTTAACATGAACTAGGTCATGCATGTTTGCTAACCGGGTTATTGTTTTTGGCACGGAGTACGATGTAAGTTTTTACGCTTTAGCATATCGCACGCGTGTGAATGTTTGCCATGACAGTATGATTGCCATGCGGCTAAATGCTTATGTGTTATAAACTGTTTGAATGCCTGTGGGTGGAGGTTGGATTGCTTGAGTTGGAATAACTCATTGAAATCCGTATTTTAGCCTACTTGCGAGTAGCAAAAACCAACACGTTTTTCGAGACAAAACGGATATGCAATGTTTATTTCCAAATTAGGCGATCTAGTCTATACTTGTTTGCTGTGCGCATAACATAGTAATTCTAGGTTAATAATTGGGATAAGAACGCATAATGTTTTCAAACTCGGATATCACGGTTAGTAGAGGCCGGTCTTCGGACCGGGCGAAAGGGGGTGCTCATAGCTGACCTTCCCCGATCGTACCCAAGCTCCCGAGCCAAGACATTTGCTGATGACGGACACGTGGCCTTCGGCACCGAGTCAGGGTTTTCTAAATTTCCCATTTAAAAAAAAAATATTTAGGTGGCGACTCTGTAATCTGGCAAAGCAGTCCATGTTTGGCACTACTTTTTTTTAAAAAAATCTGTTTTCTTCAAAACGATTTGCCAGAGGTGGACTCTTTGGTTCAGATTGAGAACCGCACCATCCAAACAAAACGGAAGAGTCCGAGCTGTAGCGAGGTCCCCCGCGGGCTTGTTACAGTCTCTTGGATCGAGCGAGAACTCTTGTGCTCGAGCGTGCGTCTACGTCTAGATTGGACCTGAAGGTTGGTATTATTCACTCGAGCGAGGCTTTTGTCGCTCGAGCGAGCGAGCTCTATGTTTTGTGTTTCTTCGCTCAATCGAGAACTCTTGCGCTTGAGCGTGCTTCTGGGTTGCAAACCTGAAGCTTCGCATTATTCGCTCAAGCGACGCTTCTTGCACTTGAGCGAGGTTCGAATATATCAGTTGGCAGCAGTGTGTTATACATCACTTTTTGATCTTCTTTTCATCTCAAACCCTAGATTCGGAAGCCTCTCTCTCTAAACACACTCTCTCTCTACAAATACTCCATGTTCTATGAGTTTTCTACCCTAATCCCTTTGTAAGAAAGTTAGAGCTTGGCTTGGGCTTCCCATTGATCCGAAAATTTGTGGATTTGGAGCATCTTGGGTTTCACTCTTCTTCTCCTTTGGGCTCTTAACTTTGAGGTAAAAATAATCTACTCTTTCTTATGAGTTTTAACATAAATGTTGGGCATTTGTATAAATGTAGGGATTTTGGAAAGTTAGGGTTTGATTTGGGATTATAAAAGAGGGGTTTCTTGGTTTTGGATTGTATTATGAATGTGAGGTTTTGAAATGGGGTTGTGGGTGTACAATTGATGAAATTGAGCCTTAAAAGTATTGTTTGAGAAAGAAGGAAAAAATGCCCTAATTGGGGTTAAATGAATTATTTGTCAAAATAATGAAATTAATTATGGGAATGCATAATTGAGTTGGAAATGATGAAATTTTGGTGGGGGGGGGGGGGAATGTGATTATTGGTATAGTTGGATTGAAAATCGCTTACCTATGGAAAGTGTATTAATTTATCTGTTTGATAAATTTAATTATCTGTTTAGAAATAACTGTTTGGGCTATCGATGGAGGATAGTCATGATTGTTGTAGAACTGCATGATGATTAGGTAAATTGAAACTAATCAATTGAAATATGTCATTGAATATGACGAATGGGTTATAACATTGAATATGTGATTAAATTGGTCATTGTATATGACAACTTGTTTAAATACATTGTATATGTATATTGTTTGAGAGGAGATAGGGGATGTATTCCATTGTTTGGGAGGAGATAGGGGATGGACTCCATTGATAATTAAGTTGGCCGGAGTGTCCAGGGTGAAAGTCCCGAAACCTTATGTACATCTAAATGATGTTGATAATTGAAGTGTTGAATATATGAAGTGTTGATAATATGAGTTGTAGTCTCATTTCGAATTATTGATGATTGAAGTATTAATAATATGAGTTGTAGTCTCATTTTGAATTATTTGAGTGAATAATGACCCACACTTATGAATAAACTTGGGTAAATGAACAGAAGTGGATTTGAAATGTGGATGTACTTGTTGATGGCCTTGTAAAGAGTGTAATTGGCTTATAAGTGTTAACCATTTGTCAAATGCTAATGTTTTAGTTATTTCTCATATTTGGTTTAGCATATCTCTACTGGGCTTTGGTTCACCCTACTTGGGACACAATTTTTCAGGCACAGGTGACATGCCGCCTCTAAGATCTTAGCTTGGGAGGTTTAGGAGTTGAAGACTTTTTTTTTGTTATTTGTTTTGTTGATTACATGTAAATGCAAGCCAAGGACTTTACTTGTAAAGGAGTTAGAACTCTTCTTTTGTGTAACCAAGTAGCAACTTGGAAAGATGTAAGCCACAGGGCATTCTATTATTTTTGTAAACATTTGAAACTCATATGAAATGCCCTTTTATAATATTAACTCTGATGTATGTATGGGAATGTGGTTATCTTTCATGAATATAGAACTATTAAATGATGGGATTGTGTATTATTTTGAGGGCGTTACACTGGCATCTTTTGCATTGCACAAGCATTTAAAAAGAATAAGGGACAATTAGATCAACCAATCATTAAACAATGAAAACGGTTAGTCGGTTACAACCGATAAGGTGTGCTATGCTTGTATCTGTTTGTGTAGGTCAAACGCCACGCCCCAGCCACGTAATTCGCAAAGCCAACTGTGAGTAATATTGTTGTAAAGATATGTTTAATCTAACTATTGTATTCCTTGTTTGGACATGTTTAGTCTTATATTTATCGAATGATGATCCTATTTACTTACATTGTATTTTGTGGCATCCTTAGCATCTGTCTATATTGCTACAGAGATCTCTGTTAGTTCCAATTTTTGGAACTCCTGTTTATGATATTGATGGCCATCACATTTGATTACCGGTCTTCATGATCGTCTGTTCGGTCTTCAAGACCGCCTGAATTAGATTGCTATGGGATGTACCACGTATACTTGAATGCTTCCTGTATGGGATAAGTATTTGTTATGTATATGTTTTGATTTGCTTTACACTAAGGATATCATTTTGAACCTCTTTACACTGCTGTTATTCACTGGGCTCTAGCTCATGTTTTGTTTTATATGTAGGTGATCCAGTTCAGGAGGGGACGTAGTGACGGCGATCTCGCCTCCGTTTTGGTCAAGCTACCTTTTGTGCCTTACGGTGAGGTTCCTATTTGTTGAAGTACGTAGGTGGTCTAGTGAGAACCCTTTTGAAATCACTCACGTGATATGGTTGGTTGCCGCTGATATTATATCCATGGTTGATGGGAATGTCTTCCCTTTTTTAGTTGTATTTTGATAAACTTGTGCTACATTGATGTACATATGTATATATATATGTATCCATAGTAATGCATTTTGTCTCATGTGAGTTCACAGCTCGTTGGACGTTTTACTTTCTTATATCTTAGCTTCTGTTAGCCCCGTTTGTTTGATTTATACAATTAGGCCTTTGGTAATCACGGATTACTGGCCGGTTACGATGCCAAACTTTTAGGGGTGGGTTTAGGTCGTGACATGTCCTCTATTTCGACTCTCTCTCTCTCTCTCTCTCTCTCTATCTCTTTCGATTTCTCTTTGTCCCCCTCTCACTATCTCCCTCTCAATTTCTCTCTTTTTCTGTGTCTCCCTCTCGATTTCCCTCCCTTTCTGTTTACACACATATATACATATATATATATATACACAGACATACATATATACAGAACTTTGATGCTTTATATAATCGATTATACACTGGTAATGTCATCCAAAGATGTATTGATTAGGTGATAGTTGCTTGGGGTGAGATGTTATTGAAATTAGGGCAATGTTGGAGTCGTTGTTGTTGAATTACGGCAATATTGAATTAGAGATGGGACTTGTTAAAAATAAGATGTGATATCATATGATTGTATATAACTTCTACCTTATGCACATAGTTGTCATATTATAAATTACAGATCTGATTTGCCAATTTAACTCTTAGGTTAACAATCAACCATGACATGCTATGCTAGAAATTAGAGTATCATGTCTTCTCCTAAGTTCAGCTAGTACTATTTACTTAACCAAAATTTTCATAGATGGAAATGGAATGCTGCCACACTGATGGATTCAGTGCGGTTCAATTTTAGGGATCAATATACAAGAACTGAGAGAAAGAATTTGTTTTTTTTTTTGTGAGGATGATCCTATATGATTCTGCTGTTTACAACATACACACATTTGATTAACGTAGCATGGCAAGATGCATCTCACCAGGTAAAATAATAATACATTGTACATAGTCTCATGCCAAAAGTGACATTCCTTAATATTTAACAAAAATTTGTTTATCTACTTGTTTTATTTTTAGAAAAGATCAAAAGCTGGTAAGAGTAACAGGAATCAGTTGTTGTACAATCATACCAATGGGTCTTGCTCATTTCCTATCGCAATGACTGCTATGGTGAGATTTATTTTATTTAAAAGTAAATCCATTTTTTTTTTGGGGATATGAATAATATGTTGTGATTATTTTCTGGTTCTTATTTGAATGTAATTGGTAGCTAAAAATGGAGACTTGGATTTTTCTAAGTTTTATGAAGATAGCCACACGTCCAAGAAAACAAATGACTGGATCCATCCGAAATGCGAAGAGTTGTATGTAAGTATGTAACAATGAAATAATTGTATTCAGTATTACTTAGTACCTAAAAATATATATGTTATTAAGCTTTATTTTGTCTTCTTTATTTAGCAATGACAACAAGAGATGGTCAATCTACAAGTGGCTGCCATCGAGTCAGGGATGCCATTGACATAGGAGGAGCTTTTAAGGCAAGTGCTTGGAGAGAAGAAAAGGTACTTCGATTTGGGATCGGCCCACAACCCTTTACCATAGCTGCATCACAAGCATGTGATTAGGACATGGAGGCAATGAGAGCTGAGATTGAGGCAATTCGTGATGAGCGACAAAAAGATTGTGACGAGTTAATGAAAGAGCGAGAAGAGCGCGAGAGATATTACAATGAGATGTTAAAAGAGCGAGAGGAGCGCGAGAGATGTTACAATGAGATATTGAAAGAGCGGGAGCAAGGACAAAAAGCTCAGGAGGAGACAAATACAAAGGTCAAGCATTTGAATAACGTAGTTGCTAAACTGACACAACTCTTGGGGGTCTAAGCTGGTCATCTGATGTTCGTTGTTTGGTAAGAACAATTTTATTAATTTCATATATACTTTGTTAAAATATGTTAGCTTTAAGAGTTGAAAATGTCATAAACTTAGTCGGAAAAAGGCGTTTGTGGGGCGAAAATACAAAACAGCCCCCCAACCATTGTTTTGATGTAACGGGAAGCTTTCCGGTGCCAAATGTGACCTGTAGGGATAGACGGTACGTAAATATGACACGTAGGTTGGGAGTTAGAGTTGAAAATGTCATAAACTTAGTCGAAAAAAAAAGGCATTTAGGGGGGCACAAAATGCAAAAACAGCCCCCTAACACTGTTTTGACATAACGGGAAAGCTTCCCGATGCCAAATGTGACCTATAGGATAGACGATACGTAAACACGACACTTAGGTTGGGAGTTAGAATTCAAAATGTCATAAACTTAGTCGAAAAAAGGCGTTTAGGGGGCGAAAATGTAAAATAGCCTCTAACCACTGTTTTGGCGTAACGGAAAGCTTCCCGGTGCTAAATGTGACCTGTAGGGACAGACAGTATGTAAATACGACACGTAGGTTGGGAGTTAGAATTGAAAATGTCATAAACTTAGTCGAAAAAAGGCGTTCAGGGGAGAAAATGCAAAACAGCCTCCCAACCACTATTTTGAAGTAACGAGAAGCTTTCCAGTGCCAAATGTGACCTATAGGGACAGATGATACCTAAATAGGACAAGTAGGTTGGGAGTTAGAGTTGAAAATGTCATAAACTTAGTCGAAAAAAGGTGTTTGGGGGGCGAAAATGCAAAACAGCCCTCCAACCACTGTTTTGACATAATGGGAAGCTTCCCGGTGCCAAATATGACCTATAGGGATAGACGGTACGTAAATAGGACGCATAGGCTGGGAGTTTGAGTTGAAAATGTCATAAACTTAATTGAAAAAAGGCGTTCGGGGGTGAAAATGCAAAACAGTCCCCCAACTACTATTTTGACGTAACAGGAAGCTTCCCAGTGCCAAATGTGACTTTTAGGGATAGACGGTACGTAAATAAGACATGTAGGTTGGGAGTTAGAGTTGAAAATGTCATAAACTCAATCGAAAAAAAGCATTCGGAGGGCAAAAGTGCAAAACAACCCCCTAACCACTGTTTTGACGTAACAGGAAGCTTTTCGATGCCAATTGTGACCTGTAGGGACATACGGTACGTAAATAGGACACGTAGGTTGGGAGTTAGAGTTCAAAATGCCATAAACTTAGTTGAAAACGATTTTTTAGTCGCCAAAAATGGAAAAATACTTAAATTATGTAAAATGATTACTTGTAAAATAGTACTGGTTGCCTAATATATACATTCGAGTTTTCCAAATTTTTATTTCATATATATTTGAGTATGCAAAACTAATGATGAATTTGAAAAGATTAATTAAGTTTGAGCTTTATATACATATATATATATATTTTATAATTTTAAATATGCCAATATTCAGTCAATACTAATGATTAATTTTATTTTTATAGATGGTTTTTGACGTAGAATTGTGTATATGACTTTTTTTGACAAGTACAGAAGACCATTGTTTTTATACCTTTATCCTTATAATGGTTCGTACAAATTATTTTTTTGGCGTGGTAAATATCCAAAGTTTGGCCTGGTATAAATTAGTTTTTGGGGCGGTACAGATTATCTTTTTGGTGTGGTATAGATTTCTTTTTGGATATTAAATTTGGTTAATCCTCTGTTATGTATGGAACTAAATTTTTGAGGTTAGATTATACTTGGTTCGTATGGAATTTGTATTACATTTAGAATTTGACGTAGAATTTGTTGGATGGTTGGAAGTGAAATGTGTGCACGTTGTTGAATGGTTGATAATATAATCAGTATTGATGGATTATATTATTTATACATGGTACATGTTGCACTAATAATGGATACAGGTGGTTGAGAAATTAAATTAAAAAAAAAATTATATAGTATTTGGCAACTAAATATGTTGGTAGCCAAAAATGCAAGCAAAGGTATTTTGCTACCTAATTATTTAGCAGTAAAAAAGAAGCAAATGGCTTTTGGCGATTAAACAGTTAGTAGCCAAAAAAAATCAGAATGAGAGAATAAACTATTGCCGACTAAATATTTTAGTCACTGAAAACACGGCATTCTTCAGCAACTAAAATGTTTGGTCGTAAAAAATAATTAAATGAAAATTAAGAGGCTTTTGGCGACTAAAATGTGTAGTCGGTAAAAGTAATAACGACCAAACTATTTGGTCGCTAAATGTATTCTTATATTACCGACTAAATTGTGTAGTTACAAAATGTATTATTATCTGCAACAAAATTTATATTGCTGACTAAAACTTTAGTCTCTAATAGTTGAATTCAGTTTTATGTGAGAACTTTCAGCAACAAATATTTTAGTCGCCAAAAGGTAACCTTTGTCGACTAATCCAAGTTTAGTAGCCTAAACGTTTACATTACCAACCAAAAATGGTTTAGTTGCCAATACTATCTTGATAGGGTATACACGACGAACTTGACGACAAAAAAATTTAGTCGTTATTGAGTTTTGGTGACCAAACATGGGGATTTGGCCGACTAATATTTTAGTCGCCAAATATGTCATTTCCCATAGTGATTGTGGGTGCTAGTGCTCCAAAGCAATTTTCTTCTTTTTATTGTGGTCAGTATTAGCTTGCACTACTAATCAAATATGGTATTGTATCTAGAATAGTTTCTTATAAAACATATTGATGATACTGTTTGTCCAAGTGAATGGGTCGGACAAGTCCAAGCTCTTCAGCGTCGACGTCTAGTTGATCAAGCCCACCGGATTACCTGCAAACAAGTCCAACGGGGAACGGGGTAGTCCCCCAGTGAACCCTCCGACAAGCAAGTTAGAAGGAGAAGTAGGGTGTAAGGAGAGTTTAGAGATAGAAAGCTTAACCTTCTTCTTGTCTTCAACGTTTGCTTATATCCTTTGGTAATCATTTCGCTGTCCCTTCCGACCTACCCTCATCGCCGAAAGTCTATGCTGTAGCTTACCTTGTTCAGGGTAAGGGGGTCCTGTTCCGACGGGGAGGTGTTGTCGTAATAAATGCTGTGATGGGCTGCATTAATGGTGATGTGCAGTGGCAATAACTTTGCAGATCTTTGTCTGCTGATGTGGCTCGTCCTTCACCTGCCATGTGTCTGAATGTCATTGGCTCTTTATGCCATGTTGGATTCCAGCTGTTCTGGGCCCCACCAGCTGGGTTATGTATTGGGCTCCAAGTGATGGGCTTGGGTTGTTTATAGTGATTCATGGCCTTTGTGGGCTTGTACACATCAGTAATCCCCCATTCCCAAGTGCAGCTTTAGTCCAGCGAAGGGAATAGTAATGAAGGAGGTGAGGTTGGTAAGGAGTGGTAGTATAGAGGTCGACCGGCGGAGGTGACTGAGCGGGTGAACCGACCGGGAGGTGGTCCGACCGTGCAGGGTGACCAAGTGGAAGGTCCGACCGTGCAGGGTCGACCGCGAATGTTGGCCGAGTGGGAAGGTCGACCACGAGGAGGGGCGACCGTGGAGGTTGGCCGAGCGGGAGGGCCGACCGTGAAGAGGGCGATCGCGAAGAAGGCCGAGTGGGAAGGTCAACCACGAGGAGGGGAGACCATGAGGAGGTTGGCCGAGCGGGAGGGCCGACCGTAAAGAGGGTGATTGCGAAGAGGGCCGAGTAGGAAGGTCGACCACAAGAGGGGCGACCATGAGGAGGTCTGACTGGGAATGGTGAAATGGAGGGGCGTGGGGCTTAAGAGGCGGCGTGTCACGTGGTGATTTGAAGTGGAAAAGACAGGATAAGGGGAGGAGACAGTGGATCGTGGTCGTACACGTGGCAACATCCCGTGGGGGGGAAGATTAGGTGTTGGATCAGAAATGAAACGTTAGGTCATTATGGGTGTTGAAAAGATAGTTTTGGCGGATGATTTTGAAAAGTTTTCAAACTGGTGAAAATTAATTGGGATCCTTGGAATATGGGCAAACCGTGGGCTTTTGGCATTATTCGATTCACCTACTTGTTTACGAAAAATCAAAATATTCCAAGTGTGAATTCCTTTGTTGCTCACGATACACCTCTACAACACTTTTTCGATTTTCTTGCACCTGCCTCCGAAGCGATTCGCAGACATACCATAGAAATGGCCCAAGAAGAAACTGCGAATGTCAGGGTGGATCCACTTGGAGATGATGATGCGGTAGAGCTAGCGCAGCAATGCAGGATGGAGAGGGTGGGGGAGTCGATTGTACGATCTCATGGTTCCACCATGATAGCAGCTCCAAAGCCAATCAACCAGGCAGAACCTGATCACTGGCATACAAAGGCAGATAAATCAACGGTTACTGCAGCGGATTTGGAGGCTATTCGCGAAAAATACCAGGTGCCTGCCGAAATAGAGTTGTCGTTGCTGATGTCAATGGAGAGGCCATCCGATGCCAGGCCAGGGCAGTTTGCCCTTTATGAGGAGGCATTGAAAGAAGGACTGAGGCTGCCCCTGCTGCAGGTGGTAGTAGACGTCCTAAATCGTTTGGAGGTGGCGCCGGGCCAACTAATGCCCAATGCGTGGAAGATCTTGCTGTCATGTGCAAGTGCCTGGCCGAAGGCGAACGAAGGGGCGGCCATGACAGTAGATGAATTCTTCGCATGCTACAAGGCCTCAGGGCAGCAAGAGACGTGGGTCACTCTGCAGGCAGCAGCAGGGAAAGGGCTGGTGGCGGGGCTACTGTCATTGATCAAGGGGTGGAGACCACGGTGGTTCTATGTGTCTGCCAGTGGAGGAGTTGGAGTGCGCACCATTTGGAAGTTGCCCACCAAGTCGATGGAGCCAAAGCTGGGAGCAGCAATAGAGGAGAGGGTGAAGAGGGTAAAGGAGTGGAGGGAGAAAGAAGGGGCCAAATGGGACGAGCTCGTTCAGCCGTCTGCATTGTTTGAGGCAGGGTTGGATCCACAGCCGAGCGGTGGGGACCTCGACCGAGCGGAGTTGGAGGCGAGGAGAAGGGCTCAAGAGGCGGAGGATCAGACCATTCTTGCGAAAGCCCAAAAATTCAAAGAGTCCCAGGCCGACCGACCACCAAAACTGACTGCAAGGGAAAGGATTTGACCTCGCCCCAAACCCTTGGGAGAGAAAGACTTAGGCGAATTTATGCCACGACCGCCCCCAATAGACCCTTTGAGGGAGAGGTCTTTGAAGGAGATGGAGGCGTTGGGCGTGGTGAAGAAGAAGAAGAGGGTGAGGCGAAGTGAAGAAGGGCCCGCCCAGAAGAGGAGGAGGGAAGCAAGGGTAGAGGAGGCCAGTATGGCCAAGGAGGCAGAGGGGGGGGGAAGTGGAGGGGGCCCCAAGAAAAGTAATTGCCCCAAAAGTGGTGGACATCGCCGCAGAGGGCATGGAGGTGGTTCCAGTAGTGGCGGCGATCGCCGCAGGGGTCGCGAGGGCCGCCCCTGAAGTGCAAGCAGAAGATGGGGTAGCTGGCCCTAGGCCAAGAAGGGAAGAATAGCCCTAGGGGGGTCCTGCACCCCAAGGAGGGGGAGTCAGTCTGACCACAGCGATCTACCACGCTCGTGCGGTGGCGGGGTGGCTGGAGGGAGAAGAAGGCCCAGCCAGGGCAGGGGCAGACCGCCTCATGGGGATTGTAGAAGAGGCAGCCTTGTGCTCAGCATCCAGATTCAACGAGGCTGAACTGTTGAAGGGGTTATGCTCCGCTCAAATGGAGGTAACCACCTTGGCAGGGGCTTTGCTAAGGAAGGCGGGGGCTGCCAAACTCAAGGCTGATGAGGCCAAGGCTCAGCTTGCAAAGTTGAAGAAGGAGAGTGCAAGTTGGGAGAGTACCCGCGCTGATCTGCAAGCGGTTAAGGTAGAGCTGGAGAACACACGCTGCCAGGTTGTGTCACTTGAGTTCCAACTGGCTGGCGAGCAGAAGAGAGTGGATGAGGCCCAAAAAGCCTGCGCAGTCGCAGTCGAACGCCATGAAGAAGCAATGAGCAGTAATGAAGAGCTGGTCAGGCAGAAAGATGAGGCAGATGTGAAGATTGGCGATCTGCAGAAGGAGCTAGAGGGCGAGCGGGCTAAGGTAGTGGATGAGAGGAGTAGCCTTCAGAAGGAGTTGGAAGCAGAGAGAGTCAAGGCGACGGCGGAAAAGGAGAGCCTGAAGAAGGAGCTGGAAGAGGAGAGGGCTAAGGCTGCGTCTGAAAGGGCGACCCTGCAGAAGGAGCTGGACGAAGAGAGGGCGAAGGCAGCCTCTGAGAGGGCGGCTTACCCCGATCTGTGCGTCGCAACAGTGGAGCAATTCAAAGGGTCTGCTGAATTTCAAATGGTAGTTGACGCCGCGGTCGCCAGCAGCTTGGCTAGGCAAGAATCTGGGGGGGCGGGCCCATCGAGGACAACCGCTGGAGGTAGAACTGAAGCAGAAGTTATTGAGAGCTTTCAGCAGTCAGACTTCTACAAACACGAAATGGCTGAGTTCTGGGACAGTGGCTGGAAGATGTTCAAATGTAGAGCGGAGGAACTGTTCCCAGACTTAGACCTCAGTAGTGTAACAATTGGTGAGGACGATGTGGCCCAAACCCCCCTGGATAAGGGTATTGAAGAAGAAGACCTCATCTCCAGTGAGGAGGAGTAAGTGGAGAAGAAGAAGAAGAAGACTTTGCACAGACATTGTTTTTGTTTTGTTTTTTTTTTTTTTTTTTGTTGAATCACTGTAATGAACTTATGTACAAAGTTATGAATAAATAAAATTTCAGTTGTGTTTTGCCTTTAACTGTTTTTGCTTATGCGTCTGAAATGGATGAAAACTTGTGATAAACTTGTGATAACAACTGAATTTAGGAATTCCTCAAGACAGAGTGGGATTGAAACTGTAATAAAAATAAAGTTAAGGACTCCGTAATGCAGAGTGAAATTGGACTTGTAATAAAAACTCAATGCAGAGTAAAGATAGGAACTCCTCAATGCAGAGTGAAATTTAAAATGTAATAAAATTACAAGTTTGCGTTTGCCACATTGCTCAAGTAGGTTAGTGGTTTATGGAGTGAGGCTTGGTTTGTGAGGAGGAAGGCTGACTTGTGAGAGTTCGATTGAGAAGAAAATAACCTGAGTCTGACCCTGAAACTATGGCGCTCGGTCTGGCTAAAACTTGTTAGGCAAGCTGAGTGCTTCATGCTCGGTCTGGAAGAGGCTCTTAGTGCTCGGTCTGGCCGAGGCTTCTAGTGCTCGGTCTGGCTGAGACATTTTTAGTGCTCAATCTGGAAGAGGCTTTTAGTGCTCGGTCTAGCCGAGGCTTCTGGTGCTCGGTCTGGCTGAGGCTTTTTTAGTGCTCAGTCTGGCTGAGGCTCTTTTAGTGCTCAGTCTGGCTGAGGCTTTTGGTGCTCAGTCTGGCTGAGGCTTTTGACGGTCGGACTGGCTGAGGCTTATGGAGTGATGCTCGGTCTGGCTGAGACTTGTAATAAGTACTGCAAATGAGAATGTTATTGAGACAACACACATATAGCTAAGGTATAGAATTGTTGTCATGGACAGTGTAATCCAGGCGATCCAAGTTTACATTATATAACAAAAAGAAAATACAACAACTGAGCAATACAATAGTAGGAAGTTATTGAAAGTAGCGCTTCAGGTGTTCAGCGTTCCAGGGGTGGGGGAGATCTCGACCTTCCATGTCCTGAAGTCGGTAAGTGCCCGGACGTGGTCGGGCTTTCACAACGTAAGGTCTCTCCCATTTGGCTGCCAGTTTACCCTCAGTCGGATTTTTGGTGGCAAGGGTTGCTTCTCTCAAGACAAGGTCCCTCACAGCGAACTCCCTTGGTCAGACTTTGCGGTTGTAGTGTGTTCTCATTTTCTGTTGGTATGAGGCCAGTCTGACAACAGTGGTTTCTCTGAGTTCTTCAATTAGGTCCAGGTCTGCCCAACGGAGCTCTTCCGTTAGTACTGGATCCGGATGTAAAACTCTAGGGGTAGGCAGACCGACTTCTACCGGAATAACCGCCTCAGCGCCGTATGTTAAGTGGAAAGGAGTTTCCCTAGTGGGAGTCCGAACTGTAGTTCGGTAAGCCCAGAGTACATTTGGTAGTTCTTCAGCCCAAAGCCCCTTAGCAGCTTCTAGCTTGGTTTTGATGATCTTCAGAAGAGAACGGTTGGTGACCTCAACTTGGCCGTTGGCTTGGGGATGACCGGGGGAAGAAAAACATGGTTGAATTTGAAGGTCTGCACAGAACTTCCTGTACTCGGCATTATCGAATTGTTTGCCGTTGTCGGAAATAATGGCCTGGGGAATGCCAAATCTGCAAACGATCGACTGCCAGATGAACTTGGTTGTGTTCCGCTCGGTAATGGTGGCAAGGGGTTCTGCCTCTACCCACTTAGTAAAATAATCAATGGCAACAATGGCAAATTTGGTTTGGCCTCAGCCGGTGGGTAAAGGGCCAACGAGGTCGATCCCCCATTTGGCGAACGGGTAGGGGCTGCAAAGTGTGATCAATTCAGTAGGAGCATGGGGGATATTGGCAAAACGCTGACACTTATCACATTTGAGCACGAAGTCAACCGCATCTTGATTGAGAGTAGGCCAGAAATATCCAGTGCGAAGTATCTTGTGGGCCAGGGACCTACCGCCTGAGTGATTGCCGCAGATACCCTCATGAATTTCTTGCATCACATAAGTTGCTTGAGTCGGATTGAGGCACCGCAGATAGGGACGTGAGAAACCACGTTTGTACAAAATACCGCTGACGAGGACGTAATTGGACGACCGGGCCCTGACTTTGGCGGCTTGCTGTTGGTCGTTAGACAGTTCCCCTGTTGTCAGAAATAGAAAGATGTCTGACGCCCAAGGGATGGGCTCATTTTGGAGGAATTGTATTTCGTGCTGGTCGGGACAAATGGCGGGGTGGGATAGGTATTCTAGGCGGACACCACAGTTGAGGTCGGACTGGTCCGCGGAAGCCAACTGGGCCATCTCATCCGCCTTAGAGTTTTCTGCCCGAGGAATGTGCTTGATGTGGAAGGTATTGAAGAGGCGAACAAGGGGAAGTGCAATATCCTTGTAAGCCCGCATTGTGTCCTCCTTGGCATCGAACTCTCCCGTGATCTGTCCGACGATGAGCTGGGAGTCGCTGAACACTCGGATGTGGCTGACACCAATATCCCTGGCTAAGCGGAGACCTGCAATCAATGCCTCATATTCGGCCTCATTGTTATTGGCCTCAAACAGGAAACGGAGGGCGCATTTGAAATAACCACCCTCAGGGGCGATGAGGATGAGGCCAGCCCCACTACCTTCCCTGCGGGATGATCCGTCGACGTTGAGAGTCCAAGAATGAGGGTCTTCTGGCTCGATGGGAGCTGGTGGGGGTGTAGAGGCAGTGGTTGGGGTAGGATTAGTAAATTCCAGGATGAAATCGGCGATAGCTTGCCCCTTAATTGCTGTTTGAGGCCGGTAAGAGATGTCAAACTGGCTGAGTTCCACTGACCATTGCATGAGTCTGTCGGAAAGTTCTGGTTGCTGCATGACCTTCTTCAAGGGTTGGTCGGTGAGGACCACTATGGCGTGGGCTTGGAAGTAAGGACGGAGTCGTCTGGAGGCGGTGACCAAGGCCAAGGATAATTTTTCTAACAGTGGGTAGTTCTGCTTCGCTCCCCTGAGAGCTCGACTGATGTAGTAGACCGGTCGCTGGACGGAGCCGTCTTCCCTGATAAGAGCTGCACTGACAGCGGTGCTTGATACGGCTAGATAGAGGAAGAGGGGCTCGCCCATGATTGCCTGTGAGAGGAAGGGGGGATTGGCCATGCACTGCTTCAACTGTTGAAAAGCCTCTTCGGATTCAGCCATCCATTCAAAAGTTTGCCGAAGAACTTTAAAGAATGGTAGGCACTTATCCGTTGCGCGGGAAATGAAGCGGTTGAGGGCTGCAACTCGGCCAGTGAGTCTTTGGACCTCCTTAACCGTTCTGGGTGACTACATCTCGATCAAGGCCTTGATCTTTTCAGGGTTAGCTTCAATGCCCCGCTGACTGGCCATAAAACCCAAAAACTTCCCAGATCCTACGCCAAAGGCGCACTTCTCTGGGGTCGGTCAGATGATCAGTGGAAAGTTTGCTCTTGACCAGCATGTCGTCGACATATACTTCCATATTCCGACCTATCTGGTGATGGAAAATGGCGTTGACCAACCGTTGGTAGGTGGCCCCAGCGTTTGTCAATCTGAATGGCATCACACGGTAGTGGTAGGTACCTCGGTCAGTAATAAAGGATGTATGTTCCCGATTGGACGGGTGCATCAGGATTTGGTTGTAACCAGAGAAAGCATCCATGAAGCTGAGCGTTTGATGACCGGCCGTGGTGTCGACCAGCAGATCTATGAGGGGAAGATGATAGCTGTGTTTGGGGCAAGCTCGGTTCAGGTCAGAATAATCGACACAAAGTCGCCAGTTGCCATTGTTCTTGCGGACTAGGACCACGTTGGACAACCATTTAGGGTAGTCCACGTTTTTAATGAATTGGGCCTCAAGGAGTTTGTCAACCTCTGCGGCTATAAGAGTATTGAGCTCCGGATGAAAAATACGCTGCTTCTGTCGGTAAGGTCAGAAATGAGATTCAATGCTGAGGCGGTGAGTTATGAAAGAGGGGTCAATGCCTGGCATGTCTGAGTGAGTCCAGGAAAATACATCATTGTGCTCGGTCAGAAGGGCAGTGAGGTCGGCCTTAGCTTGGGGGGATAGTTGGCTACCGATCTTGGCCGTTTTAATTGGGTTGGTGGGATCGATGGGAACCTCAACGAGCTCCTCCACCGGTTCCCCTCTGACCAGCTCGTCCTCATCTCGTACGTCAAGTCCTTCAATGATCATGGCCTCCTTCAGCTTAGCTTCCTTGAGTGAGGCGACATAACATTCCCTGGCTACGGTCTGCTCCCCCCTTACTGTCCCGACGCCCAGGTCGGTAGGGAACTTTATGGCGAGATGGTAGGTTGAAGTGATAGCTTGGAAAGCGTTGAGGGCCGTGCGACCAAGGATGATGTTGTAGGCAGAAAGACAGTCGACCACAAGGAAAGTGAGCAATTTCGTAGTCTGCCGTGGGTATTCGCCGATGGTAATGGGGAGATCGATGGAGCCGATGGAGGTCACCCGATCGCCAGTGAAACCGACCAAAGGGGTTTGGAGAGGCGACAGACTTTCCTCCCTAATCTTGAGCTGGCGGAAACAGTTGAGGAATATGATGTCTGAAGAACTTCCGTTGTCGATAAGAACCCGTCTGACCTTATAGTTGGAGAGGAGGGCAGAAATGACGAGGGGGTCATCATGAGGATAACGGATACCTGTACAGTCGGCGTCCGTGAAGGTGATGGGCTCTGTCCACTGCTTGGGCTGTTTGGAGGGTCGGTCTACCGTGGCAACTGCTTTGTCTGAGCCTTGCCTTATCTTTCTGAGTTCTGCCCTCTGAGCCTAGCGGGATGGCCCCCACAAGCAAGGCCACCTAAAATGACTCGGATTTCGCCAACTGGCGGAGGGGGATTACCTGGCGGTCGAGGCTGTTGTGGAGGGCGATCATGGCCTTGGTTAGGTTGAGCTGGCTGCCGAGGTGGGCTGCGCCGGCGGTTGTTTCTGGGGGGCTCGGTTCTTTGCCTCTGCTGTGGGCGGGTGTCCGTGAAACGGCTGAGACGCCCCTAACGTATTAGGGCCTCGACCTGATCCTTGAGATTGATGCAGTCATCAGTGTTATGGCCATGGTCCTGATGGAAACGGCAATATTTGGACTGATCTTTCCGATTGGAAGGGGTCCGTGAGGGTAGGGGCTATTTGAGAGAGTAGTCCCGTTGGATCTGGTTGAGGACTTGTTCTATGGGAGAATTAAGAGGGGTGTACCGCTCGAACCGACCGGGCGGTCGGGCTGGTGCCGACCGGTCAGCGCGGGGGGGTCGGTCTGTATAGTGGGGTGTTTGGCTATTATACTGGGTGTTTCTGGGTTCTGAGTCTTTTCTCTTTTCCCTGGGGGTCGGGTTTTTAGCTATTGGATCCTGCCGAGCGGCTAGTGAATCTTCGGCATTCATGTATTTCTGGGCTTTAGAGAGTAGGGCAGCCATAGAGGTCGGGGGGTTTTTGGAGAGGGAGAAGAGGAAATCGGACGATTGTAGCCCGGCCATGAAAGTCGTGAGGATGACCTTGTCATCGTTTTCCGCTACTTGCAGGGCTTCGGTGTTGAAGCGGGTAATGAAACTGCGCAGCGACTCCCCCTCGCTCTGTCGGATGTTGAGGAGTTGGGTTGCCGGGTGGCGTTGGCGCTGGGCTCCAATGAAATGGCTAAGGAAGGAGTCGCTGAGGTGCTGGAAGGTGGAGATAGAGTCTGCTGGTAGCTAACTGAACCACAGTTGAGCTGACCCCTTCAATGTCACGGGGAAAGCTCGATACATGATCTCGTCAAGAAAGGCATGGAGGATCATGAGGGTTCGGTAGGTCTCCAGATGGTCGACTGGGTCCGTCGTACCGTCAAAGGAGTCAATAGTGGGCATTTTGAACTTGGCGGGCAGAGGTTTGTCCCGGATTGAGGCAACAAATGGTGAGTTTGCCGTGGTAGAGGGTTTATACTGAATGTTCTGCATGACCCCTTGGAGTTGGAGCTTCATTGCTCGGAGTTCAGCGTCCCAGAGGGGAATGTTGTCACCATGGTCAGTCAACGGGGACTGGACGCTGCTGGCTTCCCCTTCAGGGGCTGGTACCACGACCGACGGGCGTGGGGGTGGAGGTGGAGGATTCATATGTGGAGGAGGAGGTTGCAAACCTTCCAAGTTGGGTGGATAGGGTTGCGGAACAGTATGGCTCGGGGTTCTTTCTTGGTTGGGTGGAATATCCGGAGGTGGTGGATGAGGGATCAGAAGGTTTCTTTGGAGTAAAGCATTGATCAGGGCCTAGTTTTGTTCGGCCATGCGGTTAATGCTGTTGGTAAGCTCGATAAAATACTGCGGTGGGTTGTTTGGATGGAGGGGTCGGCCTGATGGTTGGCAGCATTATTATGAGAAGCCATGGATCTAGTCGTGACCATACACTTTGATGGGTAGGAGGAAAAGGTTGTTGGGATTGGGTCTCCGGCGACAATGAGCACAACTGGCGCGCGGAGCAAATAAGTTTCCCACAGACGGCGCCAACTGATGATATTGTTTGTCCAAGTGAATGGGTCGGACAAGTTCAAGATCTTCAACGTCCACGTCCAGTTGATCAAGCCCACCGGATTACCTGCAAACAAGTCCAACGGGGAACGGGGTAGTCCCCCAGTGAACCCTCCGACGAGCAAGTTAGAAGGAGAAGTAGGGTGTAAGGAGAGTTTAGATGTGGAAAGCTTAACCTTCTTTTTGTCTTCAACGTTTGCTTATATCCTTTGGTAATCATTTCGCTGTCCCTTCCGACCTGCCCTTCTCGCCGAAAATCTATGCTGTAGCTTACCTTGTTCAGGGTAAGGGGGTCCTGTTCCGACGGGGAGGTGTTGTCATAATAAATGCTGTGATGGGCTGCATTAATGGTGATGTGCAGTGGCAATAACTTTGCAGATCTTTGTCTGCTGATGTGGCTCGTCCTTCACCTGCCATGTGTCTGAATGTTATTGGCTCTTTATGCCATGTTGGATTCCAGCTGTTCTGGGCCCCACTAGCTGAGTTATGTATTGGGCTCCAAGCGATGGACTTGGGTTGTTTATAGTAATTCATGGCCTTTCTGGGCTTGTACACCTCACATATCATAACTAATCAAACATTCCATATTTGGTTAGAAGTATAGGTGCATTGTTATAAATCGTGACATAGATCCTCCTAAAGTCCATGCGGTGATAGAGACACCTTCACAACCTTTGTTGCTCATACTTACCACATGTACTATTAACCTTTGATGTGCCTTGGAATTTAACTTAAGTGGTAGGTAATTAACATGAGATCAATAGGAGCAATTATCCAGCTTTGTTGGAGTTACTGATATGAGAATGTCATACAAACATTTTGATTATTAATTTCTATGAGATCCATGTAGATCCCATAAAATTAAGACTCAAGATGTATAATTTTGATTATTGATTTTTGTGAGATTCACGTAAAGGGTCAAGATATATTTGTGACATTGTCTAGTCTAATGTAGCCTTAATTGGATGAATGCTAAGTTTTCAATTACATGTTAGATTTATAACTTTTTTTTTTTTTGGTCTTCATTTTCAAGATTATTTTATTTTAGTCTTTTAGCCAAATAGTATAAGAGAATTTTTTGAACCTAACATTGAATAGTGTTGCCCTCAAACTAATTTTTGGTTGGTGGTATTGTTGCATAAGCTCAGACATGATTTTCATTATTATTATTTTTTTTTATCGGCACATGATTTTCATTATTGAGGCTCGAAACCTTATTTGCAGCTCTCACCAGCACTAAAAACAACTTTTATGAAGAAGCCAAAAGATTTGCCATAGTAAAAAAAGATACAGACAACAAAAACTAGAAAATACTATACATATAATTGCAAAAGTTAAATTATTTCAATAATCACAATTTATCTAAAATAAGAAAATCAAAAATCAAAAACTTGATACTCATCTAAATCATGAAAGAGAAAGGGTTTGGTTGATCTAGAATATAGCATACAAAACTAGTTGGACAATGGTGATGAAACTTGGTTGTACAAAAATGACAAATTTTCTTTTGCAATGTAACAGAAAAAAGAAAAAGAAAAATGATTTTGGCAAAGCCATTTTACCTTTGATCATTGGAGTAGTTCTAATGAAATGACAATACTTCTACTTGCATAGAAATTAATTATAAACCGACCACAATCTAATTATTATTTTTTTTTTTTAGCAGTCAGACACAATCTATTGAACCTCATAAAAAGATAAATTCACCTTGTATGAGAGGTTTATGTCTATCGTTATGATCAATTTATGTGTTTAGATCCTTTCATCAAGCTATTTTTGTGTGTGCTCCGATTTGGAGGGGTTTGTTTTGGCTTATGGTGTTTTCCACTTTTACTTTAGGTTAGATTGGCTATTCGGGTGTTTCTTCTATGCTGCTCTTTTTTACTTTTTATTTTTTTTATTTTAAGTAATGTTTTATTATCAATAAGAAATATTACTTATTTGTTGATTAAAAAATGAAAATATAATCTCTCATTTTTTAATTATCTAAAATTCTCAAATTTCAAAGTAAAATGATTTTTAACCTGAAATAATAGTTAATTATCATTGCATCTTTACTGCACATCCTATATACATTCATTCAATAATTAAAAAAATGTCATGCCTGTGTGAACATTGACAGAGCCAATTAAGGCTTATGCGAAGAACATGAGACCTTCTATTTCGATATACCAAACCATCTCTGTCCATATTTTTTCACAAGACTCACACTTAATAATTTTTAAATTTTAGTTCCAGTATAATGTTCGTATGTGGTGTTTGTTTACACCTTTTAAAAGTTAATTTCACACGAACTTTTGAAAATTTGGTTGAAGGCGGAAAAATTTGGACTAACCGATCGTCTGACCTGTTGACTAGAATAGTGCAATTTTTATTTTTATTTTTTGCAATTGACATGTTAATTTTTATATATTCAACAAAAAAAATATTTTCTGAATTTTTTAAATTTTTTTATGAGTTTTAATAGAATTTTGAGTTGTGCGTTTGGTTATGAGTTGTAAGTTTTTGTATCAAATATCATAAAACACATCAAAAATTCCCCACTCAATTCAAAACTCATTCACCAAACAAATTTTCTACACTTAAATCATAATTTCAAAATTTACAAACTCAAAACACAACTCTTATTCTCAAATTATATTTAAAAAGCTCTACCAAATACAATCGAAGTTTTACTTAGGTCTCGTTTGGGAACAGGCTATTTTAGTAATTTTTTGACTTTTTACGAAAAAATGTGCAGAAAAGTAGAGAGGTGATATGATAACTTTTAGTAACTTTTTTAACTTTTTGGCTAAAATAACCACTCCCCAAACGAGACCTTAGTATTCATCATTTGTTGTCAAAAACACCCCTTACTTCTTGATCCTTTAAACTTAACCAAATCCTAGCCACAACTTGCCACCGCTGCTGCCACAAACCACTCACCACCCAAGCCCGCCAATTGGATTTGGGGTCACTGCTGTGCCAAGGCACAGCAGTGATTGTTGTGCCTCATTTTGAGGTACATTATGGGCTTATTTTTATGATCTGAATCGTTGATTTTGTAGGATTTGTTGAGTACTTCATGCTTACCAAAAATCATATTAATTGGATATCAATAACTATATGATCGAATTGCACATTTTTATACTATTTTTCAAAAGAAAAACTTCTTGTTTATTTTTTTAGTTATCAATCATATAGTTATTTATATCCGATTAATATGATTTTTGGTAGGCATGAAGTATTCAACAAACCCTACAACATGAACGATTCAGATTATAAAAATAAATACATAATAGACCACAAAATGAGACACAACAGTCACTGTTGTGCCACCAATTCCCCGCCAATTACACCTCTAGCCGTCATTACTACCATTTTTGGCAGCAATCCCCCACCACTCCTTTTGCACCTCTACCCTTGCCTAGCTTTCTCTGACCTCAAGGCACACTTAAATGTAATAATAATGTATTATAATGATATGTATTCTATTTTAATATTTTTAAAATATTGATAATTATTTATTTTACAATACCAAAGCAAGATAGATCAATTTAACTCAATATTTAACAGAAATCATAACCATGTCACTGTATGAGTGTTTGAAAAATTATTATTTTAATTTTTAACTATTTTAACAAGTTAAAATTTTTATATTTAAAAATATAATTAAGTTTTTGTATAATTAAACGTGATATTTATAAAAAAAAATAAAATGAAATGAACGTCATCAATGCAAAGGACACCCCAGTATCTTCACGTTTCCTCTCTCCTCCAGGCCCTAATTTAGATCCCAAATAGGCCCTCTCTTTCTCTCTCTAAAAACTGGGAGGATAAGAGAAGAAGAAAAAGCTCAAGTTTTTGCTGTGAGAAAGGCATGAGAGTGGTATGGAGGTGGACGAGATTCAAACGCAGGAACACAAGTTCCAAGGATAGGTAACGGTAGAGGTGATTGTAACAAGATAGGGCAAATGGGGGAAGAACAATATCCTGATGATGAAGAAGATGGAGAAATCAGAAGGAGCGGCGGTGGGATTGAGATTGGCGGTGCGGTGTTGGGCGGCTTTGTGGGTGGCCATCGTCTCGAATTGTTAGGGTTTCTGGGCATCTGTGTGGGAAAGATCGGCACAGCAAGGTTTGGACCTCGAAAGGGCTTCGGGACCGCCTCTCGGTCACCACCGCTATTCAGTTTTACGATCTTCAAGATCGTTTGGGTTATGATCAGCCTAGCAAGACTGTAGAGTGGATTCTTAAAAGCGGCCGCGAAGTTCATTGATGAACTTCCTTCTATAAATACTTCATTTCCAGACACTCCTCAGCAATTGAGCGATGAAAAGAGGTCGAGTGCTGGTACTGAACAAGGGTTTGATTCGGCCGATTTGGAATTAGATGGTGGTGATCAGACTTTTCATCATCAGCAGCACCACGCAACAACAACAGTATGTTTCTTTGTCGAGATCAAGAGAAAGAAGGTTGCTAGCATGTCTGTGATTTCTTGGGTGCTGTTTTGTTGGTGGATCATTAGTGGTGCTGTCCGGTGACACTGAAAATGAGAAATGAATTAGAAATTGATGTGAATTGGGCGCATTTATGGGATTTTGGGGATATGAAAGGACTGAACCTATGTTTTGTAATGGGGTTGAAGCTTAGTTTTGTAATGTTCTGTTGTTTTGTGAGATGAGAATGAACCTGTTCTGTATATTTATGTTGTTAGTGAATTGAATATTAACTCTTTTTTGTTGTGATGTTTTGGTTGAAAAGGTGGAATGAAAAACTAACATAATCAATTAAACACACAATGTTTTCTAATGTAATGAAAACAAACAGGTAATTTGTAATGTAGAGTTATATGACATGAAAATGAACATGTATTGACAACTAAACACTAACTGAATTAAACAAATTCATCATAGATAAATCATTGGCAATGACAAAAAAAATAGTAAGAATACAAACTAACATTCAATTAATCATATAAAATAACAGCAGCAACGGTCCACAAAACAAAATCTCACAAAAGCACTTGTCTTTCTCTGTTACCCTTGATACACAAACAAAACAAAAGAAAAATTCTTGGGCTGCTACCCTTGGTTGATTGGAATGTGGGTGAGTGGGAACTAGCCTACTACCCCAGCTTGACTGACTGGAATTTGGGTGAATTGGCACTGCCTTGCTTGATGGAGTAGGCCTTTGCATTGACATTGGCATGCTAGATGTGCTTGACTGAGTGCACTTGGCCTTCTAACCTGCATGTTCAAACCAAGAGTATTCATTATTCCTTTATCATCAATGTTTACTTTGAACATTTCAATTTTATTTCAACCCTCAAAAGAAAATATATATAAAGATTTAAGACCCAGAAAAGGAAAACTATGATGCCTTTCAATTGAAATATGCTCAATATGAGTGAAAAATTCACAAACTTGTTCTAATGGAGTCTAAAGCACATTTGAATATAATAATATGCTATAAGATTCAAACTAGAAAATAATTATTTGAATCTCTTAATTTGAGACACAAATGATGAGAACAAATTAAGATTCAAACTAGGAAATAATGGAGTCTAAAGAACTCTGGATATGGAAATATACCAGTTGTTAGAAGTTGAAGATACGAATCAAAAGCACAAAAATCCAAACAAAGGGTAGATGCATAGACCCTTTACGGGTTACCCAAAACAGGACCAGAAAGCATCAAATTCTACTTGAATTATACATGAACTGAAATGCGTAGAGTCTCTAAATAGTGCTCCTAAATTGGGTTTTTGATAGAACCTTGGAGAGCATCAAATGTTTGCTTAAATTCTCCAAAGAAAAACCAAATTCACCAAATCGGTACTTGTAGAAATGGTATTGGAAGAATCAAATTCCTATTTTATAGATTACAGACCAATTTACAGAGCTAGTAGGCTAGAGATAGAAAGTAAAAACCCTAGTTTCAAAAATTAAAGGCAAAATCCAAACCCAAACAGTCACAATTTATGATTTTGAACAGAAATTGAAATCAAAACAAAAACCCTAGTTTTGTGATATCGGGTTTACTTGAGATTCTTGTTGTTCTGGTCGATAATGAGGAGTAACTAACCAAATCTCCGGTGTCAGTTGAGATGTGTCGGCTCCGGTTGCTCAGCATTAAGTGTGAGCGAAGAAGAGGGATGAGAGAGAGGGATGAGAGCGTGTTTTGAAGAAGCGTTGGTTGAGATGTGTCGGCTCCGATTGCTCAGTGTCAAGTGTGAGCGAAGAAGAGGGATGAGAGAGTGCATTTTGAAGAGAGGAGAGAGAACAATTATCACAATGGGTCTGGTCTGAGAGAGATAGAGAGAGGAGAGAGAAAATGTGCACGTGTTTTTTTTTGGAGTGGGTTTTGGAGGGAGAGTGGTTGCCAACGCTTTTTATCAAATTCAGGCCATTCGAGCCCTAAATTCCGAGCTACCAAGCTTTATTCAAAACCTATAGGGCGTGACAAATGGTAATAGAGCAGACCCTGTCCAAACCTAACTACTTTTCCTTGCATGATTTTACTTCTAGTGTCTTTGTACTTAATAGTCTACGTATTTTCATATCCTTTTTTGTACTTCTATTGCCTCCAAAATCTTCTTTTGAAAGACAAGCTTAGACTGAGCAAGCACTGCTAATGGAAGGTTTGACAGGTATAGAAGTGAATGGAATCGATCAATGAAAAGTACACATAGTGGGTGTTTGGGAAGTTGCAATTTTAGTAGGCTAAAATTTTTGTGTTTGGGAAGATGATTGGATTTTCTTGCAGTTGGATATGATGTTTGTGAGAGAAAAAGTGAAATGATTATGAATTTGATGTGACATTTTGTCTTATTGACTATTTTAGCCTATTTTATCTTTTATTTTAGCCAAAAAAGCTAAAAAGCCTTCTTCCCAAACACCCCCATAATTTAATCTGCATTAATGAAATCCTCAGAGGGATAGAGTAACTAGAAACCTAACTTCTGAGTACAAAGTGAACCTTTAAAGTTATTGCCGCCAAACTAGTACCCTTATTAGTGGAATCCATCAACTAAACATGAAAGTAAATGTTAAACGAAGTGTAATTTACAACAAATTTTGGCAAAATACCCTAATTCCATAAGAATAATATCCATAAACAGGTTTTGACATAAGATTAAACAGCAATGCAGATCTCAGTTTGTTGTGAAGAAAATCTACTTTCTTGCACCTTTCATGTGTCACAGAAAGGATGGGAAAATTAGACAGAAAGTCTCAATCAACAAGAGATCCATACCTCAGGCAATATGCTCCGCAAGACTAAGAATCTTGACATGCTTTTTCTTCCTTAGCTCGTGTGGGACTGGCCCAAATACTCTGGTTCCTATTGGCTCGCCTTGCTTGTTGACAAGCACCACAGCATTGTCATCGAACTTGACCTCACTCCCATCACAACGGCCCCGCGGCATGGCAGCACGCACGACAACGCCATAAACAACATCTCCTTTCTTCACTTTGCCTCTAGGTTGGGATTCCTTTACTGATGCAACTATCGTGTCCCCCAGTCTCGCCCCTTTCTTCCCCTTCAGAGCTTGTATGCACATCACTCGTTTTGCCCCCGAGTTGTCCACAACTTTAAGATTGGTCCTCATCTGTATGAAAGTCCTGCATTGCTGCACAAGTGAAAAAAAAGAAAAAAGAGATTTCAAAAATGGATATATTAAAGTAGGTCACGACGAGTCACGACATCAAAGCTGATTGGAGACTACTCGCATTGCTCTGTCATCAAGAATTGGTTAATTAATGACTAACTATTCAAATTAACCAGTGAAAATGACCAAGGGAGCCTTGAGACCATGACATACATGGTGTTTTATGTTTTAAGGATATCAATCTAGTTAATTAACTAAATTCATCTTGGGCCAATTGAAGAAATATGGCAAGCAATTAAGAATTTCATCAGATAAATAAGCAAGAAAAACCCTTCAATTTGATGGGCATTTATGAGCGGCCTCTTCTTATATGCACTTGAAAGAAACTCAAAAGTTATACTCTTGGCATTACCCAGTCATGGTATAAAATTCGATCTATAAACAAGACCTTATCCCAACTATTTCAGGTTGTCAACCTGGCTGAATTTACACCATTTCAGCATGCCAATAGACGTTAAAATCTATCTTAACCCATGCACAGTACTTCACAAGAACATACAAAAACCAACCTCTAAAGTTTCCACTTTTGAAAGACCATATAACCAAGGTTTTAAAAAGCGGCCGCAACCGTTACGTAACGGTTTTGGCGGTTACCGCCACTCGTTACGGCCGCTTTTGCAGTGTGATTGAGATTCACAGGTGTGTCGGCCATAGCGGCTGCCATAGCGGTCGTAACGGTTCCAAACTGTTTCTTTCGAAAAAACACACAAAAAAAAGCTGAAAATGGGGGAAGAGGGATAGAGAGAAGGGGGAAGATAAAGAGAGAAAATAGAGGAACAAGAGATAGAGAGAGAGAGAGAGAGAGGGAAGATGAAGAACATGTTATTGATTTGTTGAAACTATAAGACCTATGCTATTCTATTCAGTTGCTATTACTAAACCATTTTGTTTGTGTGTGTCTATCTATATATTGTTTGAAAATAATAATAATAATAAATGTAGTCATTATCTATTTGGCTTGGTTAAAATATGTATATATATATATTTAGGCTCTTATTTATTCTCTTACTTTTGCTATTATTTATTTTATATATAATAGTTAGTGATTAATTTTTTATAAAATATAAAGTCATTAATTATTAAAATAAAATGTAAAAAACTCAGTTTATAGTGATTTAAAAATATAAAATATATTGGATCATACTTAAAAATTTACAAAAATTAATCAATATTTATTTTTTAACCCAATAAATATGATCATGGAAAAAAAATATGCGTATCAATAAGGTTTTTTTAAATTGTGCGAAAAATAAAAAAATTCACGGTTTCGGTTACCGCAACCGTTACACTACGGCAAGGTTCTAAATATCGGCCGGTACGTCCCGTACCGGCCGGTTCGTACCGGAAAATGGGAGGGCCGAGTCAGATACTCACCGGTATACCGGCGAGAATGGATTTCACGTCCGTATCGGCCGATTCCTGACACGAATCGTCCCGAATCCGATACGTAAGCGATTTGTTTCCGATACGACTGAAATTCACCTGCAAAAATAATTGAGAAAAGCAAAACAAAGCACTTGGAAAAGCCATAGTTTGATGCTCTGTTTATCTTTTTTGGCTGAAGAAGTCATAGTTTTGTTTGATGCTCTGTTTTTCTTTTTCTTTTGGCTGGAGAAGCCAGCGGTTTGTTTATAATTTGTTTTAAGTCATAATTTTTGTTTTGTTTATATATAAATTATACTCTGTTTTGTTTTAAGTCAGCGGTTTGTTTTGTTTTGTTTATAATATGTGATGCTCTGTCTTGTTTTAAGTTATTCTCTCATAATTTTATATATATATATATATATATATATTATTGGCATAGAATATATAATTTTTTATATATAAAAATATTTTATATATATATTTTAAATGCACATATGCTCAATATATATATTTTTTATATATATTATTTAAAGAGATTTAATCTGTCAAATTTTTATTTCAAATTTTTTTTATTATTTTAAATTTTTTAATCTGTCAAATCTTTTTATTTCAAATTATTTTTATATCAGATTTTTTTTTTATAGAGGTTTAATCTGTCAGATTTTTTTAAAGAGGTTTAATTGTTAAGTAAAGATGTTTAATATTTTAGATTTTTTATTTTTATTTTAAATGCATTATTATTACTAACTAAATTAGAATTACAATATTTGTTAATTGAAAACTGTTATTACTAACTAAATTAGAGTCTACATATCATTATTATTACTAACTAAATTAGAGTCTACATATCAAAATTTTGATTAAAATGTGATAAATTAATGCTAAAAGAGTCAAAAAATGCATAAAATTGAGTTTTGGATGGATTGCTAATGATTTTTGAAATTTCACAGCCGCGACGCCCGATACCCGATACGTACCGGTCGATACTACCGATACCGATACTCCGCGATCGATACCATTACGTTACCCGATACCGCGATTTAGAACTATGCACTACGGCCTTTACATCCCGCAACCGCAATCGCGTCACCGCCACCGTTACGGCGACCGCAACCGCTTTTCAGAACCTTGCATATAACACAAGTTTTCACTCACTTTCCGAAATAAATTAAAATATATTATCATGACTAAATATAGAAACCAAAGTCAATATAATTTTTGCAAGGCCTTGCCAACGAGTTTTTAAGCAATGATAATGAGTCGCGCCAAGAAAGCTAGCAAAAAAAAAATCAGCACCTTGCATCAAAGATAAATGCATGAAAACCAAGGGCCACAATACAATGAGAAATGAAACGTTAAAGGTGAAAGAAACATCAAATAAAGAAACATACTGACCTGAAACAAGCACTCACTGCATGACATCTCATGTGGCGTTCCCTGTACACCAAGATTGTTGCCAAGGCCTCCCAACAATGAACGGGCAGCTAATTTTGTTGACCAACACATTAAATAAAACACAGACAGCAATCAGGGATTAGGAAACATGTGTGCAAGACAAACTACAACATAAAAGGTAAAACTAATTTCAATTTTAATTTGTGAGAATAGAAGGTATTAGCCACAAATGCAGTTTATGCCACAGTCCAGGTCACACAATGCATCCAAACATAAAGTTAACCCAACATCGACCACTAGACAGATGATCCAATCTGTACTATGCTGGTATGTTTCTGCATCCAATCACCCACATTAGCCACAGAGTAATGAAATGACATCACCTGCAGAAGCCATCTCACATCCACATCATGTGAAGCAATTGTTTTCCCAAGATCAAAGAAGCCACATGAGTAAGCATGCAATCAGTTGAACTGAAGCATGCCCATGCTCATGTTCTGCAACTGATTCTGATGGGATGAATTTCAATAGACTACACAATGAGTTGTGGTGGCCTCTACTCTAGATTTCATGCTCTCAAGCAATTTCTGTAGTAGCTTGATTTCATCAATTTAGGCACACAACAGATCTCTACATACCGTTAAGCAAAGCTTATTAGGTCTATTGAATCTATAATCTTTGGTTGATATACACATCTTGCTAGGTTAATTAACAGTTCGGTTAGTCCCAAGAAGCATCAGGCAAGGCTTGAACAAGTAGAGCAGAGACGCTGAACTGGGGTGGAGACCAAGCTGAGCGTAACAATTTCAACAAAGAAAATATTTAATAGCTGAGTTCTAACCGTTGAACCAGTGGCCCCAATTACTAGAACCCATAGAACAAACTTTCATGCACAAAAATATTTGAAGTACAATAGACTAAGAACTTAATTACTAGAACACTTGAGGAAATGAAATTAACTAACGATAACTGTCATACTAATGTAATGTCAACTAACTCAAAAATACAAACCAGTCAGTCACCACTTCAAAAACTATAAAGCTCACATACCACGCAACGATTTGGAAGTGAAAGCTGCAGCCATCTTTGCACTTAATTGCTGTGCCAGTAAAACCGACAGTCCCCAATTTTCCCTGTCAAAGTGAAATAAATGCCAATTACATCAAATCTTCAATTTTTACATTGAAAAATACATTCATAAAAATAGTCATATTTACAAAAACGGTACTAATGACATTTCTTCCAAAGACAACATGTGCTCTATATGCTTGGGTTAATTAACCACAATTTAACAAAAAGGGACAAGACATGATCCTAGAAATCTTATCCAAAAGCAAAATCATTAACAAAAATAAAGAATTTGTTTAAAATGAATTGTTGCCTAAAATTGAACAACCGTGATTGAAAGTATGAGAATAAAAACTGTTGAATGTAAAAACCTATAACTTACTCCACCTACCACTACCACCTACTACCACCTACCTACTCCACTCCATTAGTGCTCCACAAGAAGCAAGTGCTCCATTTACCCTAATGCTCCATTAAGTTGTTTAGTGCTCCATTTTAGGTTAATTTAATTCCTCCATTTGTAACTCATTCTCCCTATAAAAGAGAGATCATTCTCTCCATTGAATATACACAATACACACAAAAATGTATATTGATATCAATCAATAAGATCAATACATTAATTTCCTACATGGTATCAGAGCGGGTTTAGACCCTATTATTTTCGCTTCACCGGCGGGCGGCAACCTCGCCTTGGCCGCCCGCCGGACCTCAACCTATTCAGCTTGTTTTTTGTTCTACACCACCTTCTCTTTCTGGTAGAATACGAGAAAGTACTGCAGCTGTTCTTCGTCCCCGCCATCCGCCGATTCCCAGCCTCCGCGGCAGCTTCCCGATTCGGCATTTTCGGACGTCCTTCGCTGCCAATTCTGTTCTCGGGAGTTGATCCCTCCATCTCCACCAACCACCAGCAGCTGAAAGAGCAATCAAACTCCAACAAATGGCATCTCAAGAACCGCAACCATTCCACTGGCGCTACCCAGAACAAGAAAAAATATTTTCCACAAATAGTAATTGGTCTACAGACAGATTCTTCTACTCAGTTGTGCAATATTCTGGTTTTCCAATTACTCAACTTCCTCCAAGTAATCGGCAATTTCAGACGGTGCAAGTACTCTGAATTTTTTGTCAGTGCCAATTATGCCAATCTCGATGTTCTTTTCAGAGATCTGCCCTTCAAATCCCTCCTTTAGGGTCAAGATTGCTGTGTGGACAGCATCATCAAGCTCCATATCATCGGTGTACCTCTTTTCAAGAAATGTCTTCGCATTAGACACATTCTTTCCCAGAGCTGAAGCTTTCCAAGAGAAGTACGAACCTGATGGATCCACCTGAAATAGTTGTGGACCCTTGTCATCAAACCCAGCAACCAGTAGTGAAACACCAAAAGGCCGTACACCACCTGACTGAGTAAACCCCTGCATAACAGCTGCAGTTTCCCTTACAAGTTGAGTGACAGGAATTGGTTCTTTGTATAACCGATGGTATTGTTCTGCCTGCTTCCTACTTTTTCGAACCAAAGCTTCTTTACACACAGCGCAGTGCAATTCAGAGCTGATGTGTCCGTCAACGATTTCAATCGTCGGCATCGATTCGACAGCGGCTTTTGACGCCGGAGGCTGATCGTATCGACCTATCCTGTTGATTTCGAACTGCGACAGCTGATCTAGCAATCGATCATTGGGTTGATAGCTCTCAAGTATCCTGGAATACTCTACTGGGGTTTCACTAATGATTGATGAAATTCTTCATACTGGAAAGAGTGTTTCAGCGCCTGGTATCTGGCTGCTAGCTCAATTAGCAGCAGCTAAAGTTGTTGCCACAACTCTGTGCAAGGGGTCTGGACTTGTTGGTGGGCTGTATGCTCCAAGTTTGATGATTGGTGCTGCTGTGGGTGCTGTATTTGGTGGTTCAGCTGCCGAACTAATCAATTCAGCCATTTCAGGAAATGCTGCTATTGCCCAACCGCAGGCATATGCATTGGTTGGAATGGCTGCAACATTTGCTGCTAGAAAAAGACAAATCCCCGAAGTCATCAAGTCAACCATGGAGGTACATAAGCATGTATTTGCTTCTCATAATTGCTTGGACCAAAACATAAGCAATTCCATCCAAGTTCATGATTACATTCTATGATTCACAAACAAGCAAGCTGTTTTTCAAATCAAATTCATACCATTCAGATTTGCACACCAACTTTATTTTATTCATGCCAGGGATCAAACTCGATCACCATTTTATATCAAAAAAAAAAAAAAAAAAAAACCAAACAATCTCCAACCTACAACCACCACATCAACCGGCCTTATTTTTTCGCCTCTTCAGCTGTTCTCTTCTTCTTGCCTTTGTCTTGGGCGTCCCTTGCCGGTGCTGCCTCCGTGTTTCCCACGCCGCCGAGCACGTTCATTTCTCGTTGCTCCTCAACCGTCACATATGGCGGCCCTCCAAATCTGAGCATCACGGTGGCCTTCCGCTTCAGTTCCTTGTTTTCTGCCTTCAGCATACATATCTCTGCTCGGGCATCTGTATACATGCACTGGAGCAGAGCCAGTTGGGCTTTTACCTGCTGCGCCTCATTTGTTCTACTTTGAAGCCGGTGCGACAGGTTGTTGACCGCAGTCATGGTCTCAACACATGACCTTAATGTATAATAATTGGCCTCAATATCAGATTGAGCAGCCATTATCTGCTCAACTGCCACCATCGGATAGTTCAACGGTGCAAAACCAGGGGGCTTGGTCCAAGGGCACTTGGTTGCGGTTCCAGGGCAACTGTCCCGGTTATCTCTCTTGTGCACTCATTGAGGTCGGGAAAGAGAGTAAGACCCCGGGAAGAAGAGGCTATGTTCTGGGTAGCAGAACGGGAAGAAGAAGCCATTTTCTGGGCAGAAGTGTTACAGAGTATATCTCTCAGCAAAATGAAGAGGTTTTTCAGAGTTTTCAGCAGATGTTTTGTTCTGCATAAGCGGCAGCCTCGCCTTGGTATAAATAGGCAAGGCAGACACGCGTATCACGCGCCGCTCGGCGCCAGACGACAAATCGGCGCGCCTTTTGATGGCTGTCGGGCACACCTTTTGATGGCTCGATTTTTGATGGATGTCGGGCACACCTTTTGATGGCACGCCTTTTGATGGCGCGCCTTTTGATGGCTCGACTTTTGATGGCACGTTTTTTGATAGCACGCCTTTTGATGGCACGCCTTTTGATAAGATTGGGCACGCCTTTTTATGGGTCCGACAAGACTCTGTAAACTGTCCCGACATTGATTCCGGTTAGCTCCTATATGGGTCCAACAAGACTCGGTAAACTGTCCCGACATTGATTTCGGTTATCTGCTACAACGGTTCGACACAGCCTTATAGTGTCTTCTACAACGGTCCGACATGACCCAGTAAACTGTTTATAGTGTCTTCTACAACGGTCCGACATGACCCAGTAAACTGTTTTCTACAACGGTCCGACATGACCCAGTAAACTATTTTCTACAATGGTCCGACATGACCCAGTAAACTGTTTTCTACAACGGTCCGACATGACCCCGTAAACTGTTTTCTTCAACGGTCCGACATGACCCAGTAAACTGTTTTTCTACAACGGTCCGACATGACCCAGTAAACTGTTTTCTACAACGGTCCGACATGACCCAGTAAACTGTTTTCTACAACGGTCCGACATGACCCCGTAAACTGTTTTCTACAACGGTCTGACACGACCATACAGTGTCTCCTATCCTCTTTTATTTATTTTCATTTTATTTTTCCTGTTTTGTTACTCTCTCCAAACTCAAGTTGGTTAGTTCCTAACCCCCTTGAGTTTGAAGGGGGCTGTTGAATGTAAAAACCTATAACTTACTCCACCTACCACTACCACCTACTACCACCTACCTACTCCACTCCATTAGTGCTCCACAAGAAGCAAGTGCTCCATTTACCCTAATGCTCCATTAAGTTGTTTAGTGCTCCATTTTAGGTTAATTTCCTACAAAAACAAAGAAATCCTCATATTCTCTTCTTTTCTCTGGTCAACTAGGTTGTGCTTGGTTCATAGATTTGGGTAGCAATTTGGAAAGGGAAAAGATGCGTGAAATGTGAATGAAATATATCTAAATTTCACACATTTTTTCTCTTTCCCTTTCTAAATCCCTATCCAAATCTATGAACCAAATAGAGCCTAAAGGGGTGTGTAATGTGAATGAAATATAGCTACATTTCACACACCTTTTACACACTTTCTCTCTTTCCTTTTCCAAATCCCTAACCAAATCTATGATCCAAACATAGCCTAAGGCTCAGTTTGTTTAGAATAAAATAGGTAGAAAGTGAAAGAACGAGAAAAAAAAAATTAACTTATATGAGTTTGTTTAGCTTGAAAGTGGTAGAAAGTATAAGAAAACTAATTTTCTTGTACAACCCATCTTAGCATTGTAATTAATTTTTTATTTCTTGCTAAAAATACAAGAAAACACAAGAAAAATTGAATGTGTGAGTTATCTATAACTAAACTTTTAAATTTTTCTATATTTTTCTTACAAAATTTTCATCTTAATCAAATGCTTGTAAGAAAATATATTTTCTTTTCTTTCGTTTCATTTTCTTTTACTTTCACTTTCTACCAAATTTTCTTTCTAATCAAACAGAGTCTAAAGAAAAATCCTCATCTTCCCTATTCTGTTTAAAGACGTTTTTCCCAAAAATATTTACTCATGACAGAGAAAAATCATTTTAATAAATAATCACTCTGATAGGCCAAAGAATTGCACTAATAATCCCTCTTTTCATAATTTAATATCATTGTAACAAAGCAATTTGTAGTATAATAACAAATTATAACATTAACAACCAAAAATGAAGTCAATATCACAGTATGCACTCAAAAAACAGTTTTTAGCAATTGATGAATAGTTCATTCATAACAAAACAAAGCATTCAAAATATATGTAAATTAAGACAAAGATGAAAAATAAACTAGATGATGCATTCTCATTAATTCAATTTATGATCTGATTCGAATTTGAAAGCTCTAATCGAAACAAAAAGCTGATATGTTGGGAGTATAAGAAAATGATATGAGAGAGAAGAATCTGAACTTACAAAGAGAGAAGCGTTGAGAGAGAGACAAACAGACCTTGAATCCTCCTCCTCAGTCTGCGATGACAGCGGTGGCGGTGCAGCTACAGCGGAGAAACCCTGAAACCGCCGCGTACTTGGAAGAAAGAGTGAATGACTCTGCTGAAAGTGTGTGCATCTTCAGATCCATTAATTTAAGGGTATATAACCCGGCCCAAAAGGGTAAGTTATAGGTCCGACCCATATATCCATATGCATATGATGTCAAACAAAATAAAACACTCTAGATGGTGTGACTTATGTATCAGTAAGCCTATAATGTGTTCAGAAATGGAACAACAAATAATCTTTCAATGTAAATTAATAGAAACCATATAGAGGCAATTCCTAAAACAACTCTAAATTAATCAAATTACACTGGAAATAAATAGCATCTATGAATCAAAAACAAAAGGCCAAAAGAGCATCTATGAATAAAAAACAGAAGGCCAATTTTATAAACACAAAGAAAATAATCAGATTTTTAATTAAGAGATTATTATGTTTAAGGCAACAAATTTGAAACTTATCCTAGTCAAGTTCATTAATTGAAAAAATATATATTCAAAAGTCTTTGTACAATAACTTATTTTATATTAGCCAAAAATTATAAGGAGAATCATTGAATAGTGGGATAGGGAAAAAAAATTATACAAACATTGGAGGTACTACTCAAACATTGCCGGAGTAAAAACTCTAAGTTGCACCCCTCCATATTTTTTTATTTCTTTTTTGGGGGTCTCACTATTCAATAACTCCCCCAAAATTATATATATAAATATATATACAAACATAATTTGCAAAAATGGGTATGTACTATAATAAGAGATGAAAACCCTCATACCATGTCTAATTGTCCAATAACAATTTGTCAATAACACTCCTAGAGGTAATAGCTACTTCCACCAATGCCTAATATGGATGATACAACATACTGATTAAACGATTCAGTGGCATCAAAAATATTATTTTGTAGTTGAAGCTATTTATACATCAAAAACTATCATTATTTATGTTTGAATCAGATTTTATTTTACTGTCAATTGAATCAGATTTTACTTACTGCCGACTGAATCAGATTTTATAAACATAGTGCAAGCCAGGGAGAGTAGGGATGGCAATGGGGTGGATATTAATTTCCCATCCCCATTCCCCTATAATAAATCTTCCCCATTCCCCATGGGTACTACCCTCCCCATCTCCTAATGGGTTTGGATTTTCCCCAATCCAACCTGACCATTTTTTTTTTTTAAAGGTTCACAACCAAAACTAAATATACATTCAATTTTATTTTATTTATTTGGCTCAACAACAAAATCAAATACACATTAATTAATTAATTAAAAAGTTTGTTTTAAAATAATCAAATATATAATTTTCAATCAAATAAGTTTTTAGTAATTAAAAAAAAAAACGTGGAAGAACCTATTTGAAGAAAGTATTAAAAGACCCAGATTAAATTGCATCAGGGCACAAATAAGGAATTACATCAGGGCATAAATAACCCATTTCAAAAGACAAATGATAGCATTTAACTCTGTCCAATGAAATTTGACAACTGCACAAGCTAGGAGATACTGTACACTTTGTTGTTTAGGTTCTTTATAAAAGCACATTCTCTAACAATGACAGATATAAGTGAGCAATCAGATCAGCGCACCATTGGATATTACATGAAGGCACAAGATCTATATATTTCAAATTACTATGTAATATTATCACATTTCTACATCATGTATAATTGAAGGCACAAAATCTATATATTTCAAATAAATATGTAATATTATCACATTTCTACATTATGTAATTATTGAGTTAATATTCAAAATACCATTGTTGAAAACAACATGCTACTATAAACAAAACATAAAATTCACTATTTTTTTTAACATTTTGCCAATATGGTTAATCTTAATCAAGTAAATATGTTAAAATCAAGTTCGGCTTATGCAAATCACTATTACATTTGGTGCCAAAGGATAACATTATGAGATCTAAGGAACATTCACTGCTTTCAGCCCAGTGCTTTCATCACTTCGTTACTCAAGAGTCAAGCCTCTCCAATTCATTCTTTCCCCATTAATTTGAGCTCCTCTAGGATATTTCCTAATTTAGTTTCAGAATGCATCTTCTTGTCTCCTGAATTTTCTATCCAGCCTCTGCTGGTTGTGTATGCCAGATTATACCCTGAAAAGCAATCGTGCTAAAATTTCAACAAATTTTTGTGACTCCAATTTTCACCTAAGAAAGATTTTTTCTACATCATCATTTCTGGTGACCCAACTATCAAATTTCTTTTTGCCACTCTCACCTACTTTTCGAATTCTTTATACATTCTGCAACATCTTATCTGCTTTGCAGTCGTAGGGAGTTTTGCTTTGGTGTGATTTGAAATTTACAGCTGCGTCATGATAGTAAACCAAAGAAACATACAAATCAAAAGTTACAATTCCCTTTAACAGCTGAAATGAATATTTATTCAAGTTCCCTCTACCCAACTGGATCAGCTGCTTTCAATAGCTATTGTTCATTGACTGCCTATGTTCAACTGGCTTAGTCATACATGTCAACCACAGCTATGCCTCTACGTTTCGGATTCAATCAACCTTCAAAAACCTGGGGACATACGGATATGATTAAAATGCAAGTGTCTTACTATATTCTTCTTAGAAACGCTCAACCACTTCCCTTTATGTGTGTTCCAAAATACTGGGTACTTTCTTAACGAAATGTACAAAATACAGCTTTTTGTCTCTTTCAAACAATGAAAATGACTCTAATTTGTCACGCAGTCAAACAAATTGCACATCCAAATTCTAGTCTACTGCAGCTTTTTGCCTCTTTCAAACAAACACACAAACACATGGTGGGTGTGCAAAAACCACTTACAAAGTGCACACAATTGCAAATTCTCAACAGAAATACTAGTTTTTGTACTGATTTCACAACTTCACCTACAGACTTAAAACCAAATAAAACCCATTAAAGTTATTGGCAAAAAATACGTGAAAATTCCAACAAACTAGCCCTGAACTAAGAATCAACATAACCCAATAGGCACCAAGCAAAATGAGTTCAAATAGTAGAAGAAAAGTGGAGTACCAAGTTGGGGAAGAACTTCTGATACAGCAGAGAGGGTTCAAAAGCGAAGTTCTTCTCTTTCTCTGCAGAGATTTTCGATTCCGAAACCGACAAAAAGTGTGGGACTTGGGTTGATTCTTGAAAGAGTGAGAAGAGGCTGAATTGATGGAATCTGGAGTAGCTCAAGAAACAAAATGATTCATAAAAATCTACTTGGAAAGTGTCAAAAAAAAAAAGTTAAAAAATAAAAAAGTTACTTAAAAAGTTAAAAAGTTATTACTATTCACCAAAAGTCAACAATTACGGTTGCACAACTCTCAATTCTAATTTTCTCTTACAAATCAATTTTTACAATTTTTTATTACACATTTTTTCATAAAAAGTCAAAAAGTTAACCCAAACATTCATATTTTCAACCTCAACTTTTTAGTCTAAAAAGACAAAAAGTGCACTTATTTAGAACACCCCAAACAACCCCTTACACCCCTATAATGGTGTGTTTGAATTTTGGTGTGAAGAAGAGGGAATATGTGAACTCTAATGCTGCTTTTTTTCTTTCTTGCTTTGCTCATTCTCATTTCATCTAGCTCTAGCTCCAGCTGTGGCAATTAAATTCTCTATTTTTGGTTTTTAAGTAGCTCAATTTTCTTTAATTTGTTCAAAATATAGAAAAAATTGTGAACAAATTAGAGAAAATTGATCAAAACACAAAAAAAAATTGTAAGCAAATCAGAAAAATTTTAAAATACAGAGAAATTTTGAAAATAGAGAAAAAATCAGAGAAATTGAGCAAATTAGAGAAATATTTCTCTGTCAAAATATTGAGAGATCTCAACTATTATGAAAATATTTCATATCGTTTATACTATAAAATTTTAATATGAGACACCTTAAAAAAAATTCTCCAATTGAAACACTAAATAATAAATGCATTCATTTAATGAGTTACTAAAAACAGAAACTTATCAATTTAATGACTGACTAAAAGTAAAGACTTATTAAAATTAAAGACAAATTAATATATTATTAAATCTACCTTAACTAACAAACCCAGAGAACGAGAGAGAAAGAGGGAACGAGAACCCTCAACACAACATATGGGAAATGGGCGGGTGCTTATTCCCGACCCATATCATATGCATGGGGTTATTTGGAATGATTTAAATAAGTGTATTTTTTTGTCTTTTTATAAAAAGATGTGTAGAAAAATAGAGAAGTGATGTAATGAAAAAAAAGATAAAAAGATGGATTATATAAGGGATGTCAAACCACCTCTTAATTAATCCGATGGAAAAAAAAGCAAAAAATTCATATATTTGAGTTGCCAAAAACAAAAAGTTACGAAAAATAAAAAATTTAATTTTCAAAAATTTAAATTTAAAAAATTAAAATCAAACACACTAATTTATACCTAAGGTATAAAACGTCATAGTTTTATATTTTTTTGCGACACCAACTAAATATTTATGAAAGAAAAAAATTTTGTTAGGCGGGAATGAAAGGGACCAAAACGGGAAAAAGGAAAAGTGGGGAATAAAAGGATGAAAAAAAAAATGATAGGCAGAAATGAAAGGGGCTAAAATGGAAAAAAAAGAAAAAAAAAAAGTGGGAAATAAAAGGATGTAGGGTAATTGAGACGGTATATTTGCCAAAGCAAAAAATTATCTTTTGAGATGGTAAATTCTCTCGACTCAAATAATTATATGAAAATGTTTTTTTTTTTTTTTTTTGAGACGGTCATTTTTGTTGATGTCAATTCAATACTTTTGCGATGACAATTGTTACCAAAGCAAATTATTAGAGTCAAATACCCTTTTTCTTGTAGGGTGGTGGTCAGTGGTGACCAAAGGTGGTAGGTGAGAGGAGAAACTAAAAATTTATTTTAAAAACAAGTAAAAATAAGACAATATTTTAGTATTTTGAATTTCTTTTATTCAAAATGTTAAGTTATATATATGTAAAAGGTATTTAAAATAAAAATGAATTATTCCTAAGGGCCATCCAAGTCAGTAAGTGGGTAAGCAAGCTCCCCATGTTATTGATGATGAGTTCAAATCCCATTCTTTTGGTTAATTTATTAATTGACCATATTTGATTTGATTTTCATAAATTTATATTAATTTTTTTTAAATAACTAAAATTTGGTTTCATGAAAAAATAAAAAAAAATAATTAAAAGTATTTATCATTTTTATATAGCTTTATCCCTGTGGAGGGTAAAAATAAATTTTAAAATAAAATTTTGATATTTATTTTTATCAAATTAATTTCTATTTTTTTAATTTAAAAAATCATAGAATGAAACCAAATAGGGCCAAAATCTCTTAATTTTGAATTCACTTTCATGGGTAGATGCAAAAGATTTTGTCTAACAATGGTGGGCCCAGTATGAGGTGGATAGGCCCATATACAACTGGGCTTCCTCACTAACAAATTAGATGTGAGCCAAACCTGTATTGTCTCATCCAACAAAGGAATAAAAATACAGATCCAATTTTTTTTTAACAGAAAAAGTTAATATGAATTTGATTACAAACTTTGCTTTTTCTTTTTTCTTTTTGCGCCAAAACATTGTGTACTATTAGTATGGGTGAAATCATTTATTTTTATTTATTTTTGGATACATGGGAGACCACTGACAAAGTTCAAGTCTTTTTTTGTGACAAAGTTTGAACACCTACTCAAAATTGAAAAATATTCATCAAAGACAAAGCAAAAATAAGTCAACTTATTAGCTGCAGCCAAATGAAGTCACAAAATTAATTACAAAAATATCGAGATTGATCTCACTAAAACAATCTTTTTAATAACGAGTTTCTATCATTTGGTATGTATGATTAGAATTATTTTTTGTGATTAGGGCAAGTTAGGGAAGTTATAATAATAGCCAAGAAGTCGCTAAAATTTTTAAAAAGTCAAAGAACTATACAAAACTCATCTCTATTTTTTACACATTTTTCGTAAAAAGTAAAAAAATATTCTAAATATATTAATTTTTTTCACCTTCTATTTTAACTAAAAAACCAATTTTTTTTTTTTTTAAATAACCTATTCCCAAACCAATATGTATCTTTAAATGTGCTAAATCATTTTTAGGTATTGAAAATCAAAATTGTCAAAATTTAACAAAGCCAGCTCATTTAACCTTGGAATGACTGATTGTGGAAATTTGCCTACCAAGGTTTGACTCAAATTCTAGTTAAGCCCACCAAAGTGTTAGATAATAGTCAAAACTCCAAAAACTTATATTAGTGTCTAAGTGTGTTGGCCTAAAAATTGAAAAAAAACAATAATTTTTTGTTCTTCATCCAAAAAAGTTAGCTACTGTTGTAATGTACCTTCCTCATTACCACTTTGGTGGACTTTGATAAGATGCTCAAATTTGACTTGAGGTGAAGAACACATTGGAGAAAACAATGAAAACAAACAAACAAAAGAAGAAAAATACAAGTGAGTAAATCTTGAAATGAAATATTTAATTTTATTTCAAATGAATGAATGTTAATAGAGATTCTACTTCTATTTGCATTTTTACTTTTTCATAATTACTTTTACTATCTTTTTCATTAGTTTACAAATTTTAAACAATAATACCAGAAAAATATTAGAGACTCACAATTTAACTTTCATAATTTACTCACAATGACATGATAATAGAGTTGAGATTTATAAAATTAAATTCATGACAAATTAAAAGTTGACACATAATCTATCATGTCAATATGGATAAAACTATGAAACTCAAATTATAGGTCTCATTTTTTTTAATCCAAAATACAACAAAAATCTTATTAATATGCACACACATGTTAAAATATCTTTAAATATTTATATAATTTTTTATTGCGCATCCATTTATACAAAATATACAACCATTTTAGCGTCCCATGCTACTTTAACTTGAAAGTTAAATCTTTTTTTTTTAAATTTAATGATGTATCAGTCTATTAGACTATTTAAAGCGATTCTCTCTCTCACTCATGTTTTTTCTAATCATCAATCAATAATATTTTTTACATATCATTGAATCTAAAAAATAAAATTAAAAAAATAGACTTATATATTTTTTAATCTAGTACAATATTAAAAATGACACGTGAAGGTTAAAAAAACAATAGCAAATATATATTACATGTTCTCAAGAATTAGGTTGGATCGGGTAATCTCTCATCCACTACACGTCCGCACTTAGACGAATTGAGAAAAATCAATTCGCATCCGTGCACTTAATTAGCGGATGAGGATTGAGCGGGCAGTACGTGTGGGTGGATGCATATTGATTTGGCAGTATAGACTTTTTTCCAGACTACTTTTTTCAGTAATTATTTATTATTTTGTGTCCAAAATTTTTTATTCTTTATTTTTTTATAATAAAATAAAGGGCCAACTTTTATATTTTATAAATAGTAAGTATAATTACTAAATAAAAGGTTATTTTTAACAAATAAAACATAAAAGTATAATTTCATTTTCTTAGGAGTGTTGGCAAATTAGGTTGACTCGAGTGACCTCTCATTCACCATTTGTTCAACCTATGGTGGATTGAGAAAAATATATTATATCTATCCGTTCAAATTATTAAAATTGTCCATTTTATAGCGAATTGATTCGAATCATTTAATTTTAAGAGATTGGGTGCATGTTATATTAAGAGGTAAAAATGGTAGTAGGGTTCTCTTACGGTGTGTGCCCCTAGATATCATATATACTTTTATCATAAAATGTGTAATTTTATTATAAATTGATGCAATAAAAAATATCATAATTAAATTATAAATTTTTATAATATTAAGGGTAAATTAAAAATATATCTCTTGAGGTTTACTTAAAATACGAATTATCCCTTGTAGTTTGGAAAATTATAAATGCCTCATTGTCAGAATTTTTTATTTAACATAATTAGTTGAAAAAGTAAAATTTCTAATTGTTCACCTATATAATAATAAAATTATCTAAATTATTAATTGAAATAAAATTTTAACCTTATTAAAAGCTGTTAATTAACTTGATAATTTATTAATAAAATGACTTATTTATTATGAAATTAAAAATCTTATGAAACATAATATAATTTTTAGAATTATAAGAATAATTTATAATTTAAATAAATTTCAAAATATATATTTATAATTTACGTTGACATTAATCATAAAATTTAAAATATTCTATTACGTTAATTTATAACGAAATTACACATTATATAATAGAAAATAAATGGTAAAAAAGAAAAAGAAAAAAGTGTCCATACTCTGATGCTTCACGAAGACCGCGACACGTGGTCTCTGTCTTCTTCATCGAGAAGTCCAGCCCAACGCATTGGTTGATTACACGCCTGACTCTTCTCTCAGACCAGGACACGTGCCTTTGCCTCCCCTTCTCTCTCTAAGGGGTGATTTGAGAAATTAATTAAAAATTATTTTTTATTTTTTTATATGTATAAAATATAAAAAATAATGTATTTAAAAATGGGTTAAAAACTAAAAATTAACATTTAGTTGGGTTGACAAACTGCCCCTAAAATTACACACACGTCACACTATCGACTGTGTCACCTAAGTTTATTTTTATTTTTATTTTTTTTACAAACATTAATATGTTAATATAATTAGCAAAAATGCTTGGGACTCTAATTTAGAGGTACCACTAGTGATGTGGCAGTGGGTCCCCCACTGCCACAGCCAATCATGTGTCTTGATTTTATTTTTATTTTTTTTTCCTTTTCCACCTCATTAGAGGTGGTTTAGAGATGCCTTTTTAGAGGTCTCTAGCATTATTGTATAATTAGATTATAACTGAAATAGTTCACCTTTGTTTTATTAGTTCGAATCTCTAATCTCTTTCTTATCACACTGGTCATCTATTTATTCATTTGAAAATTAACTATTTTAATTAATTTTTTAAAATTTTATAAAAAATATGTAGAAAAATAAATAATAGTGTGACAATAAAGTGTGTTTTTGGCGAAAGGCTATGGTTGCCAAACGGGTATAAAGTAAACAAGCCATTTGATGTTCAAACTTTTTTTCTTATGCTATTTGTCATCTATTTATCTAAGAAAAAATAAAAAATTAAATATTGATGTACTGAAAGGGATTTGAACTTAAGACTATTAATCAAATAAATAACACTTTTGCCGATTAAGCAATAGACCATAAATGTTTTCAATTCAAAATAATGTTTTTATTTTACTGATTTAATAGTACACTCATCGGATGGACACATACCCACTAGTGCATATAAAAATGAATAAAAATAAAAGCATATAAATTAATAAATTTGTAATTTTGTTCCCCAGCCATATGAGTTATTTTTATCATAATGTTTAGGAAGATAGTTTTGGTTAAGGTTAAAATAATTAATAAAATAAAATATCACATGTAAATTATAATCATTTCACTTTTTCTCTTATAACTATCAAATCAATTACAAAAAAAGTCAACTATCATCCTAAACACAATTTTTTAATTAAACTAAAATAGTTAAGTTTTCAAACCAGCCCATAATGTTTAAGTGAATTATGTTCCAAACTTTATAGCTCTATTCTTGCATGTCACAAATATTTATTAAGAAAAAACAATAATTTATATGATTTTTTTCACTCACCCTTCATGTTTATTTGAATGATGTTTTCAATACATACTGACAATTTTATTAATATACTCACAAATTTGATCAAAAGAATTATTATTACTAGGTATAGAATCTACACAAATTTCATGGTTGTGTTTTGATCAATGATTTAAGTAGACATTTGAAAACAAAAAGAACAAATGTAAAGATAATATGAAAGAAATATATACTAAATTTTATTTATTTTTACTTTTTCCTTTCAAAATCTGTATTTAAATTCATAATCTAAACACAACATATAAATATACATGTGTTAGTTTTTCTAACGTGAAGTTAAGTCCATAAATATAAATAGTGTCACTCCAATAACAAAATAAAATATGATTATTTTATTTTTATTTTCAAAAAAAATAGTTTTATTTCTCTTAGTATTTAATGGGGGCACAACTACGATCCTCTGTGATTGTGACACAAAGTTTAATTTGATTTTATTATAATATTGGGCAAATGCTTAAGAAAAAAATATTTTAAAAAATATTAAAATATTAAAATATTAAAAAATATTTTAAAATTCATACAAAATCTATTAAATTTAGTAGTAAGTATATAAAAATTTATATCATATTTAATTTATCATTTAAGCCAAAATTGTCATCATTGCATTAATTTAACTGGTCAAACTGCTTGTATCTATTACAAATGCATGACGACTAATAATGTCATAAATAAATTAATACAAAAAAATAACAATTATAATATTATTGTCTTAAATTATTTTTCTCAAAAAAGCTCTGTGCATTGATGCCCTCAAAAGAGGATTTTTTTTTTTTCTCTTCATATTCTTCTTCTACGGTTTCACCTCTACCTGTTTACCTTTGTACTTAGCGAAAATTACTTCTCAGTGGTACTACCATAAAATTATCACTAATTCATGATAAATAGTATAACTCTAATTATTAATATATATAAATTTTATTATTTTTTTGTATTTTTTTTTAAATATACACTTATTTGAATTTTTCCCTTATACTTATACAGGTGCAGCTCATATATTATATTTTAAAAAGACTAATGTTATATGCACCAATTAGTGCACTAACTAATGTATCAATTGATGATGTGACATAATTTAAAATGTTTTTGTTATTTATAATTTGTATAATGAGTGAGGTCAACAATAATGGCATAACTAATATTGGTATATTAATTAGTGTTGGACAATCTTCACTGTATTTAAAAGATTTAATTCTATTGTGTACAAAACAACAACTAGAATTTAAAGAAATAAAGGAAATGAGAGAATTTGTTTGATTACAAAAATCAAACTCGAAATAAAAATAAATAAATAAAAACAGATTTTATTTTGTTACAAAAACAAAATTAAAATCTGATTTAAACATATAAAATAACACTGAAAATAATTAAATAACTTACTTGATTTAATTTTCTTTGAATAATTTTCTGATCAAGTCCAGTGTTTGACACTGTATCCTTAGACAGATTCGTCCTCTCCACGTGCTTTCAGAATTTGGACGTCTATCTCCAGGATAAAATGATCTACTACAAACAATAGCAGCACTACAAATTGTTTGCCTAACGAACACACTAAGTGTTTATACTCTCTCTGACAAGAAAATAATGCACAACATGAAGAGAATGTTTTCAGATTATGAAGAACGAAAATTAGAGTTACAAAATCTAAATGAGGGCTGTCCTATTTATAGATGGATTGGTGGCTCTTGGTTTTGAATTAAACAGGTACTGTACCTGTTCAATTTGAATTAAACAGATACAAACAGGTTAGGCACTGTTTGGTTTGAAATTCAAACAGATTTAAATCTGTTGGGTTCAAAAACGGGAAGGGCCCTATTTGGATGAACAATAAATCCAAACCAGTTTAATTCTGTTTGAAAACGGGAAGGGCCTTGTTTGGATGAACATTAAATCCAAACCAATTTAATTTGAATTCTTTCAAATGTTTTTGGCCCAAAAAGATTAGTATTGGGCCGAACAAGCCCAACCTCACACCACGCACTCGCGCCCAAGCCCAGCCCGGTCGCCCGGACGGCGGCGGCGCGCGTGTGGTGGTTTTTGGGTCCAATGGGTCTAGCCCATTTTGTCCATAACCTCTCACTCTAAAACACTTGGGTACCCTTGGGGCACACCCCAAGTACCAAACCCATGCCTTATAAACCCTTTCAAACCTCCCACCAAATCAATGTGGGACAAGCCTTTTTCAAACCTTTAAGGTATTTCCACCAAAACTCCATTTCCATGGAGCATACTTTGGCTTCAATTTCCCATTCACTCGGTAATGGTTTTGAGCAACCAAATATACCCGTGAATCACAACGCGGCATAGAACGCGTTACCACTTTGACCCGTGTAAATCGATGCACGGGGCCCACCTAAAAATTAGACCAAACTTAGGAAAAAATTCTAGTTTTAACTAGAATTTTATAACCATTTCCAACAATTAGTACATTAATTGAGGCAGGTAACACTACTCTTTTAAAAAATATAGTTATATTAAAAAAAAATGTATTTAGAGTGGTTTGAGATATTCTAAATAAGAACATTTTTAAATTTTTATAAAAAGATATGTAAAAAAATAAAGATAAAATTGATTGATATAACCTAAAAAAAATAAAAAGATGTACTTATTTAGCTTATGCCGAACTACTCCTTAATAGTTGGCTTCTTTTTAACCGGCAAGTGAAGGAGCCTGAAAATGCGAAACACGCCTCAAGTGTCAAGTAGGTTATGGTTATTAATTAATTAATTAATTTTTTTAAAATTATGTTTAGATCATAAATTTAAAAATTAAAAATTAAAAATAATGTGATGTTGATACGAATAAAATATAAGTTATTTTTTGTTTATTATTTTTATTTTTATTTTTGTCTTTTTTCTTTTCAAATTTATATATAAATTTATGATCTAAATACAATATTTATAATTTTTATTTTAATTATTAATTGTTTATACATTAACATGATTTTGACAAGAATCATGGTACAACCACCTTCATCTCTCCACGCCCATAGTTGTTTGTAGCGAATTGGGACCCATACTAGTGAAGGGGACGGTTGGGTTTTCGTATGATTGCCCATTTACTAGTGTTAAAAAAAAAAACATTAAATAAGATATAGATATAGAAAAATAATTTATTTATACAATTTTTTCTTAAACCCCCGAAGCAAAATTTAAAAAGTTGACTAACATTTCAATATCTCAAAACTCTTTTATATGCATTTTGTCTTACCACCTAATTCGGGAAATTTTGGAGAAAAAAATTATGTAAATATAGTACTGCTGTAATATAAGTTAAAAAGATGAGTCACACACGTAAAATCTATTAAGTGTCCTTTGCGTCATATTTATATTTTATTTTGTAAAAAATTTACTTAGATTTATTCGGGCTTATCACAAAACTATCTTATTCATGTTTGGAGGCTTTTAGAGAAAATTATTTTTACAAAAATCATATTAATCAGACAATTACAACCCCATGAAAGGTTTATTCTCATAATCATACATATTGTTCATTTTTTAAATATAAAAGTGATATTATTATGTGATTATAATTGTCTAATCAATATAATTTTTTTACATGAATAATTGAATAAAAGTTTATAATATAAACAATTTATGCGAGTCCACTAAATTTCAACATTCACCTCCAATCCAATGAGAGAGAATCGTAATTCTATTTATAATATATGTCATCACATTATAAAATATAGGACAAATTACATATACCACCCTCGAGGTTTAGCAAAATTACAGACCCACCTACCCCTGAGGTTTGAGAAATTACAGATACCCCCCTGAAGGTACTATTTGCATAACAAATTAGGGGGCAATTGTTATAAATATAAACCTCAGGAGGCAATTTGTTATGAAAATATAAACCTCAGGGGTATCTGTAATTTTCGAAACCTCAGGGGTATCTGTAATTTAGCTAAACCTCAAGGAGGTTATGTAATTTGTCCTAAATATAAATTTGAGATTTACATATGCATTTATATAGAAAATATATATATGGACATTAAACCAATCATTAGCGTCATTACTTACACTAAATTTGTATTAGAAAAATGAGATGGCATGGTATGGAATTATTTGAAGGGTAACTCTCCTTCTCTAACATTCGCAAGATCTCAACATGGTTCAACTAGAATTGATTAGTCTACAAAAAAAAATTATTTAATTCCACAAACACTTGATTTATTAAATGGAAACTAATAAAAAATTATAGAAAATATAAAATTAAAAGTAACAAGAATTGTGAAATAAAAAAGACAAGGGGAGACAAAGATGTGTGGTCCAATAGACACCACAATGTTGTTTGTTTAATGTGGAAGTACAATTTTACTTTCATATAAGGCCATTCACACCAATGTGGTAGTCGTGGGCTTTCCAACACTCCCTTTCGTGGGTTGTGTGATATTATTTAGGAAAACTAATAATGATAGAGACCCCCACAAAATATAACTCTCACAATCTCTAAAATAATCTGAATCATTCATATGATACAATTCTCTAAAAAAATTCAAACACATCAATGATCAATACATCAGTGAGGGTCATGGGAGTCCTCTTTTGTGGGGTCCCAACATTTTCCTCTATAGTGTAAGTTTTTGCTTGTGTACAATGCAAGTCTTTCCAATGTATTAGATTTGTATAAAAAAAAAAAATTCACCTATAGTGTAATTATTTTTAGATTGTTCAACTAAAATGCTATTTGCCCAATTATTTATGCTCAACTTTAGATAATTTTGAGGACAAATTATTTTGTAATTTTCTCTTGTCTTAATCTGATTTTTGTAGTTTCAATTGTATTAATTTTTTAAAATTTCAATTAATAATATCTATTAATAAATTTGACAAAAACCCATGGCAAAATGTTCTATTCAAAAGGAAGTAGACAATTTCGAATTTAATTTCAAAATGTTATATTTTTACTTCTTTTTTTTTTTCACTTTGAAAATGGTGAATGTCAATTTTTCCACAAAAAACATTTTAGAACATAAAATATTTTCTTATATTTAGTTGCATTATGGAGACTAATGTACTAATAGTTGTATTAGTGGTGGCAGGGTGGTGGTGATAGGCAGAGGTGGAGGTAGTGGAGAGGAAGTAGCAGGCGGTGATGGTGACAATGGTAATGTAGTAACATTGATAAGACTTTAATCTAAAATATTTTTTTTTCATTGCATTTCATTTTTTTATTACACCAAATGAAAAAAATACAAAAATAAAATAAAAATAAAAAAATTCAAAGACTTTTTGAGTAATCTACTTTTGTGCACGGGTTATGCACGTGGAAGATGAGAGTGGCTGATATGCAGAATTTGGGTTAAGAGGGGATTAATTATGATCATAGTAGGTTAAGATCAATGGATATTATTGTACCATCAATTATTATATTTTTGACTTATAATACAATCAATTATAGAGTTTGGACCACAAAAATATCTATCTGCGAATTTTTTTTTTTGCCCCTTTTAATATTTTTACTTTCTTTGGTATTTATCAATGTGGATTTTTGCAGTTGTCAAGCTTAAGATTTGTCATAAATTTGGATGGTAGTGATGCAAACAATGGTCAAATATGTTGGAGAAATGGCATATTAGGCGAAGTTCTCATAACAAAATCACTAATATTTAAAAGGAAGAAGATTCTAAAATTCATCACAAGTTGAATCTAGTAAAGACTGTATTACAAGTAATTTTTTTTATTATTATTTACAAAATTATTCATTCTAGTATAAAATTAGTTAAAAAATTAAAAAAATTGCCAACATTGAAAAAATTCACTAGAAAGGAAGAAAAAAAAATTGGCCTTCACAAATATTTCCAAACTAATAAATTTTTATGTTCTATTTGATTCACATGAATGAAGTGAAATAGAATAATCATTTCATCATAATATTATTTCTTATATTTGATTTGTCAAAAAAAATAAAATAAAAAATATATTATAAATAAAATCATCATTCACGAGTGTAAGAGAATAATTATTCTATAAGAAAGTTAAGGAATAATTATTCCATTTTATTCCAGTAAAGCAAGTACCATTATGTCATGTATAATTGGAATGTGCATATCCCTTCAGTCCTATTAGTCCTATTTCCCCTTTCAGGGCATTGGTGAAAGCCCTATTTTGATAATCTAACTCACTGATTTTTACATTGTTCAGTGTAAATCATTTATAAATATATTAGATTATTTTGATAATCATAATCACACGATTTTATCATATTTATATTCAAAAAAATCTATATACTTATAAAATTTATAAAATGCAAAAAACAGTTTGAATTCTTTGTGTGTGGGTCCTTAGACCTGGATTGGATTGATCTAGTCAATTGTATGTACATTGTATATTAGCCCAACCTTATATAGGATTGGGTTTGGCTATAGTTTCTTAGTAATATTATTATTATTCTGGAAATTATAATAGCTCTTTCACAAAATAATTATAAATCCGTCAAAAGTTTAAAATTTTAGTTATTAATATTTATAAAATTTTACTATTAATTTGAAATTATTTTTAAAAATTTACATTAAATTATAATTTTTCCTTTTTCTTAATCTAGAAAAGCTAATGCGTTTAGTAAATATTAATTTTTTTTTTGTTAGTGGAAAAATTGGGTCGGTCTTTAACCTTTTTTTAGTTGAAACTAAACTAGTAACAAATTTTTTTAATTAATTAAATTTTTTATTTTAATTTTAAGTATCAGTTGCTGTTTTGTTTGGGCGCAAGAGGGTTCAAAGTCTGCTTCAAATGGCCCATCAAATGCCACTTTCCATAATTATTAGTATTATTATTTCAACTAAATTAATAAAAATGGCGGGAGGCAACGGGACACATCATTACCTGTACGGATTGAAATTAATTTATTTCATTTAGCTTAATTTTATATAATATAATAACAATAATATAATGCTCTCAAACCCTTTTGCTTTTTTTTTTTTTTGGTAATTAATTAATCAATTGTGTAACAAAAACAGCTTTTGTGAAAAGTTTTGATTAGTTGGGAGGGTGAGTGAGTGACTGAGTTCTCAACTTGACATTTGTTTGGGTGGTGGGGAAGACCTTTCAACTTTTTAAATTTAAGTGCTCTCCCCTTCATCATTATTGAAATCAACCCGCTTTTTAAAAAATATTTACAAGTTACCCTTAGAGTCACAAATTAGGGTTCAAAAATTATAATTACTTGCAAAGTGTATATTACCACATAAACAAACAAAAAAAAGGTTATGTTAAAAAAACACAAACAAATAAACAAAAAAAAGTTATAGGATAATAGTATAGAAAGAGTTGGACGATCTATGAATAACTATTTCCCTTTGAGTTTTGACAATGCGTATCATAAATCCTTTCATCTTAACTATTTCCCTTTGAGTTTTGACAATGCGTATCTGTAGACACTCCATTTTTGACCAACCTTAAGCCACAGACGTCATCGATTGAGCGCTCGGTGATGATGCATATTGTGCTCGTTCTGAGATTTCAGAATCTTGGTTGCGAGCCTTGCCTCCGGACTTTGGGGCTCTTTTATGCTTGCCTCGGTTTCGAACCAGGTCCTGTTTTCCCTGTTTTCTCTTCCCAAAGGGCGGGAGAGGTCTCATAGACCATCTCTAAGTGGTCGTAGGCTACGTTTCGTGGTCGTAGCCACTATTCCCGTTTGGAGACTAGTTTTTGATTTTCAGAGCCGTCGGCCGTACGCCTCGGTTCGGGACCGCTTAACTACCTCTGTTTGCTCCGGTTTTTGGCACACACCTTGTTTCCTCTCTTTTGAGGGACATTGTGGCCCGAGAGACCACCTTTATGGTCGCACGCCACTTCTGGTGTCTAACAGCCTGTTTTCGGGGCCCCGGGCTGCGCGTTTTGGCCCCCAAACCCTCGTTTTGCATCGGTTAGGGTTCATTCTTGGCATGGACCCTATTTTCATTGTTTGGAAGGTGGTAGGAGGGTGGGAGACCAGCAATTCTTTTGGAGACCATTTCTCTCTCCTCCAGCCGGTTTTCTTGACAGGTAGGTGGTCTCCCTCACTTTTGGACCTTAATTTCTGGTCTCCCATACCACCATTGTGTTATGCTCATTTGGGAGGCCACCAATATGGGTAGGCCGACCAGCTTTTCTTCCTGACCCTTTTGAACCTTACTAGAAAGCTGGTTTTCCTCTCTCCTGGGTCACATTTTCTGGTCTCCCATACCACCACTGTATTGCATTCACCTGGGAGGCCACCTTTCTGGGTAGGCCGACCAGCTTTTCTTCTTGACCTTTTTGAACCATGGTCGGCCGACCAGGGCAAGTGGTCGGCCAGCCATCTGCTTTTTGCCCTTTCTGAGTTACATACAGCTATGCCAGCTGGGAGGCATTTGCTCCGGGTTTGACCCTTTTGTTTGGCTTCTTAAGGAAGTTTGGCCCTTTTTGCTTAGCTTCTTAAGGAAGTTTGGCCCTTTTGTCAAGCTTCTTGAGGAAGCTTGACCCTTTTGGTCTAACTTCCTTAAGAAGCTTGACCCTTTTGGTTTAGCTTCTTTTAGAAGCTTGGTCCTTTTGCTTGAGGCTTCTCCAAGAAGCCTTGGACCTCATCTTCTATAAAACCAACCCTCATCCCCACTTGCAAGGGTTGAAAATTTTGGTCTCAAGATAGATACACTCTCCCTCTATATCTCTACATCCAAGCTCCATAACTCCATGGTTCTTGGCCATTTACACTACACCTCTAAGCACAACACCTCCACTACCATCCTAAGTACCTTGGAGCTGTTTTTCAGAGGTTGAAGGCTCACTTTCTTGGTCCAGAGCTTGCTGCATTGCTGTGTGTAGACACCCCATTTTTGACCGTCCTCAAGACTTGGTTGTGCTTGTAGGTACACCCAACGGCGGGTTCGATTGCTCGCCCAGCATTCGACTGCCGCGGCAGAACGTCACTAGTTCGGATTTTCAGAACCTTGTATCCTTTTTGTCTCATTTTTGGACCCTGACCTGGTTCTTTCAGGGTGGCCCCTGTGGTGCACTGCCGGCCATGGCTTGGCCCCTGCCGGCCATTGGTGAGCACCTGCCAGCCATCAGTGTGGCACTGCCGGCCATTGCTGATGGCCGGCACCCCCCCTATTTCAGCTGGTTTCCGGGAAGATCTTTTGTACCAGCTGGATTCCTCATATCTGCCCTCCATACACGTGTATGGACGGATCAAGGCCAAGAAAAGCTTGTTCAAGAAGCTTAAGCTTTGCTTTGTTCTATATAAGGAAGGGTCTTCTTCCTTAATCAGGGCTGAGTTTTTGGAAGGGCAAAAAAGCTTTCTCTCTCTCTATATTGCTTGTGGTTAGAGCTTGAAAGTTGGATTTCTTTACATTTTTGCACTATACCTCATAGCACAAGACCTCCATCACTCATTCAAACACCTTGAGGCTGTCTCTCAGAGGTTAAGAGCTCCCAAACTTGGTCCAAAGGCTGTCAAAGATTGGTTTTACAAGGGTAAGTCCCATTTTCCCTCTTTTGTGCACTATTTTGATCTATATTCTAGCTCCTTGTGCTTGCATTTTTGGGCTCCGACCCCAACTGGAAATAGTCTTGTTTTTGCCTCCTTTTCATGTTTGATCAAGGGTCTTTCTCTGTTTGAGGCTTCCTTTTATCACTTGCCTCTTTAACTTTCTTTTAGGCCTATTCTTGCATAGTATTTTAGGCTTATTTGTGAGCTGTTTTGGGTTTGGTCATTGTCACGACCCAAACCCGCCCCCATAGGTTTGGCACCGTAACCGGCCAGTAATCCAGGGATAACCTACGGGCTCTTAACAGATTACCCAAAATATAAGGGGCTAGCGGAAGCAAATATATAAAGTAAACAAGGTCCAATGAGCTGTGATGACGTACATGGGACAGAAAATTTCAAAACTTATTTATATTCATAGTCATGCTAGTCGGGTACACCCATATGTACAAAAATATTTACATACATACGCCCCAAAATCCGACGTTACAAAACACAAACATTGACTAGCATGAAGACAAAACTGCCACGGCATCGGGCTTCAGGCGGAACCTCCTCGGGAGGCACAACTGGTGGCTGACCAAAAACAAAACAGATGGCCATCAACTCTGGCCTGGGTCTTGTGCCGGCTCACCTACATATATATAATAAACTGTGAGCGAAAGCCCAGTGAATAATAAACAGAGTAAAGGTTTTAATGAATGATGTCCATCCCAGAGTTAGAAACCAGAGTTATTATCAGAAACACAATCTTATCAGAAATAGAGTCTTATGCATATTCAGATTTCCAATCAGAAATAGATTCAGATACATGCTCATATTCATAATCATATTCAGATTTTGCATAAGATCATATGTGGTACACCCATTAGCTATCCGATCAAGTAGGTCTAAAGACCACCACAAGTAGGTCCGAAGACCACAACAAAGTTGGTACCAACAACCATAAAGATCCATATCTTGCGCGCAAGCAACCACGGTATTATTACCCCCAGGCAAGGGCCGTAGGCCACGGTATTGTTACCCGGGCGAGGGTCATAGGCCACGGTATTGTTACCCCCGGGCGAGGGCCATAGGCCACGGTATTGTTACCCCGGGCGAGGGCCATAGGGACTAAGGGTGCCACAACTACCTTTCAGAAAACTGGACATTCATTCATTCATTTCCAACATATCATAGCTTTTCCAAGAATCAATTATTTCGTGTCATAGTATACTGAAAATACATAACATTGAACATAACTTTACAAAGTTATTACTCACAGTGGGCGTTGATACAAGTAGACGAAGTCAAGAGGGTCAAACGGATTGCGGCACGTGACCTACATAACACATTGCGGATACACACTTGAAATACGCATTTCTAAATGTACAAAACTCACACCAATGACTCTAAGTGTGTACCTAACCTCTTATCCTTATTAAGGAGCCTTAAACATGGCCTAGGAATGCCTAGGATGGAATGTGGATGCAAAATGCCTTAGAAAATGTTTTTCAAAAGTTGCTGAAAACAGGGGTCCGCTCGAGCGAGCCTTACTTCGCTCGAGCGAGCTTCCAAAATCAAAGGCTTCGCTCGAGCGAGAAAGCCTTCGCTCGAGCGGTCTGATGAAATAGTAAAAATACTGGATGCTGTGATTTTACGCGCGATGGTCGCTCGATGCTCGCTCGAGCGGAGCCCTAGACAAAGGTGTTCGCTCGAGCGAGGAAGCCAAATCTGGAATTTCCAGATTTGTCTCCCAAGTTCGAACCAAGCATTCTACAACCCAAAACTCCACCTCTTGGGCCCAAATTCTGGAAAAACACTTTAAACACATAGTATATCAAGTTTCAAAAGCCAATTTGTAAATCCAAGGGCCAAGAGTGAGTCAATTTGAGCACCACTTCCACAAATCTTTAAAAACATGGTTAAACACACATGCATGAGTTTAATTCCATTTCAAAGCCCCAAGACATGCTCCAAAGCAAAATAAAACCTAGGATTTTGTTAAATTCATGGGCTACAACTTGAATGTGGTCTTGCATGTAAAGAACTTGCATGAAAACATTTCCAAAATAGTATGATATGAGTATGCATGCATAGACTAAGCTTAAATTCAACAATCTAGCACCAATCCTAAACTCCACCCTTAAATAGACCATCTAATCTGCAAGAACCATCTTAAATGCAACAATGAGGGGTTGAATCTCCCTACCTAAGTCTTGAATTTAAGTTGTAGGAGCTTAGTTGCTAATACTCTTTTCAATTCTTCCAAATTCCCAAGCTAGAACTTGTTGAACTCAAGTTTTCTCCCTCTCTCTCACTCTATGGTCGGCTAGAACAAAGAAGAAAGCTAAGGAAAATGTTTTTGTCTAAGTGAAATCAAGCCTCTAAATGTGTAAGGTAGTGGGCCACTCAATGGCATAAAGGTAATTACGTCAAACTCTATAAATTGGCTCAATTGCACTAATTAAATCAGATTTAAACATTCCAAATCAAATTTTAATTGAACCAACTATAAATTTACATAAAATCTAACTAGTCCAAAACCCCAATCAATTTCGGGATCGGGCGCCGATAAGGCTTCCAGTTTGCAGTTTAAAGCTTAAAACACAAACAGATGTTTCAACACCGAACAGATAAAAACATATAACTCATGCAATGCACATGCAATCATTTCCAGATTTTCCCTTAATTATTATTAGACATAATGATGTTCTAATTAGCGTTAATCAGGGGCGGGGTTATTACAATCATAAACTGTAAAGTGGCTTGTTTTGAGCCCCTCTTCAACTTTGTTGAAGGGCTCTCCTCTGTTTGAGGACAGCAGCCACCACTTGCCTCTTTACCCCTCTTTTAGGCCCTTTTCTTGCATGCTAATTTAACCTTACTTGTGATTATTTTCGTGGCTTGATGTAAACTGTAAAGTGCCATGTTTTGAGCCCCTCTTCAACTTTGTTGAAAGGCTCTTCACCATTTGGGGCCAGCTACTGTTCCTTACCTCTATTATCTCTTTTAGGGCCATTTTTGCATGATAGATAAGCCATATTTGTGTTCATCTTTGAGGCATGTTATAAACTGAGAAAAGGCTTGTTTTGATATCATCTTCATGTTTTATTAAGGTTCCATTTTTGTTTGAGGTCACATGCTATCTTGTATGCTTGGTTGCCTCCCATTTTGAGCCTTATATCCTAGCTCTTGTTGCATGCTTTGTTTGGCCTTCTAGCCACTGAAATCCAGTGGATTTTCAGTGGCTTAGCCACTGTTTTGAGCTTCCAAATCTATAACGCCCTCAAAATAATCCCATTATATATAATTCATTGACATGCAATATTCAAAGAAAACAATTCATTAATTCATTCATCAGAGTATTATTAAATAAAGACAGTACATGCAACATCAAAATAAATGCCCTACGGGCTTACATCTTGCCAAGCCAACACTTGGACACAAAATTATGAGTTCTAACTCAAATACAAATAAAGCCCTAGGCTTGAATGTTTACATGTAAGTCAAATAAAAACAAATAACTTAAAACAAGGCTTCAAATTCCGGTTCCTTCCAAGCTAAGTCCTTGGAGGTAGCGAATCACCTGGACCTGAAAATGATGTTCCCTTAAAGGGTGAGCCACAGCTCAGTAGAAAGATACTAAACCAATTATAAGCATTGAATAAAGCAATAGCATTCAATAGATGGTTAATCATGATAATCAATTATACCAATAAACAGTCTTAAGAACCTAATGTCTATGACACTTATCAATTTCCATTATCATCAATATGGCTCAGAACCTGGCCAAACTTACAACGGTGAACTATATAGCATATTCACATTACTTCCAATATCAATAACACAAATGAGACTCAGGCTCATATCAAAACACTTCATACTTCCAGATTGACACACATTTTAGTGCTGTATCAATAAAACACTTCAATATAAATAAGCACACATAAAAGTGATGCTAATGGAGTCCATCCCCTATCTCCTCCCAAACAAAATTCGGTTTAGAGGTCCATCCCCTATCTTCTCCTAAACCGTGGAGTACATCCCCTATCTCCTCCCACACAATATGCATATGCAATGCTCAATCAATACACGTATTTTCTGTATTAATTCAATAGTCAAAATTAATGACTTAACCAATGTGATTAGTTTCAGTTATCCCTAATCCACATGCAATGTCTACAACAATCATGATTATCCTCCACCGATAGCCCAAAACAGTTATTTCTAAACAAGAAATAAAATATAATAACAATAATAATTTCAACATTTAAATAGGAGAGTGATTAAATAATCCAACTACACCATTTAAACTTATAAATTCCCAATTCCATGAATTCAACTAATATTCCCAATTTTCCCCAAATTAATTGTACAAATCAATTTATTAAAACAACTAGGGTTTTTTTTCCAAAATTACCAAAATACCCCCACCATATTAAAGTACCAAAACTTAGAACAAAACTCATAAGATGGAGTAGGAAATCCCTACCTCGAAGAAAATAACCAAAATGGAGAAAACGGAAATGAAGACCTAAAGTCCAAAGTGCTCCAAATCCACAAACTCTCAGATTAAAACGTAGCCCTCGACCCACTCTAACTTTTTAATAAAGCAACTAGGGTAGAAACACACCCTAAATAGATCAAACCTAAGAGAGAAGAGAGGGAGAAGTCAGACCTAGGGTTTGGAATCAAAAAGAGGATGAAAAACTGTTCAAAAACCCGCTGCTGCCTATTTAAACTGGACAGGCTCGCTCGAGCGAAGACTTGGTCGCTCGAGCGACCAGACACAAGGAAACCTCGCTCGAGCGAAGAAAAGCTCACTCGAGCCAACAACTCGATGCTTCAGGTTTTGCAACACAGAAGCTCGCTCGAGCGAAGGAATACTCGCTCGAGCGAAGAACTCGAAAACATACACCTCGCTCGCTCGAGCGAAGAAAGCTCGCTCGAGCCAAGAAACACAACTCTCAGGTCCTAAGCCCAGACGCAGACTCTCGCTTGAGCGACCAAAACCTGGCTCGAGCGAAGGACTAAAAACAACTGCTCGCTCGAGCGACCAACTCCTCGCTCGAGCGAAGGTCCAAAAATCTGGACAGCAACACTTGGTTTCCAACCCAACCAACCTGTAACAAACCTGCCCAACAAATCCTATAACTCAAAAATAAGGAATTAAAGGACAACAACAACAATATAATAACAACTGAATCTACGGAACATAAGTCCGGGTACAACAACCAAATGGGAAAAGACCGGGGTCGCTATAAAATCAGAGGGGGGTGACCCCCTCTCATCTTGACTTGTTTGATGGCCATTTTGGCCTTTCAAAGCGACCCCATCTTGCATGCTTCCTAGTCACATTCTAGGGTCAATTTGTTGAGTTTTGGGACTATCATATTTGATTTTCAGAGTTGTATATGCCATGTCACTTGTCTATCTTGCATGTGCCTAATAACTCCTTGTATGGCCATCTAAAGGAGCTCATCATTTTTGCATACCGTGGTTGCATATCAGTGGTTATTTGGGCCTATTTTCACATGTTTTATTCACTGATTTTTGCTGGTTTGGTGAAATTCCATGTGCATCATACACTTTCCATGTAAACCATGTTTACTAGTCAAAATTGCATGCTAATTTAAGCCATCTTGCTAGCACTTTTTGGCCTTGCTTTAAACTAGAAAAGTCCATGTTTTGGGACTGCCTTGACTCTGTCTTCATGCTTCATTTTCAAATAATGCATGCTTTGTATAGCTGTAAGTCATTCCACGTGCCTAGTTTTGAGTTTCGGGTCTCACCTCATGCATCGGGTGCCATGTTTTCATGATTCGGGGCTGTTTAGCATCATATTTCAGTGTTGAAATTTGCATGTTTGCATACCATGTTCCATGCCTTACCATGCTTTGGTAGAGTGGCATTCGTGCCTTAGGTTCGGTTCTCGATTTGCGTGCACGCGTGCATGCATTTCGAGTGTCTCATTTTCATCTAATGGCCACTGACGTGAGTGTGGCTGAGGCCCACTCATATTGGTGTAAGTCCATCATGCATTGTGTATGCCATTTCAATTCATAGCATTGCGTATGCTAGGTTGTATGTTAGAGCATCGTGTATGCCATGTTACCTCGTGCATCGTGTATGCCATTCCATAGCATTGTGCATGTTAGGTTGTATCTTAGTTGCATTCATGCATGTCATGCATATTGCATCGTGTTTGGGGTAGAAGTTAGCCCGAACACGGGAAACGAGGTACGTTTCGTACTCCGAGTGACGGAACGTGTCTCAATTCCCCGTCACCAACACTCCGGATTATCCATGATGGAGTTTCGGTCTTGTTGTGTTTATACGTGCAGTCATTTCATATCGAGTAGTGCAATTCGACTCTTCGGCCATCATGCATCGAGATGCGTGATTTGTGGCACGAGGATCGAGGCATGCATACATGTAGACACCCCATTTTTGACCGACCTTAAGACTCAGACGTCACCGATTGAGCGCTCGGTGATGTTGCATATTGTGCTCGTTCAGAAGTCTCAGAGTCGCGGTCGTGCGTCCTGCCTCCGGACTTCCGAACTCTCTTCTGTGCCTTGCCTCGGTTTGCGCACCGGCCTCGATTTTCTCTGTTTTCTTTCCTGAGGGGAGGGAGAGGTCCCGTAGACCATCTCTCAGTGGCCGTGGGCTACATTTCGTGGCCGTAGGCCATTTTGCCCATTTCGGAGCCCGGTTCCCAGTTTTCGAAGCCGTCAGGCCGTGTGCCTCGGTTCGGGACCACCCAACCATCTCCGATTCCTCCGGTTTTTGGCATGCATCTCATTTACTCCCTTTCGAGGGACACTGGGGTCTTAGATACCCACTTCGTGGCCGAATGCCACTTTCGGTGCTTAACGGCCTATTTTCGGGATCCCGAACTGTGCGTTTTGGCCCCCGAGCATTCGTTTTGCATCGGTTTTTGTTCATTTTTGGCAGGTACCTCTGTTTTATCACCAGGAAGATCACTGGAGGGTGGGAGGCTAGCAATTGTCATTAGCAACCAGTTATGCTCCTCCGGCGCCCCCCGACGCCCGTTTTTCTCACTTCCGGGCTAATGTTGAACACCCTAGGGCCATTTTCTTCGAGCCAAAACCACATATTTGTGTTGTACACACATGGGAGGATCCTAAAAACACATGGCCAGCCAGTAACTCTAATTGACCCTTTTGAACCCCTTCTAAAAGTGGCTTGTTGTCTCTCTTGTTTCAGAGTTGCCAATTTCCAACCATAGGGTCTTGTTGTACACACATGGGAGGACACCAATCTTTGGTGGCCGGCCAGAAATTCTCATTGACCCTTTTGACCCCTAGCCGGCCGGCCATAGGGGGTGGCCGGCCGGCCACCTGCAGCAAAAGCACATGGTCGGCCTGCTTCCTCAGTGTGAGTCCATTCCAGCTGTGTCTTAGTTTTCCCCCAAAAATATCTCTATCCGGGGGAACCTTTTGGAGGGAAATAAGAGCTCATTTCCCTCCATTTTGAGAAGGACTCTTCTCTCCCTCTCTTGTCTATATTGCTGTCCTCCCAACTCAAGAAAGAGGGTTACAAGGATTGGTTGGAGCATATACACATATATCATTCCATTTCCTTCAAGTTTTGGTTCCATTTTCCTCATCATCTTCAAGCTCTACCATCACAACTCCATTCCAGCAGCTAGGAGAGCTTTCCAGCAGCTAGAAGGCATCCATTCTTCAAGCAAAAGGCAGCCAAGACTTGTCTACAAGGGTAAGTCTCAATCTCCCTCTTTTGTAGCACTTTCTTGCCTCATTTCTTAAGCCTATTTTATTATTGTTTTGGGCTCCGACCTTAACTAAAACTAGGTCTATTTTGAGCTATTCTTCATGTTTGTTCAAGGGCTCAACCCTGTTTGAACCCTCTATGGCACACTTGTTTCAATATCATCTTATATGCCAATATTTTGCATGAAATTTCTAGCCCATGTGTGATCTGTTTTCGAGCATAATGTAAACTGTAAGAGGGCCTATTTTGAGCCCCTATTCAACATTGAAGAAGGGCTCAACCCTGTTTGGGCCCCCTATCTTGCACTTGCTTCACAATTCCTCCTATTTACCGTAAATTTGCATGATTTGTTTGGCCTATATGTAAATTGTTTTGGAGCATGTCATGAACTGTGAGTAAGCTTATTTTGTGTCCCTCTACAACATTTTAGAAGGGATCAACCTTGTTGGGGGTCCCCATGTTACACTTGTCATTATACCCCTCTTTGACCCCCATTTTTGCATGCTTTTTTAAGCTTATCTAGCTTCTGTTTTCGGCCATCATCAGAACTGAAAAGAGTCATATTTTGATCTTCTTGACATATTTCATTAAGGGTCTTTTCTGGTTTGATGAATGTTTGGGGTACCTCATGTTATAGCCTTATGTATCCTAGTTCTTGCATGACATTTTTAGCATGTTTTAATACTGATTTGGGGCTTGTCATATACTGTAAATGTTCATATTTTTAGTCCCTCTTCAGTGTTTAAGAAGGGTATTTTTCCATTTGGGCTTTGCATGTACCACTTGTTTCATAGCCTCCCTTGTGGAGCCATTTTTGTATGCCATGCTAGCCCTACTTGTGATTGCTGTTTGGCCATGTTTTGTACTGTAAATATTCTTGTCTTGGGGCTTCCTAGCTTCTGTCTTAACACTTCATGATCACATTGTGCACGCATTGCATAGCTATAGGCCATTTCGGGTGCCTAAATTCATGTTTCGGGGCCATTTCATGCATCGGGTGTACTTTCGCCTCATTTCGGGGCTGTTTTCCCCCCATTTCAGTGCCAAAATTCATTTGCATGTTTGCATATCATCTCCATGCCATTTCATGCCTTAGGGCCATCGCCTCGGTTTGTGCGCCCGTGTGCACGCAATTCGAGGCGCTTCATTTTCATCCATCGGCCTCCCGTGTGAGTAGGGTTGAGGCTCTCTCATGTTGGTGTAAGCCCATATTGCATTGCATATCTCATTTTAGTCCCATTGCATCGCGTATGCCATCTCCTCGGTTTGCGTGCCCGTGTGCACGCATTTCGAGGCATTTTTTTTTTATCCGACGGTCTCTTATGTGAGTGTGGCTGAGGCTCACTCACGTTAGTGTAAGTCCATTTTGCATTCTGTATGTCATTTTAGTCTCATCGCATTGCGTATGCCATTGCCTCGGTTTGCGTGCCCGTGTGCATGCATTTCGAGGCATCTCTTTTTTCATCTCTCGGCCTCTTGTGTGAGTGCAGTTGAGGCTCACTCGTGTTAGTGTAAACCCATTATTGCATTCCGTATGCCATTTCATCCATAGCATCGTGTATGCCCGGTGGTGTATCCCCTCGTATAGCGTGTATGCCATTCCATGACATTGTGTATGTTAGGGTTGCATATTAGCTACATTTCATGCATATCATGCATATTGCATCGTGTTCGGGATAGGAGTTAGCCTGGGCACGGGAAACGAGGCGCGTTTCGTATTCCGAGTGACGGAACGAGTCTCAATTCCCAAGTCACCGACACTCCGGATCATCCATGATGGAGTTAGGTTTTGTTGTAGTTTTCATACGCATTCATCCTATATCGAGTTGTGCAATCCGACTCCTCGGCCATCATGCATCGAGATGCGTGATTGGTGGCACGAGGATCGAGGCATGCATATATTTGTGAAATACATTGCTATGCCCTTTTCCTGCTCTCTGTTGCGGCATATCAAGAATCAGCAGTCTTCCGAGGCTTGGCACGCATTTCGAGGAACACTGCAAACAGAGGTTAATTGGGGCATCCCAGTGGATTTCCAAAAAGGCAGCCCAGCATACATCATTCAGCGGAAAGTGAGGCAGCCCCTGGCTTGCATGCCAGTTTACAATTTTTTCTTAGTTAATTTGTTAATTAATTAGGAATTTGTATATTATTCGGACTGTATATTTCGGACTGTATTATTCTTTCATTTCGGACTGTATTATTCATTCGGACCCTCTGCACGAGGGCATAATTGTAATAAGTGTGGGTGAGTGTGATGTATGTCTTCCAATCCCACGTCTTTCTTCTCCTTTTATTTACCCGCTTACGATGGTTAGATATAGGGCATATTTCAATTAGCATACAGTATGACAGCATGTTTGCATCATTCATCTGTTTTGCACGCACCGGGCTCGGCGCATCATACAAACTGCATTTGTATTTCAATTCCAAATTGAATACTGTTAGCTGTAGCATTCCATATGCCATGTTTAGAATAGCCGAGCCTGCTATAGTTGCATTTTGCATGTGTTGCATTAGGCATTTCTGTATAATTAGGATCATGCATGATTTCTAATAGCTTCTGTTTTGGCTTGGAGTACTCGGTGAGTTTTATGCTTTAGCATCCTTGCATGCGTGTGAGTGCTGCCATGAATAGCATGCTTACCATGAGGCTATGTGCTTATGTGATATAACTGCCTTGAATGCCTGTGGGTGGAGGTTGTTACTTGGATTGGACAATTCATCAAATGTTTGTTTTAAGCCCACTAGATAGTGGCAAAATCATGTTTTCTAAGCCCCCGAGGGTGGCAAATCCACGTCTTAGCCTACCTGCGGTAGCACCATCAAACCATTTTCAAACAAACAAACATGAAATGTTTTGTTCCAATTCAGGCGACTCAGTCTATACTTGTATGCTGTGCGCATCACATAGTAACCTAGGCTAATAACCGGAATAAGAACATACAATGTTTTCAAAAACAGATATCATGGTTAGTAGAGGCCGGTCTTTGACCGGGCGAGCGGGGGTGCTCACGAAGTGACCTTCCCCAATCGTACCCAAGTTCCCGAGCCGAGGCAACTTTGGTGATGACGGACACGTGGCCTTTGGCACCGAGTCAGGGTTTCCTAAATTTCCCATTTAAAAACATTTAGGTGGCGACTCTGTATCTGGCAAAGCAGTCCATGTTTGGCACTTCTTTCAAAAAATCTGTTTTCAAAACGATTTGCCGGATTTGGACTCTTTGGTTCAAGATTAAGAACCGTGACATTTGAGTCCTTCGAACTGTAGTGACCCAATATCGAACCAGAACGGGGGGGGACTCGCACTCCCTTTCCCCGGGATGCGTTCGGGGACGTCTACAAATACATATGTGAAAATACATTGCCATGCCCCTTTCTTGCTCTCTGTTGCAGCAAATCAAGAATCAGCAACCTTCCAGAGCTTGGCACGCATTCCAAGAACAACTGTAAATAGAGGCTAATCGGGGCGTCGCAATGGATTTCCGCGCCAAGCAACCCGAACATGCATCATTCATTATCCGGAGCAGAGTCGAGGCAGTCCCTAGCTTGCATGCTAGTTTTAATGCTTTCCTAGATTAATTTGTTAATTAATTAGGATTTTGTACCATTTGTTCGGACTGTATTTATTCGGGACTGTATTATTCTTTCGGACCCTCCGAGTGAGGGCAATGTTGTAATAAGTGTGCGTGCGTGTGATGTATGTCTTCCAACCCCACGTCTTTCTCCTTTTTATTTACCAACTTATGATGGTTAGATTAGGGCATGTTTCAATTAACATACAGTATGATAGCATGTTTGCATTCATTCATCTGTCTTGCATGTACCGGGCTCGGCGCATCATACTAACTGCATTGTATTTCAATTTCGGGTTGAATACATGTTAGCTGTAGCATTTCATATGCCGTGTTTAGAATAGCCGAGCCTGCTATAGTTGCATTTTTGCATGTGTTGCATTAGGCATTTCTGTATAGTTAGGATCATGCATGATTTCTAATTAGCTTCTGTTTTGGCTTGGAGTACTCGGTAAGTTTTTACGCTTTAGCATCCTTGCATGCATGTGAGTGACTGCCATGATAGCATGCTTACCATGAGGCTATTTGCTTATGTGTTATAACTGCCTGAATGCCTGTGGGTGAAGGTTGGGTTATCTGAATTGGAGTAATGCATTGACTGCGAGTTTTAAGCCCACTAGATAGTGGCAAAGCCATGTTTTCTAAGCCCACCTGAGGGTGGCAAAATCTGCATTTTAAGCCTACTTGCAAGTAGCAAACCATCTTTCAAAAAACAAACATGAAATGTTTTGTTCCAATTCAGGCGACCCGGTCTATACTTGTATACTGTGCGCATCACATAGTAAATCTAGGCTAATAACCGAAATAAGAATGCATAATGTTTTCAAAACTAGATATCATGATTAGTAGAGGCCGATCTTTGATCGGGCGAGCGGGGGTGCTCACGAAGTGACCTTCCCCAATCGTACCCAAGTTCCCGAGCCGAGGCAACTTTGGTGATGACGGACACGTGGCCTTAGGCAACGAGTCAGGGTTTCCTAAATTTTTCAAAAATAAAATATTTAGGTGGCGACTCTGTATCTGGCAAAGCAGTCCATGTTGGCACTTCTTTCAAAAATCTATTTTCTCAAAACGATTTGCCGGATTTGGACTCTTTGGTTCAGATTGAGAACCGTGACAATTTGAGTCCGAACTGTAGTGAGCCCAAAATGAACAGAACGAGACTAACCCTCCCGGGGCGTTCGGGGATGTCTACACTGTGCTACAAGGGTAAGTCTTCATTTCCCCCATTTTGACATTGTTTTGCTTCATATCTTAGCCTTACTTGCAAGCATTTTCGAGCTTTGACATGAACTGAAAAGTGTCTTATTTTGAGCTCCTCTTGAAGATTGTTTAAGGACATTTTTCTGTTAGAGGTCATTTACCCCCTTGTATGTTCCATCCCTCTTTTAAGGCTTATTTTGCTTCATATCTTAGCCTTACTTGCAAGCATTTTCGAGCTTTGACATGAACTGAAAAGTGTCTTATTTTGAGCTCCTCTTGAAGATTGTTTAAGGACATTTTTCTGTTAGAGGTCATTTACCCCCTTGTATGCTTGTTTGCATCTTGTTTTGAGCCTTGCATCTAGACCTTTGTATCATGCTTTGTTTGGCCTTCTAGCCACTGAAATCCAGTGGATTTTCAGTGACTAGCATACTATTTTGAGATCCAAAATCAGAGGGGGGTGACCCCCTCTCTCCTTGTCTTGTTTGTTGGCCCTTTTGGCCTTCCAAAGGGGCCCCTACTTGCATGTTTCAAAGCCATATTTCAGGCCCTATTTGGTGAGTTTTAAGGTCTGCATTAACTCTGTCCAGAGCCCATTTTGCCATATAAAGTGTCTATTTTGCATGTGTAGAGTAATCCTATTCAAGGCCTTTCAAAGGGGCTTTCACTTGCATGCTTCCTAGACCAATTTCAGGCCTTTTAGTGGGTTTTAGGACCCTCATAACCTCTGTCCAGAGGTGGTTTTACCATTGTGTGTGTCCGTCATGTACGTGTGGAACAACCCCTTGCATGGCCCTCCAAAGGAGCCTATCATTCTTACATGTGTTGACTGAGTTTCCATGGGTTTTGGGGCATATTTTAGCATGGCATACTTCTGTTTTTGGCTGGTTCAGTGAGCCCTCATGTGCTTCACATACTTGTAGTGTAAATCATGGTTCACTAGCCTATTTCGCATGCTTTGTTGATTAGCTCTTTTTGGCCTTGCCTTAAACTAATTTTGTGCATATTTTGGACTGCCCTAGCTTTGTTTTTGAGTCTCATGGTCGAATGATGTTTGTTTTGCATGCTTGTAGTTTAATACCCATGCTTAACTTTGAGTTTTGAGGCTCATTCCATGCATATACTGAGGTGTGTTCATATTTTAGGTCCATTATACATCATATTTGAGAGCTTTTTTGAATGCCATATTGCCATGTTTTGTACTCTTTAAATGCGTTTGAGAGTCGGGCTTGTATGCCTCATTTACCGACCATTGAATGAGATCCATTTCTTTGCATTTCGAGCCATCATTTTAGGCCATTTTCCCACTGTTTCAGACCTGCCTAGGGTCTGTTTGGGGTTGGTTTTGCCATTGGTGCATTGCTTTGGGTACCTCTAGAGTAATGCACTTCACTAGCTTCGGTACCCGGGCCCTCTAGCTTGCATTGCGTGACATACTTGCATGTTTCGGGACCATCTTTCATGCCATTTCAGAGTTGTATCATGTCCCGTTCTATGCCATGTTTCATCCTCTGCTATGCTTAGTTAGAGTTGCATGTTGTGCTTTAGAATCGGTCATTTGCATCCATGCATATTTGCATGTGTTTCGGTTGTCTCATTTCCATCATATGGCCACTGATGTGGGTGTGGCTGAGGTCCACTCATATTGGTGTAAGTCCATCTTGCATTGTGTATGCCATTTCAGTCCATAGCATTGCGTATGCTAGGTTGCATAGTAGAGCATTGTGTATGCCATATAGCTCATGTGCATTGTGTATGCCATTTCAGTCCATAGCATTGCGTATGCTAGGTTACATGTTAGTCGCATTGTGTATGCCATCTCATTTGCATTGTGTTTGGGATAGGAGTTAGCCCAAGCACGGAAAACGAGGGACATTTCGTACTCAAAGTGACGAAACGTGTCTCAATTCCCGGTCGCCGACACTCCGGATTAACCATGATGGAGTCTAGGCCTTGTTGTGTTTATATGTGCATTCATTTCACATCGAGTCGTGCAATTCGACTCCTCGGCCATCGTACATCCAGATGCGTGGTTGGTGGCACGAGGATCGAGGTGTGCATACATATGTGAAAATACTTTGCCATGCCCCTTTCTTGCTCTCTGTTGCAGCAAACCAGAAATCAGCAACTTTCTAAAGCCTTGCACAGCATTCCGGGATCAATTGCAAATAGAGGCAAATTGGGGCATCGCGAGGAATTTCCCGACGAGGCGACGCAAGCATGCATGCATCTTTCATCATTCGAAACAGAGCTGAGGCGGTCCATGGATTTGCATATTAGTTTATTTTGCTTTCCTAGCTAATTTGTTAATTAATTAGGGTTTTGTAATATTTAATTATTTATTCGGACTACATTATTTATTCGGACCCTCCGAGGAGGGAAATTTTGTAATAAGTGTGCGTGTGTGTGATGCATGTCTTCCAACCCCACGTCGTTCTCCCTTTTATTTACCAGCTTATCATGGTTAGTTTAGGGCATGTTTCAATTAGCATACTTATGCTCGCATGTTTGCATCCATTCATCTGTCTTGCATGCACCGGGCTCGGTGCATCATACTAACTGCGTCGTATTTCAATTCCAAGTTGAATACGTGTTAGCTGTAGCATCTCATATGCCATTCTTAGAATAGCCGAGCCTATTATAGTTGCATTTTTGCATGTGTTGCATTAGGCATTTCTGTATAGTTAGGATCATGCATTGATTTCTAACATAGCTTTTGTTTTGGCTTGGAGTACTAGGTAAGCTTTTATGCTTTAGCATCCTTGCATGTGTGTGAGTGACTGCCATGATAGCATGCTTACCATGAGGCTAACTGCTTATGTGATATATCTGCCTGAATGCCAGTGGGTGAAGGTTGGACTATCTGAATTGGAATAATGCATTGACTGTGAGTTTTAAGCCCACTAGACAGTGGCAAAACCATATTTTCTAAGCCCACCTGAGGGTGGCAAATCCACATTTTAGCCTACTTGCGAGTAGCAAACCGTTTTCAAAACAAACATGAGATGTCTCGTTCCAATTCAGGCGATCCAGTCTATACTTGTATGCTGTGCGCATCACATAGTAAATCTAGGCTAATAACCGGAATAAGAGCACATAATGTTTTCAAAACTAGATATCATGGTTAGTAGAGGCCGATCTTTGATCGGGCGAGCGGGGGTGCTCACGAAGTGACCTTCCCCAATCGTACCCAAGTTCTCGAGCCGAGGCAACTTTGGTGATGACAGACACGTGGTCTTAGGCAACGAGTCAGGGTTTCCTAAATTCCCCCAAAATAAATATTTAGGTGGCGACTCTGTATCTAGCAAAGCAGTCCATGTTTGGCACTTCTTTCAAAAAATCAGTTTTCCAAAACGATTTGCCGGATTTGGACTCTTTGATGATTCATCGGTCTTGCATTGCACTCTGCGAGATTAGATACAGGACCGTGACATTGGGTCCTGAACTGTAGTGAGCCCAATGAACAAAACGGGATTTCCCTCCCGGGACGTTCGGAGACGTCTACAGTATCATAAATCCTTTCACCTTATTAATTCCTAGGTTAGTTACCAAGTTTTGGACCATCCAAAAATTAGATATGGCTCCACCATATTAGTGCTCCATCAAAGTCAAGACACAAGAAAAACCCAATTTTTAAGAGCCTCACTGCATATGCAAAGATGGTATTAGGGTTTTGATTTAAGAGATTTCTTATTTACAAGAGATCTAATTCTCTATAAATAGTGAATTAGAAATAATGAAACTCTACTTAGACCTCTGAATGGGATTTTTTGTTTTTTGGGTTAGGGACATTTCTTTTAATGTTATTCTAATTTGGATAATTTTTCTTGGAGTTTATTTCTTCTATTTTTAGAATTTTTTCGAACATTATTTTTCTTCACTTAATTAAAATATTGTTTTTTTGTTTTTTTTTAGTGGAGGGGGAGGGAGGGGGGTTTCTTTTAACAACTATGCAACATTCCACCTTTGACTTCTAAATGAGGTGGAAGAGAGAGAGAGAGAGAGAGAATAGAAAGAGATACAGAGAAGAGAGATGAAGAGTGTGGGTTCACTCTTTCATATGGTACATTCCATGTCATAGGGGGTGGATTCACTATAGGAAATTACACTTTCGGCGACTAAAAATGCCGACTAACAAAAATTTAGTCGCCAAAGGTACACGCATTAGCCACTAAAAATAAATTTTAGTCGGCAAAGATACAATCTTCAGCTACTAAAAATATTTGGTTGGCAAAGATATACTCTTTAGCTACTAAAAAAAAATTTCATGGGTATTTAGTTTCCTTTTGGTGACTAATTAGGTTTTAGTCGGTAAAAAATCTTATTTGGGCGACTAAAAAATAATTTGGTCGCTAATTATGCTATTAAAAAGTAATTTTATCGGTATTTATTTCACTTTTGGCTACTAATTGTGTTTTAGTCGTGGAAAATAAGGTTTTGGGCGACTAAAATATTAATTTGGTCCCTAAATGTACAATATTTAGCTACTAAAAATAATTTAGTTGGTATTTATTTCACTTTTACCAACTAAAATTTAGTAGCCAATTGTGACGAAAAGTTTTGGAGGCAGAATTGAAAGTTTTGGAGGGAAGGATTACAAATTTCAAGTTATTCCAATGGAATTAGAGACTAAAATTTTTTGTTGTCGGGAAAAATTTGGGTTTTTTTCTTATTGGCAACTAATATCAAATCGTCGGGAAAAAGAAACCAAGGGAAACAATTAATACAAGTCCATTACCCTCCTTTCACTCACGCCTCTGTGACTCTGTTTCTTACTCACGCCTCTACGCTCCTCTTTATCACTTTGTCTCCATCGCCATCACCGCAAGGGTTGCTAGAGCATCATCGTTTTGTCTCCCAGGTATGTCCTCTATTTCGCATCTCTCTCTCTCTCTCTCTCCCGATTTCTCTCTGTCTCCCCCTCACTGTCTCCCTATCGATTTCCCTATCTTCTCTTGTCTCCCTCTCGATTTCCCCCATCTCTCTATTTACACAACATTACACACACACACATATATATATATATATATATAAACAGATATATCATATATACAGAACTTTGATGCTTTATATAATCGATTATACATTGGTAATGTCATCCAAAGATATATATAAGTCGTTTACATTGATTAGGTGACAATTGCTTAGGGTGAGATATTATTGAAATTAGGGCAATGTTGGAGTCTTTGTTTCTGAATTAGGGCGATGCTGAATTAGAGATGGGACCTGTTAAAAATGAGATGCGATATCATACAATTGTATATAACTTCTACCTTATGCACACAGTTGTCATCTTATAAAATACAGATCCAATTTGCCAATGTAACTCTTAGGTTAACAATCAAACATGACATGCTATACTGAAAATTGGAGTATCATGTCTTCTCCTAAGTTCAGCTAAGGGAAATTATTCAATAATCCAGGAACACTACGTGGCCATACTCCAAGTTAATCATCAATTACTTAGCCCCATATTTTCCACATCCCCAACATAAATCGGGGTCCCTATCCCTCTTTACCAATCAAAACCTTATGGAACACAACGCATTCATATTCCGGGAATACTGAATAATCACCCGTTCAGCTAGTACTATTTACTTAACCAAAATTTTCATAGATGGAAATGAGATATTGCCACACTGATGGATTCAGTGTGGTTCAATTTTAGGGATCAATACACAGGAACTGAGATAAAGAATTTTTTTTTTTACAGCATACACACATTTTTGATCGACGTGGCATGGCAAGATGTATCTCACCAGGTAAAATAATAATACATTGTACATAGCCCCATGGCAAATGTGACATGCCTTAATATTTAACAAAATTTTGTTTATTTACTTGTCTTATTTTTAGAAACGGTCAAAAGCTGGTAAGAGTAACAGGAGTCAGTTGCCGTACAATCATACCTGTGGGTCTCGCTCATTTCCTATCGCAATAGCTGCTATGGTGAGATTTATTTTATTTAAAAGTAAATCCATTTTTTTTTTTTTAAAGATATGAATAATATGTTGTGGTTATTTTGTGGTTTTTATTTGAATGTAACAGGTAGCTAAAAATAGAGACTTGGATTTTCCTAAGTTTTATAAGGATAGCCACATGTCCAAGAAAACGAATGGCTGGATCCATCAGAAAATATATATGTTATTAAGCCTTTTTTTGTCTTTTTTATTTGCAATGACAGCAAGATATGGTCAATCTACAAGTTGGTGCCATTGAGTTGAGGACGCCATTGACATAGAGGAGCTTTCAAGACAAGTGCTTGGAGAAAAGAAAAGGTACTTGCTTGGATTTGGGATCGGTCCACAACCCTCTACCATAGTTGCATCATGAGCACGTGATAAGGATATGAAGGCAATGAAAGCTGAGATGGAGGCACTTCATGAGGAGCAACAAAAAGATCGTGACAAGTTAATGAAAGAGCGAGAGGAACGCGAGAGATATTACAATGAGATGTTGAAAGAGTGAGAGGAGCGCGAGAGATGTTACAATGAGATATTGAAAGAGCAGGAGTAGGGACAAAAAGCTCGGGAGGAGACAAATACAAAGGTCGAGCATCTGAATAACGTAGTCACCAAACTGACACAACTCTTGGGGGTCTAAGCTGATCATCTGACGTTCGCTGTTTGGTAAGAACAGTTTTATTAATGTCATATATACTTTGTTAAAATATGTTAGCTTTAAGAGTTAAAAATGTCATAAACTTAGACGAAAAAAGACGTTTGGGGGCAAAAATGAAAAATAGCCTCCCAACCACAGTTTTGATGTAACGGAAAGCTTCCTGGTGCCAAATGTGACCTATAGGGACAAACGATACGTAAATACGACCAGTAAGTTGAGAGTTAAAGTTGAAAATGTCATAAACGTAGTCAAAAAAACGTGTTTGGGGGGGTGAAAATGTAAAACAGCCTCCCAACCACTATTTTGATGTAACAGGAAGCTTCTCAGTTCCAAATGTGACCTGTAGGGACAGGCGATACGTAAATACAATAGTTAGGTTGGGAGTCAGTGTTGAAAATATCATAAACTTAGTCGAAAAAATGCGTTCGAGAAGCGAAAATGTAAAACAGTCCCTAACCACTGTTTTGATGTAATGGAAAGCTTTCCAGTGCCAAATGTGACCTATAGGGATAGACGGTACGTAAATACAACACGTATGTTAGGAGTTAGAGTTGAAAATGTCATAAACTTAGTCGAAAAAAGGAGTTCGGGGAAGAAAATGTAAAACAGCCTCCCAACCACTATTTTGACATAACAGGAAACTTTTCGGTGTCAAATGTGACCTATAAGGACAAAAGGTACGTAAACAGGACACGTAAGTTAAGAGTTAGAGTTGAAAATATCATAAATTTAGTCAAAAAAAGGCGTTTGGGGGGCGAAAATGTAAAAGAGCCCCCCAACCACTATCTTGATGTAACGGGAAGCTTTCTAGTGCCAAATGTGACCTGTAGGGACAGACGGTACGTAAATAAGACACGTAGGTTGGGAGTTAGTGTTGAAAATGTCATAAACTTAGTCAAAAAAAGGCGTTCGGGGGGTGAAAATGCAAAACAGTCCCCCAACCATTATTTTGAAGTAACGGAAAGGTTTCCGGTACCAAATGTGACCTGTAGGGACAGACAGTACGTAAATAGGACCCATAAGTTGGGAGTTAGAGTTGAAAATATCATAAACTTAGTCAAAAAAAGGCATTTGGGGGGCGAAAATGTAAAATAGCCCCTCAACCACTGTTTTGATGTAATGGGAAGCTTCTCGGTACCAAATGTGACCTGTAGAGACAGACGGTATGTAAATAGAACACGTAGCTTGAGAGTTATAAACTTAGTCGAAAACGGAATTTTAGTCGCCAAAAATGAAAAAATACTTATAATTATGTAGAATGATTACTTGTAAAATGGTTGCGTAATATATGCATTCGAGTTTTCCAAATTTTTATTTCATATATATTCGAGTATGCAAAATTAGTGATTAATTTGAAAAGATTAATTAAGTTCGAGTTTTATATGCTTTTTTTTAATTTTTTTGTTTTTTTATAATTTTAAATATGTCAATATTTAGTCAATACTAATGATTAATTTTATTTTTTGCAGATGATTTTTTATGTAGAATTGTGGATATGACTTTTTTGATAAGTACGGAAGGACATTGTTTTTATACCTCCGTCCTTATAATTGTTCGTACAAATTATTTTTTTGACGTGGTAAATATCTAAAATTTAGCTTGGTACAAATTAGTTTTTGGGGCGGTACAGATTATCTTTTTTGGTGTGTGTAGACACCCCATTTTTGACCGACCTTAAGACTCAGACGTCACCGTTGAGCGCTCGGTGATGTTGCATGCTGTGCTCATTCAGAAGTCTCAGAGTCGCGGCCGTGCGCCCTGCCTCCGAACTTCCGAATCCTCTTCTGTGCCTTGTCTCGGTTTGCGAACCAGACTCGGTTTTCTCTGTTTTCTTTCCTGAGGGAAGGGAGTAGTCCTGTAGACTATCTCCCGGTGGCCGTGAGCTACATTTCGTGGCCGTAGGTCATTTTGCCCATTTCGGAGCCCGGTTCCCGGTTTTCGGGGCCGCCAGGCCGTGTGCCTCGGCTCGGGACCGCCCAACCATCTCCGATTTCTCCGGTTCTTGGCAGGTACCTCTGTTTTATCATTTTGAGAAACCCTGGGGCCCCCGATGCCCACTTCGTGGCCGTATGCCACTTTCGGTGCCTACAGCCAGTTTTTGGGCCCCGAACTCGCGGTTTTGGCCCCGAGCATTCATTTCGCATCGGTTTTCTCCGGTTCGTGGCATGTACCTCTGTTTCATCATAACAGAGCACACTGGGGCCCCCGATGCCCACTTCGTGGCCGTATGCCACTTTCGGTGCTTATAGCCGGTTTTCGGAACCCCGAACCGCGCGGTTTTGGCCCCGAGCATTCATTTTGCATCAGTTTTCTCTGATTTTTGGCAGGAACCTCTGTTTTGTTATTCCGAGGGACACTGGGGTCGCAGATACCCACTTCGCTGCTGAACACCACTTCCGGCACCTGCAGCCCATTTTCGGGATCCCGGATTGCTCGGTTTTGACCCCGAGCGCTCATTTCTCATTAGTTTTTGTTCAATTTTGGCAGGTACCTCTGTTTCAACATTGGGAAGATCACTGGAGGGTGGAGGCCAGCAATTATCCCAGATAACCAGTTTCGCTCCTCCGGCGCCCGTTTTGCTCACTTCCGGGCCAATGTTGAACACCCTGGGGATATTTTTCCAACCAAAGCTACATATCTGTGATCAGGGGACATGGGAGGACACAAAAAAGTACTGGTCGGCCAGCAATTCAAGAGTTCATTTTTGAGCCTCTTCTTCAAGCTCTATGTTGTGGCTCCTGCTTCAGTGTTGCCAATTTCCGACCTTGGGACCTTGTTCTACACATCTGGGAGGACACAAAAAAGTGGTGGTCGGCCAGCAATTGTTGATTTCATTTTTGAGCCTCTTCTTCAAGCTCTATGTTGTGACTCCTGTTTCAGAGTTGCCAGATTCCAACCCTGGGGCCTTGTTCTACATCTGGGAGGACACAAAAAAGTGGTGGTCGGCCCGAAAATTTCAACTTCATTTTTTGGGGTGGCTGGCCGGCCATGGGAGGTGGCTGGCCGCCATGGGGGGTGGCTGGCCGGCCACCTTGCAGAAAACCACCTGGCCGGCCAGCTTTCTGCTTTCCAGCTCATTCCTGCTGTCCGGATATTTTTGCAAAATATCTCCCCCATCCGGGGGATATTTTGGGAGGGAAAGCTTGGATGCTTTGCCCTCCCCTTTTACACCTTGTTTTGCCTATTTAAAGGAACCAAGGGCTCCTTTGCCTAGGTTACAAAAATTTCTCTCAAGAACACCTCTCCCAAATCCTTGATCTCCATAGCCTAATTCTCAAAAAACTTCCAAGCTCCCTAGGCAATTCCTTCATCAACCCCTAGCCTCACCATTCCAACTTTGATTCCAGCAGCTAGGAAGTGAATTTCAGAGGTTGAGAAGCCACAAATCCAAGCCAAGAAGCAAAGAAAGACAAGTCTTCAAGGGTAAGTATTCAAAACCAACTTTTAGGGCTTTTTCTTGATCCTTTTTTATACTCTAATTGGTTGAGAATTGGGGCTCCGACCCCTACTGCTTTTGTGCTCATTTTGAGCCCCTCTACAACATTGTAGAAGGGCTCAACTTCATTTGGCCATTGTATATACTAGTTCCTTCAATATTCACAAAGTTTGTCACATTTTTGCATGCTAAAATTGACCTATTTGTGTTGGTTTTTAGGGGTCCGAACCCTACTGCTTTCTTGCTTATTTTGAGCCCCTCTACAACATTGTAGAGGAGCTCAACTTCATTTGGCCATTATATCTACTAGTTCCTTCAATTTCATCAAGTATGCCATATTTTGCATCCAATTTTTGACCTATTTGTGTTTGTTTTTGGGACTTCGACCCCTACTGATTTTAGTCTTTTTTTGACCCCCTTTACATGTTTCATGAAGAAGGTTTTGTCATTTGGTGTGTGCTTTGCATGTCTCTTGTTATAGCCTTTTTTTTGAGCTCCATTTTGCATGGAATTATTAGCATGATTTTATTCTGATTTTGGGGTTGCCATAAACTGAACATATGCTTATCTTTGGGCCCTCTTCAGTGTTGTAGAAGAAAATTTTTCTATTTGAATTTTCTATATACTACTTGCTTTGAAAATCCTCTCTTTTACCGTATTCTTGCGAGCTATTGTTGCCATATCTATGCTTGCATTTTGGCCATGTTTATTACTGAAAGATGTCATATTTGGGACTGCCTTGCTACTGTTTTGGCTTTCAAGTGCCAATTTTGCATGTTTAGCATGGCCGTAGGCCATTTCGGGCACTTAGAATCGCATTTCGGGATGATTGCATGCATCGTTTGTCATTTCATATCATTCCGGGGCTGTCTTCCCCTTCATTTAGGGGCTGAAATTTGGTTTGCATGCTTGCATATCATTTCCCATGTCATTCCATGCCTTATTGCATTGCCTCGGTTTGCGCGCCCGTGGGCGCGCACTTCGAGGCACTCCGTTTTCGCCACCGGCATCTGATGTGAGTGTGGCTGAGGCCCTCTCATGTTAGTGTAAGCCCAATCTACATTTTTCATGCCTGTATGTCATCGCCTCGGTGTGCGTGCCTGTGGGCACACATTTCGAGGCACTTCGGTTTTATCCGATCTCTGCATTGTATCATCGCCTCGGTGTGCGTGCCCGTGGGCACACATTTCGAGGCACTTCGGTTTTATCCGATTTTCTCATTTTATCATCGCCTCGGTGTGCGTGCCCGTGGGCACACATTTCGAGGCACTTCGGTTTTATCCGATTTTCTCATTTTATCATCGCCTCGGTGTGCGTGCCTGTGGGCACACATTTCGAGGCACTTCGATTTTATCCGATTTGCATTTCATCATCGTCTCAGTTTGCGTGCCCGTGAGCACGCACTTCGAGGCACCTCATTTCTATCATTCCGGCATCCCGTATGAGTGTGGCTGAGGCCTTCTCATGTTGGTGTAAGCCCATCATTGCATTTCGTGCCTTTATGTCATCACCTCGGTTCGCGCGCCAGTGGGCATGCATTTTGAGGCATCTCATTCTCATAGCATCGTGCATGCTAGGTTGTATGTTAGTTGCATTTCATGCATACCATGCATATTGCATGGGAAACGAGGCACGTTTCGTACTCCGAGTAACGGAACGGGTCTCAATTCCCAAGTCACCGACACTCCGGATTATCCATGATGGAGTTAAGTGTTGTTTTAGCATTCATCTGCATTCATCCCTATATTGAGTTGTGCAATTCGACTCCTCGGCCATCATGCATCGGTATGCGTGATTGGTGGCACGAGGATCGAGGCATGCATACATTTGTGAAATACACTGCTGTGCCCTTTTCCTGCTCTCTGTTGCAGCAAAACTCAGAGATTAGCAACTTTCGGAGTCTGGCACGCATTTCGAGAAACACTGCAAACAGAGGCTAATCAGGGCATCCCGGTGGATTTCCGCCCGAGGCAGCCCAACATACATCATACATCAGAAGCAAGGCGGTCCCTGGCTTGCATGCCAGTTTTTCTCATTTAATTTGTCAATTAAGAAATTGTACATTTATTCGGACTGTTTATTTCGGACTGTATTATTCTTTCATTCGGACTGAATATTTATTCGGACCCTCTGCGCGAGGGCACAAATGTAATAAGTGTGCGTGTGTGTGTATGTCTTCCAACCCCCATTTCTTTCTCCCTTTTATTTACCTGCTTACGATGGTTAGATATAGGGCATATTTCAATTAGCATAACGGTATGACAGCATGTTTGCATCATTCATCTGTTTTGCACGCACCGGGCTCGGCGCATCATACAAACTGCATTTGTATTTCAATTCCAAATTGAATACATGTTAGCTGTAGCATTTCATATGCCATGCTTAGGATAGTCGAGCCTGCTATAGTTGCATTATTGCATGTGTTGCATTAGGCATTACAGTATATTTAGGATCATGCATTGATTTCTAATCAGCTTTTGTTTTGGCTCGGAGTACTAGGTGAGTTTTATGCTTTAGCATCCTTGCATGCGTGTGAGTGACTGCCATGATAGCATGCTTACCATGAGGCTATGTGCTTATGTGATATAACTGCCTTGAATGCCTGTGGGTGGAGGTTGAGTTATCTGAATTGGGACAATTCATCAATCATGTTTTCTAAGCCTACCTGAGGGTGGCAAATCCGCGTTTTAGCCTACCTGCGGTAGCACCATCAAACCATTTTCAAATGTTTTGTTCCAATTCAGACGGCCCAGTCTATACTTGTTTGCTGCGAGCATCACATAGTAATCCTAGGCTAATAATCGGAATAAGAACTCACAAAGTTTTCAAAAACAGATATCATGATTAGTAGAGGCCGGTCTTTGACCGGCGAGCGGGGGTGCTCACGATGTGACCTTCCCCAATCGTACCCGAGTTCCCGAGCCAACTTTGGTGATGACGGACACGTGGCCTTTGGCACTGAGTTAGGGTTTCCTAAATTTCCCATTTAAAAAATATTTAGGTGGCGACTCTGTTATCTGGCAAAGCAGTCCATGTTTGGCACTTCTTTCAAAAAATCAGTTTTTCTCAAAACGATTTGCCGGATTTGGACTCTTTGGTTCGAGATTTAGAACCGCAACAAAATCGAGTCCGAACTGTGGCGAGGTCCCTCGCGGGCGTTGTTACAGTGTGGTACAAATTTCCTTTTGGATATTTAACTTGGTTAATCCTCTGTTATGTATGGAACTAAATTTTTGAGGTTGGATTATACTTGGTTCGTATGGAATTTGTATTACATTTAAAATTTAACGTTGAATTCATTGGATGGTTGGAAGTGAAATGTGTGTACATTGTCAAATGGTTGATAATATAATCAGTATTGATGGATTATATTGTTTATACAGGGTACAGGTTGCACTAATAATGAATACAAGTGGTTGAGAAATTAAATAAATAAAAAATTTATATTGTATTTGGCGACTAAATATGTTGATAGCCAAAAATGCAAACAAATGTATTTTGCTACCTAATTATTTAGCAGTAAAAAAGAAACAAATGGCTTTTGGCGATCCAACAGTTAGTAGCCAAAACATATCAGAATGAGGGAAGAAACTATTGTTAACTAAATATTTTAGTCACTAAAAACACGGCATCCTTCGGCGACCAAAATGTTTGCTCGTAAAAAATAATGAAATGAAAATTAAGAGGCTTTTGGCGACTAAAATGTGTAGTCGGTAAAAGTAACAATGACTAAACTATTTGGTCGCTAAATGTATTATTATATTATCGACTAAAATGTGTAATCACAAAATGTATTATTATTTGCAACAAAATTTATATTGGCGACTAAAACTTTAGCCTCTAATAGTTGAATTCAGTTTTATGTGAAAACTTTCGGCGACTAATATTTTAGTTGTCAAAAGGTAACCTTTGCCGACTAACCAAAGTGCTAAGGGCTGGTTTGGCATGTTTAAAAAAAGTTAAAAAGTCAAAAAGTCACTATTCTATTTAAATTACATCATTTTATTTAAGTCACATCACCTTTCTAACACATCACTTCAACCCTAACCCAAACTCAACCCATATTTAATAAAAAGTCAAAAATTACATTTATTTAAATCATCCCAAACAATCCCTTAGTAGCCTAAACGTTTACATTACCGACCAAAAATAGTTTAGTTGCCAATATTATTGTTGACAGGGTATACATGACGAACTTGGCGACAAAAAATTTTAGTCGCTATTGAGTTTTGGCAACCAAACATGGGGCTATTAATGACTAATATTTTAGTTGCCAAATATGTCATTTCTTGTAGTAATTGTGGGTGCTAGTGCTCCAAAGCAATTTTCTTCTTTTTATTGTGGTCAATAATAGCTTGTACTAATAATCAAATTTGGTATTGTATCTAGAATAGTTTATTATAAAACATATCATAACTAATCAAACATTCCATATTTGGTTAGAAGTATAGGTCCATTGTTATAAATCTTGACTTAGATCCTCCTAAAGTCCATGTGGTGATAGAGACACCTTCACAACCTTTGTTGCTTATTATCAAGTTGTCATACTCACCACATACACTATTAACCTTTGATGTGTCTTGGAATTCAACTTAAGTGGTAGGTAATTAACATGAGATCAATAGGAGCAATTATCCAGCTTTGTTGGAGTTACTGATGTGAGAATGTCATAAACACATTTTGATTATTAATTTCTATGAGATCCATGTAGACCTCATAAAAATTAAGACTCGAGATGTATTTGTGATATTATCACATATCATAAATATATTTTGATTATTGATTTTTGTGAGATTCACGTAATGGGTCAAGATATATTTGTGACATAGTCTAATCTAATGTATCCTTACTTAGATGAATGCTAAGTTTTCAATTGCATGTCAGATTTATAATTTTTTTTTTTTTTGGTCTTCATTTTCAAGATTATTTTATTTTAGTCTTTTAGCCAAATAGTATAAGAGAATTTTTTGAACCTAACATTGAATAGTGTTGCCCTCAAACTGATTTTTGGTTGGTGGTATTGTTGCATAAGCTCAGACATGATTTTCAATATTGAGGCTCGAAGCCTTATTTGCAGCTCTCACAAGCACTAAAAACAACTTTTATGGAGAAGCCAAAAGATTTGCCATAGTAAAAAAAGATACAGACTACAAAAACTATAAAATACTATACATATAATTGCAAAAGTTAAATTATTTCAATAATCACAATTTATCTAAAATAAGAAAATCAAAAATCAAAAACTTGATACCCATCTAAATCAATGAAAGAGAAAGGGTTTGGTTGATCTAGAATATAGCATACAAAAACTAGTTGGATAATGGTGATGAAACTTGGTTGTACAAAAATGACAATTTTTTCTTTTGAAAATGTAACAAGAAAAAAGAAAAAGGATTTTGGCAAAGCCATTTTACCTTTGACCATTGGAGCAGTTCTAATGAAAGGACAATACTTCTACTTGCATAGAAATTAATTATAAAACTGGACACAATCTATTTATTTATTTTTGATCAGCCAGACACAATCTATTGTGCCTCACAAAAAGATAAATTCACCTTATATGAGAGGTTTATGTCTAGCTTTATGATCGATTTATGTGTTTATTAGATCCTTCCATCAAGCTATTTTTGTGTGCGCTCCGATTTGGAGGGATTTGTTTTGGCTTATGGTGTTTTTCCACTTTTAGGTTAGATTGGCTATTCGGGTGTTTCTTCCATGCCGTTCTTTTTTATTTTTTATTTTTTTTTATTTTAAGTAATGTTTTATTATAAACAAGAAAATATTACTTCTTTGTTGATTAAAAAAATGAAAAATAAAATCTCTCATTTTTTAATTATCTAAAATTCTCAAATTTCAAAGTAAAATGAATTTAACCTGAAATAGAGTTAATTTATCATTGCATCTTTACTTCACATCCTATATAAATTCATTCAATAATTAAAAAAATGTCATGCCTATGTGAACAGTGACAGCCCCAATTAAGGCTTATGAGAAGCACATGAGAGCTTCTATTTCGATACACCAAACCATCTCTGTCCACATTTTTTCTCAAGACTCACATTTAATAATTTTGAAATATAAAGTTTTGCTTAGTATTCATCATTTGTTGTCAAAAACACCCCTAACTTCTTGATCTTTTAAACTTAACCAAATCTTTAGCCACAACTTGCCACCACCGCGGCGACAAACCACTGCGAACCTTGACCACCACCCGAGCCCGCCAATTACACCTCTAGCCATCATTACTACCATTTTTGGCAGCCCCCCCTCCACTTCTTTTGCACCTCCACCCTTGCCTCGCTTTCTCCGACCTCTTTTCAAGGCACACACTTAAATGTAACGATAATGTATTACAATGATATGTATTCTATTTAAATATTTTTGAAATATTGATAATTATTTATTTTACAAAGCCAAAGCAAGATAAATCGATTTAACCCAATATTTAACACAAATCGTGACTATGTCACTATATACAAAACCCAACATGCCATATGAGAAGTTACAAGAGAGTAAAAAATTTTGATAAAAAATTTAGCTAATATATAACAACTTCTTAAATTACCTCTCTTTTTTTTTTATAATCTTTTTTTTATGTTGCACTTAAAAATTATAAAATTTTTAGGTGAAATCTCTAAAACACAAGTCTAATTTGGTAAATAGATAAACAACAAGGGAGCAAATTTGTGAAAATGGACACATTGTCTGTCCTTTCCCGATAAGCCCGGTGATTTGCTCTAATGGCTATAGGCTTAGAGCATTGAACCCCGAGCACACACTCTCTCTCTCTCTCTCTCCACACATTCTCTCATTTTGGATATTCTTGAAAATTCTGATGATTTTCACGCAACACTCTCTCTCTCTAAAAAGCTGAGCTACAGAGAGACACACACCTTTCTCTAAGCTCTACAAATTCAGCTCAATTCAAGGTCCATTAATGGCGGTTTGGTTTAATTAGGGTTTGGAATGCTTGCAGACGAAGAAAGTACAAAGAGAGAGAAGAGAAAGAGGTATAGTTTGAATTTGCATCTCTCTTTCTGAAAATAATTTTTAATTGTTAGTTAGAGAGAGAGAGAGAGAGAGAGGGAGAGAGAGTGAGTACTTTGAAGTTCGGAAACTCGAGGAGGCAACAACAGTACAGGAAATTCGGGTTAGGTCTTCTTTTTTTTTTTTGTCTCCTCATCTTGAAACCGCTTCGATCCGTCTTCGATTCATTGAGCTTCAAATTCTGAAAATTATCTGATTTTTTTTTTCTCGTTCTCTGAAGCTCTTGCAATGGAGAGATTGGAAGCTTTTTGTTGTTTTGATTTTCAAAAGTACTGATACTTTTTATTCGTTTTCGATTCATTGAAAAATCGAGAGTACTGATAATTTTTATTCGTTTTCGATTCTTTGAAGCTTTCAAGTACGATTTCACTTGGATTGTGTAAAATTTTTGTTTGATTTGTTGTTTTCTAATTCAGCAAATGTTTTTGCAGGAGGACCTGAAACACACAGATCTGATTGCTTTGGATCTACATTTTGTCGTGTAATTGAAGAACCAGTTGGTAACAATTCATACACAGCAAAATATTTATATATATACATATAAATATATTGTAATGTCTGCAACTTCTAGGGTCAGCGAAGAGCTTTAAATACAAAGCTAGAAGTCACAGATCGGAGACTAGTACGCAATTACTGCTTCATAGCTTTTTTTCATCAACATACAGCTTAAATTTTAAGCCAAAAAAAAAGCTCAAATCGAAGTGTGTGTGTGTGTGTGTGTGTGAGAGAGAGAGAGAGAGAGAGACTTTTCAATTTAGCTTTTCTTAAAGCTTTATCAACTTTAATAAGCTCTATATGTTAGGTTTCAGATCTTTTTTAAGTACCTTCAAAAACATGCTTGATCATGGTACTTTCTTACCAGTGATAGTGTAAAACTTTACAATTAATTTTTTTATTTTTGTTTTTTCACTTTTTTGTTTTTGTTTTAGTCTTCACAGGCTGAATCTGAGCAAATTCAGAGGCTTCTTTTTTGCTTTTGAAAGCACTGTAAAAAGCTTAAATGGAGTCTCATCTGACATTATTACCGGCCTGCGAACGAACGTGATATATCGAAGCGTGAAAAAGGGTCCCTCGTAGATAGATATATATATCTACGTGTATACATACATATATATATAATTGTAGATACAAAAGCTACAGTACACTGTATGATCGTCATCAATGCAAAGGACAGCCCAACATCTTCAAGTTTTCTCTCTCCTCCAAACCCTAATTTAGATCCCAAATAGGCCCCCTCTTTCTCTCTCTAAAAACTGGGAGGATAAGAGGAGAAGAAAAAGCTCAAGTTTTGATGTGAGAAAGGCATGAAAGTGGTATGGAGGTGGACGAGATTCAAACGCAGGGACACAAGTTTCCAAGGATAGGTAACGGTAGAGGTGATTGTAACAAGGTAGGGCAAAAGGGGGAAGAACAATATCCTGATGATGAAGAAGATGGAGAAATCAAAAGGAGTGGCGGCAGCCGCAGCGGCGGTGGGATTGAGATTGGCGGTGGCGGTGTTGGGCGGCTTTGTGGGTGGCCATCGTCTCGAATTGTTAGGGTTTCTAGGGCATCTGGTGGGAAAGATCGGCACAGCAAGGTTTGGACCTCGAAAGGGCTTCGGGATCGCCGTGTTCGCCTCTCGGTCACCACCGCTATTCAGTTTTACGATCTTCAAGATCGTTTGGGTTATGATCAGCCTAGCAAGGCTGTAGAGTGGCTTCTTAAAGCGGCCGCGAAGTCCATTGATGAACTTCCTTCTATAAATACTTCATTTCCAGACACTCCTCAGCAATTGAGCGATGAAAAGAGGTCGAGTGCTGGTACTGAACAAGGGTTTGATTCGGCCGATTTGGAATTAGATGGTGGTGATCAGACTTTTCATCATCAGCAGCACCAACAGCATGTTTCTTTGTCGAAATCGGCGTGTAGTAGTACTTCGGAGACGAGTAAGGGCTCGGGTTTATCTCTCTCGCAGAGGTCTGAAAGCCGCATAAAAGCAAGAGAGAGAGCTAGGGAAAGGAAAGCTGGGAAAGAGAAAGAGAAAGAGAGTCATGAATCTGTTAATCATCACCAAAATGTTAACCCTATTTCCCAAAGCTCTTTCACTGAGCTTCTCACTGGTGGCATAAACAATGTTAATAGCGCCACCACCACCGCGAGTCCTAATGGATCCGCAGCCAATTTGTTCCAGAAATCGACTCGGCCGCAGTGGTCTTCAGCTCCGATGGACTACTTCACTTCAGGGCTTCTCAATTCGTCTCCATCCCGAAACCCTCACTCATCTGGGTTTTCTGGACAAATTCACTTGGGGAATTCTCTGCCACCGTCCATGGCGATTTCCCAATTCAGTCTCACGGCGGATCACCACCACCACCACCACCCGGAGCTGCAGCATTTCTCGTTCGTCCCAGACCATCTCATCCCAGTCTCCACCGCTGGCGGTGGTGGTGATTACAATCTCAACTTCACCATCTCTTCTGGTGGCCTTGCTGGTTTCAATAGGGGGACCCTTCAGTCCAATTCACCGTCTCTGTTACCTCATGTTCAGAGGTTATCTACTATAGACGGATCAAATGTACCATTCTTCATCGGGACCGCGGCTTCAAATGCTGCACCGGTGGAGAATCATCATCAGTTCCCAGCTGGGCTTGATGGCCGCTTGCAACTCTACTATGGCGATGGAGGCAGCCGACAATCAGACCAGAAGGGGAAAGGAAAGCACTGAGTTCGCTGCAGAGCTCGTTCCTCTCGGCCCATCTTTGTCTCTCTGGTAAGTTCTCTACCCAAAAGTCTAAATCTTCAATTTCTTCACATTCAAATTATTTGCTCCATTAATTGGTGCTATGTGCTTGTTTTTTTTACTCTTTCCTCACATGGGTTTCACTTTGTCATACTGTTGTTATTACTAATTTTTTTACATGTATTTAGATTAAAATTGTGAAATTCGAAAATTTCATTATATATAGGTTAATAAGTGTATGGGACAACCATTTCTTGAATTGGCATATAAATATAAATTTAGAACTTAAATAATAGTGGCATGAGATTGTGAGTGTTGAGACGAAAAAATATTGCAAGAAGGGGAGGGTATCAAGTGTCAATTTTAAGCAGGGAAGACTAGGATTATTTCAAAATACTTGGGTAGTAGTATCGAGTTTTTACCTGTTTTAAGTCTCATTTTTATATTTTGTATATAAAATAAATTTATGTCAAATTTTATAAATTTTTGCTAATTGAATTATATATAAATACCCTTGTGTTTGTATTGGGGAAATTATAATCCCAACAATTTGTAAAACTTTTCTGAATTGCTTTTTGGATTTGAGTGTTAAGGTACCATGAATAGTTTGATTTCTTGGTATGATAAAAAGGCACATGATTGTTGCATTTTATGATTATTGTTTTAGCTTTTTCTGTACCTGCATGGATTGCTGCGAGTGAGGATCGGCTGGTTGTCTCTTCGTTTGTTCTCTCCTTGGTTCCCTCCTTTCTAGCATATCTATGGCACGCCAGGTGTTAGTCATTGAGTAGGACGAACGCACTTTCAGCTAAATCGTGAGATTCCAATGGATTTAAAATTTTAAATTCCCTAATTGTCCGACTCCCAAGCTTCTGTCAGACCACTCCCATTTGAAAGTTAATTTCCTCTCAAAATATTTTAGTTTCTTATTTTATTTTTTATTATTTTAAAATATTAATCTCTTTCAAAAAATTAAAAAATAAAATAATATAAATTTATTATTTTATCATTTTTTAAAATTCATTAATAATACAAAAACTACAATTACAACAATTAATATTTCTCAAAAAATATACTATCAAAAGATAATTTTGAAAAATTAATATTTTTAAAATATAATAATTGTACTATTAAAGAAAGTTAAATTTTCCAAAAAAGACAATTATTTTGAAACAGAGAGAGTAGCTCTAAAGCTATGGCCACAACACCCGGCAATAAGTTTTCGTTTGACAAAAAAAAATTTAGTTTGATTTTTTAATTTTTTTAATTTGATTAAAAAAGTTTTATTTTGAATGAATTTTTAATTTTTTGTAATTTTGTGAAAGAAAAAATGAAATGATTATAATTTAAATGTGACATTTTTATTAACTTTTTAGTTTATTTTATCTTTTAGTGGATTAAATTAATCCAATGATATTGCCAAACAGGCCTGAAAGGATTAACTGTGGCTTTTTATTGCCTTGGACAATCATCCACTTCTCAGAGAGCAATGCTCCCATCCATCTAGATATTGATACATATAATAGGGGAAATAACACTTCCGAGGAAGTTTAAAAAAGAAATTTCACACGAGTGATAAAATTTAAAAGTTTTAATAATTAAAATGTTAAATTTTTCATAAAATTGTAATTATTTTGAGAAATACAAACTGATGTGCAATTTTTCCTACATAATATATTGTTTCTGAAAATTTCGAAACAAAAGTGATGTGTACTATAATTTAGACCAGCACTTAATATTTTGGAATATTAACTGTACTTGTTTTAGGAGTATTAAATAATTTCTCATTGTGTTTTTAGGTAAGTCAAGCAAAAAATTTACCTAAACTAGGTCAGTGAAAATTAAATAAAGTGATAAATATATATATATATATATATATATTTTAAATGTTAATTTTATGTGCATTTATTAATGTAGGTCATATTTAAGAATATGCCCAATTTGTGTAGCTACTTATATGGATAGAAATCAAGAACAATAAAAATTAAAAATACTTGAAGACAAAAATATAGACAGAACTCTTCAATTATTGTTGAGGATTATTACAAATGAATATACATTATCTATATATGTATTTAGACAGAAATTATTTAGTGTTTTTAAACATATTTATGTGATCTTATTGGTCTAGACAATGGAATTTATTATTTTTATGTTGATATATTAAAAAGACAACGTGAGAATTGTAAATTTACATGGGTATTGGGCCACACAAGACAATATAACTCACACGTCCGACATTAGAATCCACACAAATAAAGTATACAAATTCAATTATGACGGAATAATCGCTCCTGGGCAAGACTAACAGAGAAGTGCTAAAGAAAGTTTTTACAATTTTTTTATATGCCCAATGTAAGAAGATTGCATCTGGTTCTGTGATTATATTCTGCACACTTAGAAACTTTTAAGTTTTTATTACCTTAAAATATTGAAAGAAAAAGGAAAAAACAATGCCCATGTTCATCATAGCTTTATTCACAATTCTAATCTTAGATAAGTTTAGACGTCAATGTAACAATTATGAAGATGAAAATGCCTCTTTCATCAATATTTATATGTTGTGATGCTGCATGCTAAATGTGATAACTGGTTAGCTTTTTGATCAATGAGAATTTGATTAATTAAACAAGTAACTTGGGACCTCAAGTTGTTGGTTTTTATTGTAAGTAATCTCTTAGTTTAGGCACATATGTGGTGTTGATTTATAAGTCCTCTTTTAAAGTGTTTTGATTTTATTCAGATTTACCAGCTAGGGCTATGGTGTATGCTAAGGTTCATTATTTGGATCAAATGTGTTTTTGGTTTGTTGTTTTTTGGTAGATTTATTATTGGTCAAAGTCTCTTGATAGGTTAGGATTACTTGGAACTCTATGTATACCTATTAAGTTTTCTTTTTCATAGTTTAATAGAAAATCAAGTTTTATAATTTTTAGTGACTTTTATGCGCTCTTAGGAATTGTGGAATTGTGTGCTATGATTGTAACCTAATTATTGTTCTTAAGAAAATCTAGGCATGATGCATAGTGCTTTCTCTCTCTCTCTCTCTCTCTCTCTCGTACATCTTTTCCTTTATTTTTTCATAGTTTAAACTATTTCACCTTGGTTTTGCCCCTAAACCACTATCAACAAGCCTATCCCATTCCTCTTTTAATCAAACCACCATAACATATAAAAGAAAACAAAAGTTACATAGTTATTGTCAATGAGTATTGTTTGTTGCACCCAAAACAACCCCTTTAAATTATCTTTCCTACTCATATACAATCTTAACTTTAAGGTTATAAATTTAAGTTATGAAACAATTACTTTGTGCAATATGTCAAGGTTAGGTGTGTACCTAATTTTTCTTCTCTCAAACACAAGTTAATGTATACTAATTGAATGTTATTTTACTCATATACAACCTTACCTTTTTTTCACCCCCATTAAAATGATAAAATATCATATTTAAAAACCTTTCAACCACCAAAAGCGAATTAAAAATTGGTTTAAGAAACCTTCTATATGCTTCCCTACATTTTGTTCATATTTTATAGGAAAATGTTCACCACATTCTTCCTACTTTTTAAAATTGAAGTCATTGCAATGATTAGTATTTTGACCAAACAATTGGCCATTGATGACGCTTCTTTCCACCTATAATTTGAGTGCTTGTTTGTTTTTCCCTGATAAGCTGGTTTAAATTTATTTATTTATTTGTCATTATGATAAATATCAAAACTATATTTTCCCAGAAAACATAATAATTTACCATAGTTAGGCAATGTCCACATTTATGGAGAATCATGAGTTAGAACTTCTCATACACTCAATAGGTGAAAATCCATACTTTGGGCTTGCAATCAGTCCCTTTTACACTCTCTACTCAATTCATTAGGGTTAGGATAGTTCTAAACCAAGATCCTTGTTGAATATGTGAGGCTGAGGGGTCGGTTGTGAGTTTATGAGTAATAGTAGTAGGAGAGTTTGTTCACTTTCCGAATCTCACTTAATATATCCTATTTCCTTGTACCTTTAATTACATATTTTTAATGAAATTTTTACGCTACCCAAAAAAAATTAAAAATAAAAAATAAAAAAAAAAACTATAATCTCTAAAACTAACAACTCTAACATAGTTAGAAATTTGTTGATACTATGAAATACCTAGCAGGAATAGGAAAGATAGGTTGTTTTCCAACAATGAAACAACAATTATCATAATCCAAACTAAACATATTTAACGAAAAACAAATAAAGCATGATCAAGACGAAAAGAAATGCATCAAAGGGTCCTCAGAGTGGATGCTTGTCGCTTGAGTAGAAGTCTGCTCCAAACTGCTGGGGCAATACACCTACATGGACCTAACCAGTATTCCTAAGTACTAGAATTATACAATTCCTACCAAGCCTAATTGGGATATTCTTTCTCACTATGATGCAATTCCTACCAAGCCTTCTCCTTGTATCCTTTTCTTCTATCAATAAAACTTTCTTTGCTAATCAAAAAAAAAAGTACTGGAATTATACACCTATGTGTACTAAGTACTAACCCATAACTATGGCTTCTATACAACTAGGAAAGAAGATGTGAAATTTGTAAGTTCAAAATATAGGTGAACACTATTCATTCTATCTAAGATGGTGATGTTTTGCACTCTCAAAGTAATAAGAAGTTATTAGTAATCAAACAGTCATAGCATGTCTTTGATACATAATATCATCCTAAATGAAAAAGCTTTCTGATCCTGATTTGTTCAGTTGAGTTGAGTGAAAGCATAGATAGTCATGACCCGCCAACCAGGTAAATGTTACTATGTTCTCGAACAACTTATGCAGAAGGTATCGACCAACGTTTTGAGATTTGCTTGAATATTCGATTAGAATGGCTCAATGAGAAAAACTTGTAGCTAAATTGAAACATTCTATTTTTTTTTTTTTTAAATTTATAGATGCTGTTACATTCACTATCATTGGACTTCCGTTAGACGGTCACCGGAAACTTGCCGGAATGTTCAACATCACCGGAAAGTCGCCGGAAGTTCACCGGACTGATGTGAACACTAGTGGAAGTCACCGAAATGTCCAGAACGTTCGCTTAACGTTAAGAATATCATTGGAGACTCAGCAGAAATATCCATAATATTGCCACACACAAAAAAAAAGAACAAATGGAGAAATTAGAGCAAAAAAAATAGCAAAATGTGCTCAATATTGATAAACTAAAAGAAAAAAAAAATGTAATGACAAAAAACAACAACAACGGAAAAAACATATGTTATTTTTCAATTTTTGTAGGATTTAAACAAATAATCTCCAATATTGATCAAACTGAAAAGCAAGTTTTGAAACTGTAAAATATTACAGTTTCAGAGAAAAAATTTATTAAGTATTTATCTTTATTAATCAAACTGAAAAACATGTTATAAAACTGCAAAATTTTACAATCATAAAGAAAGTTATGAAACTGCAAAATTTTACAGTTATAAAGAATTCTATAAAACTGCAAAATTTTATAATTTTAAACTATGATTCATTCCAGCACCAAATTTTTACTAGATTCTGTTTAGCCTTCCCAATTTATGTTTTTGTCATTTTAGAAAGATTTGTTTTGACAATTTCTTAGTCTAAACAAATTGTCAAAACAAATCTGATTTTAACCAATGTTTTTCTAGAATCCACTCAAATTTGAGCTTAACCTATGTTACTTGGAATCGGATATGCCACATGTTCTAAATTATGATACAGTAGGAGTAGATGTAAGTTGTGTTTGGATAATGAATTTAAAAATTTAGAAAGAAAAATGAAGATGTGAGAGAAATATGAATGAAATGCTAAATTATTTCTCCATTTTCCTCACATTTTTTCTTCTCTTTCAAAATCACTTACCAAAATTCATGAGTAAATTTTTTTTAAAAAAAAAAACATTTACTAAAAGTATTTTTTTAATCATGTAGCAACATATTTGTATGAGCATTATAACTCATTTATGATGTTTTGTCATATCAAAACTTCACTCGCTTTAAATTTTAGTTCATTATAATTGATTTTTTTTAACTCCTAAAGAAACTAAAAAAAACATACATTGGACAAAATTTTGGAATCATTTTGGATTGCTGAGCCTGCTGTGCATGAGCATGTATTCATGTTGTCTAGATCGAAATTGATGAAAATTGGTAATTGTGGGCAAATTTCAGCTCACCTAATTTGGATCGAATCAATAAAATAAAAAAATTGTTTTAGGCTTTGCTAAATGAAACCGAACACCACATTTGCATCTTCTTATGTCTAAGATTACTGAACCTGTATGTCCAAACCACTGACTTCTACATCAGTTTTTTATGTTCCAACCTTGCCACTTCTCTCTTTGTATTTAACGTTTATCTATCACAATTGGGATATGGGAGCTGAAGATAATTTATTACAATTGGGATATTGTGATATGGGAGCTGAAGATAATTTATTACAATTGGGTTATGGTAGCTCAAGATAATTCACTTGATATTAGCAAAATGTGGATAGTTGAGATATTTGAGTAAATCAAATGGTTGAGATATATGAGTGAATCAAAATAATATGACATGTTTGGGTACGATGTGGATTGAAGGTTAAATTATAATCTTTTTCCTTTGTTAAACAAATGGATAAGGTAAGATAAGGTAAAGTTTGGGTTGCTGAACTAGTTAATTATAAAAATATGTATATATGATTTACAAGATATGAACACTCATACTCGTAGAAGTAATAGCTTTTCAAATCATTAGCATTTTAATAGTTTAGATAGGAACTGCCCATTAAACCTTACATTGCTTTAGCGGAGTATTTGCTAAATAATGGTCAAAAGTTTATTTATGAAAACCTATGTTCTAGAATTTTTTTTAGACATTTGGTTGTAATAACCAAACCAAACCAAATCAAGTCTAAGTCCCATCAAATGGGATCGGCTACATGAATCCTTCTTCTCTACGCGGCCCTATCAAAGGATATTTTGTAAGTCAAATTAATTACAACGCTAACCAACGTTAATCTAGGCCTACCCCATCCCCTACCACTTCCATCTACCGTTACAGTATCGCATCTCTTCACTACTGCATCTGTTGGTCTCCGTTGAATATGACCAAACCATCTCAATCGATTCTCTCTTAACTTATCTTCTATCGATGCTACTCCTACCCATTCCCGAATACACTCATTCCTAATTATATTTTGTCTAGTCTTGCCACACATCCACCTTAGTATTCTCATCTCAGTCACACTCATCTTATCTACATGTTGTTTCTTGATTGCCCAATACTCCGTCCCATACAACATCTGGTCTAATAGCCGTTCTATAAAACTTATCTTTAATTATTTCAATTCACTCACATATCTTACTCCATTTGATTTTTGCTTTCATCAAGTGAACTCTAGCAATAAGTTGGTAAAATCACTCTGTATTCTCCTAAAAATTATTTAAGATCATTAACATTCTTGTACACGATTTGAAGATAATTGAATAGCAAAAAGTGCTCTTTTAACTTATTCTTAAATTTTTTCCAATCTGGAATTTTCTCTAATTTCTATTGACAGTTCATTTGCAATTTTAATAGTAAAATATAGACAGTGTAACATGTGCATGTTTTCCTAGTCTAAAATTTGCACTACATGGGTCTTGTTAAGAGTAGAATATCCGTTAATAAATTTAAATTTGTTGGTGCATTCTCTATGAAGGTAGAGTAACTTAGGAACATATAATTATTTAATGCTAGGGTGCCTAAGAGCACCCATTAACACAAGTCATTTCCTAAGACTATTTGTTGGCTTTGGTTTGCGCTTCTTTCATATGAACCTTATGTTTTCATCAGAAGGTGATCTGATCCTAGTGTTGAAAGAAGCTTGAACAGGTTTACATTTTCCTTGTATATTTATCTACAAATTGATGCTTGTTTCTATATAATTGCTGCAAAGTGATTGGCATATAAACTATGTTGCAAATGTTTGATGCAGCATGATATTGAAGATGGATTAGCGGCAAGCCCTGAGTGAATGCGTGTCTTCTCTATCTCAGGAAAATGTCATTATTTATGCTTCCAAAATTCTTTTTTATGTCTGTTTTATTAATTTTGAAGTCATTCAGTTCTCATTCACGTATTCGGATATATTTATGTATGCATGCAATTTGTGTTTTGAGTTTTGGGTAATTTGTGTGGAGAGTTTTTGATTTCTATTGTGCTGTGTGAGAGAGAAGAATGCAAGAGAGAAATTAATGCAAACACTATCTGAAAATCTTCACAAAACATTTAACAAGTTGATCATGTGCTCCAATGAGATATAGCAAAGATGTCTTTGTATGCATTTAGGTGATCTGTTGTCTCTGAACCTTCTTTTTCATGTTTTTATGACATGTTTGTTGCCCTTAACCATCTTTGTTGAAGGTAGAAAAAAAAATTCAATAGACACAAGGGTAGGTCTTACTTGTCTTTGATTTTTCGTGTATGGTTAGACTTTCTCTTCCATTGGCGGTTATAGTTTTAAATTTGAGAACAATTAGATGGTTAGCGTCGTTGACTTTGCAGTGGATTCATCTTTGACATTGTCCCAATTTTTAGAACTGCAATTTTTGTGTTGGTTGTGCAACCATTTCATATGCATTTATTTATTGATACATACTATTTGCCCCAGAAACTGCCCTCCATGGACCATGGTGTCATATTTAGAATCCAGGTCCTGTGATTCTAGTGAGGCTTTTGCTTGGTTCCTACTTCTCCATTGAGACCATTAGAATCCAAAAATTGAATATGTACCACCCAATTTTTCTGAGTATTTTTATTTGTGCCTCCCCTGGCTACCACTCTTATATATGTGCCTCCCTTGGCTCCCCTGTTGAGATCCTATTATAGGACAAGTTTCAATTACATTTTGTTTGAGACTCTAGAAAGAAGTAACTCTTTTGGCTTCATGTTGTCTCTTATGCTTAGTTTCCTCATGGGCTTGAAGAGACACATAGTACCTCTAGACCACCTAATAATTTTTTTTCTATTTAATAGAACTCAATAAGTCTTTGTCTCATTTAGTTGGGATGATTCTATTCACAATTATATCTTCAGTAAAATTTCAAGAAAGCCATACTTTTTTTTTTAATCATTTCAACCCAAATTCTCATAAACTTTTTTCTATTTCTTTTACAACCCTTCATGTTGATCAAATTAATCATTCATCATTACAAAGGTGTTAATTGTATTAATTGGTTTGCTATGCACATATACAACCCAATGATTTTCTATCATCCAATCTTTAATTAATGCGATTTCTAACTACTTTACTTTATAATGGATTTTTATTTATTTATTTATTTACTTTCTTTTTACTTCGAACACTCATTCATCTCAATATTCTTATTTCAAATAAAATAATTTTGTGAACAATTTTTTTTTAACCATCCAACATTCAATATCATGCATCATAGTAGGTCTATTTCATCCTTATCATCCTAATTTTATGCATCATATCCTACTCAATTTCTCCATCTTCATGAAAATTTGTCCCAATTTTATGCATCAAAACCTAGTCAATTTTTTATGAAAATTCACATTCATGAAAAGAGAAAAATGTAGACATTAAATAAAGTTTCTTAGCTATGCCTTCTAAATTCCTCCATCCACAAATTTAGTCCATTGACAATCAATTGCTTGTTTCTATTAGGTCCAATGGCATTTAGGGCCCGAAGAACCTAGGTTGGGAATTCCAGTGTTCAAACACCCAGTTGTTATCTATGTTTTGTTGGGTCAGCAATTGGATTTATCGGTGTTAAAGTTAAAAAATAAAAATAAAAAACCAACAAAGCAAAAATATGGAGGGAGGATCAAATGCTAAGGATGTTCCTACATCTCATAGTGTCCTACAAATTACAGTTGAGGTGAAATTACAAACTCATGGAAAATCATAATCTAGTTCCATTCATAAAATTGTAAGCAGAGAATGGAGATTATTGTTTTTTTTTTTTTTTGGCAACGAAAGGACACTGAACCTTCCATCAACTTGTATCTCTAAGGATGGGGTATGTCCTACCCCAGACTCGACCTTACTCTCTATATCCATCCCCTATCCTGACCCACCCCCACTTGGTGTAAAAAATCTCATCCCTATGCATCCCGGTCCATTTAATTTTATAACTAATATTTTCAATATTGAATTTTAAGAATGTAGGAATGCGGTTTAATAGAGAATCAAATTACACAAACTTGAAGGTTGATTGCCGTTATTCTAATAAAGAGAAGAGGTGTGGTGGTACATATTATAAAGAACATGGAATATAAGGAGAAAAAAAACACCTAAAAATCTTTTAAGTGATCAAACAATAACACATATATAAATAGAGATACTTTTATAATACTAAGGCCAAGTTTGGCATAGAACCAAAAAGTTAAAAAGTCAAAAAATTACTCAAAAAGTTAAAAAGTTAACACTATTCACCAAAAGGCAACAATTACGGCTGCACAATTCCCAAGTCGAATTTTTCCCTACAAATCAATTTTTACAATTTTTTATTACACATTTTTCCATAAAAAGTCAAAAAGTTAACCCAAACATCTATATTTTCAACCTCTATTTTTTAGTCCAAAAAGATAAAAAAATGCACTTATTTAGGACACCCCAAACAACCCCTAAATATAATCAGATCCTTACGCACCCGACCCAAACCCTATCAAGTTTTTCATTTCACCCCAAACCCAACTCCATTCTATTAAAACAATTCCAAACCTGTTCCATTAGGGTCCGGGATAAAATTGTTCTATTAGGGTCAGGCAGATCGAAGACCCATTGGATCAAGATATTTTTGGCCATCTATCACACATGCTGCAGACCTAGCCAGGCATTGAAGATACAACAGCTTCAAACATTCAATGCAACCACTTTGACATGAGACATTTACTGCAATTCTGATACCAAATTGGCAAACAGTTATTGAAACAAAGCATTATTTTCCCCAAAAGGACAAGACTTTGCAGCAATTATTTGGTGTTTGCTTCTTCCATGCCAAGATGACTTTCATTGTACATCTTCAGTGAGAGAGACAACACTACATCTCTCTCTCTCTCTCTCTCTCTCTCTCTCTCATCTTATATGCAGTTGTGCTAAGCATGAAGGAAATTTTCAACTTCTTTCGTAAACACAGTTTCATGAAGTGGTATTTTGAAAATACTACTTTACATTTAAAATCATGTTTTGAAAACAAAACAATGATATATATATATATATATATATATTAATCACACTCTTTGAAATTGGGTTCTCAATATGCAACTTGAGTTTTGAAAACACGACTTTACAGAACATGAATTTAGGGTTTTAGGGTGACTGCAATATTATCGGACAGCAATCATAACCCAATAAATCAAAGCTATTACTCCCTTTCTACAGACTCTAGACCAGGACTCGAATTGACATGTAGCTACGAAAAACACATATCTATCACTCAAAATAAATAAATAGATACTAAACTCAAGAGGGGTTAATGTTGGGCACACAAAGGGATACCTCCACTACAGTTCTGTATCATCAACATCCATCCAAGTAAATTCCTGTCATGAGGCGCTGAAGATTTCTGTTCCAGGTGAAAAAGACTTGAGCATCCCAGATCGCAACTAGTTCGAAGTACCATATGCCAAATAAATGAAATATTCTACTCCACAAAATGAAATAAATATTGGAAATCACATACATTTCATACCACAGGAAAATAACTTACCAACTGAAACTGCATAATTAGGGTGTAGGACCATCACAAAAAATTTTAAAAAAATAAAATAAAATAGAGATAGAGAGGTGCATAAACATCTTTCTACCTGGACTAAAATTAAGACAAAGCGGAGAGACGAGGGATCCAACAATATGCCATCCAATACCCTAGTCATAATAAGGTATTTGCAACACCAGAACAATGGAAATCAATGAAACTCCAATGGGTAGGGTCGACTGGAACTCTAAAATATGGAATGAAGTTGCACTAGTCGAAGGCGTTTTGAAGCACTAACATGCTAGTCTTCGAAATCATAAAAATATCATCACTAGTTCCAAAATCCATGAATAAAGGTATATGATAAACCCTGTACCACCCAGCCTGGGGTTGAAGATGTAGGTATGAGTCTCTTCTTCTGCTACCTCGCATTGCCACATCATCTCCACATTAGCATCTCCGTGTTCGTGGTGACAAGTCACATCGTCAGATGACATATAGATCAATAGCACATCTCCACATGCTCCCCTCTATGTTAAGCTATACTAAACAAGGCAAGCGTACGTGGTACCTTTGCCTTCGGCCTAGGCATCAAGGCAAGCCATACCCCAAACTGCCCGTAGCACTCGCTTGGGTCGGCCATGGATCCTCTGCTCAATCATTGCCCTTTCCACCAGTGGATGAGAAGCTCGATGTCTTCATAACCGAGTGTGTTCACTATGGCCTATCCTCATCCATCCAATACTAAGGCACAACTAAGCCCTGCTCACTCTCCGGCCTAGCATGCCCATTCTACGACACTTGCTTGACTCCACCTTGGCTTGCCCAGCTGGCTCCACCTAGTACCTTATTCCAAGCAACCTCCTCTAAATTATACGAGTCCCAAAAGACATCCTAATGCTATCGAAACTTACCTAAGTTGGAGAAGTGCCTAGAAACTCCCATGGGGTAGCAGGTGCCTCAGTCATAAAGCAACTGAGTGGCCACATGACCCCACTCGAGATTAGGATTGATGGCTTGGAAGCTAGAGTCAAGGGTTAATCAAAATGCGTCATCATCCCCTTGCTCCTGCACTTTGACCAGTCAGTGCAAGCGTGTGCGAGAGAGAGAGACAGAGAGAGAGGACTTCTACAAGGAATAATAAATGCAGTTCTTCTCCCCTCTTCCACCTTCAGTGGTCCTCTGCCATCTCAGTACTTACCATCTTCCCACAAGGCCTCCACTCCACCCACCACATGACCAACTTTCAACAGAAAACTTTTGCAACTGCATAACCTCATAAACAAGGCTCTCTTAACTAAATACTAGCAATGACTGGAACAATCCAAGAACACAACATAAAAATGTACAAGTCTACTTCTTAGCACTAACATGCTCTCTTCCTAAAATCAAGACATAGCTCAATAAATGAAAATGTCAATCACTAATCTGACAAATTATGCAACAAGATGTAAGTCCAAAGTCTGAACTAATTGCACAAAAAATTATCAGAATCCAAATAAGTCGTTGAACTCTTATAGCTTTCTAACTTTCAGTCAATTAGCCAAGTATTTTGAATCTCAGATTTGTTAGTTCGTGTAATCCAAGAAATAATCACAGTTCTGAATCATCACTACTCTACCCTCAATAAAACGTCGTGAACTTAAGACACCAAAAACCCGCAATACTATCCCTCTACACCAAGTTGTCTAGAGGACTATGATCACTGTAAGTCCAGAGTTGAGCATCCTGCCCTGCACACACTCTAGCACAGTTCACACATCCATAGCATCTGCATTATGCCACAAGTCCTTTGCAGCAAATTATTAAAAGTACAAATAATAATGGTGCAGCAATGACATTATGACAAGAAAACCTTTGCTAGAACCAGTAAGCTAGCCACTTTAGATATAAAGCTAGATGCAAAGTACACTGCTCACATAGGCATAAAATATTCATTCAAACCTACAATATTTACATAGAGATGATTAACAAATGTAAAAGACTACAACTCAAACGCTCAAAGCTCTTACAACATTAATCTAGTTGCATCGTGCGCACTCTTACAGCATATGCCCAATATAAAAACAAACAGCAGATGCATTTCATCCATCCATCAGTTCAAGCACAGAAAGGGACAGATTCCACAGTGCATAATCAACCAAGGAACAGCAATTCCATTGCATTTATGAAGCATGATTAGGCTTGATGAAAACTGCACTCGCATTAAGCTACGTGCAAAACAAAAGTATTTATTGTATGCCTTCCAAAACATGTGTATCCCTCTTCTCCTCAGAAATTGCACTTTCCCTGGAAATCAAAGGACAATTCAAAAAAATTAAGATTGATAAATCAACAAATAGCATGACTCACAGAGATCCAAACATCAGAGGGACAAAGTGCTCATTCAGGCCTAATAACAGTAGATAAAATGAACATGGCTAATGGAGTAGCAATCAGGAATGGTAACAAAATTGTGTCTATGTTCTTTTTTGGTTTCTACCTTCATCTCTTGGTTCCATTTAACCAAAAAATGCCCACTACTTTTCCACAGAAAGGTTCACTCAAATGGAAAATTTTCAAATAAAGGGCTTAAATTGGAACTCACAATTTCTCCTACAATCATATGCGACACGTTTCAGAAAGTTCCACTGGATCATATAAGGCATGTAGTTCTTCTAGTACCACAATATTATAAGCAAATGTGTCCAAATGATGTAAATATAAGAGACATTCATAAAGATACTTCTGCCTTATATGCAAGCTCCATAGCAAATTCAACAAAACATTTGTTATCAAGAGTAACTAATTAACAAGGCATATTGAAACAATAGATATACACACACAAAAAAAAAAAAAAAACAGTCTTGAAGACCCATCTATACCATGCACACTATTCATCCAAATCTTATTAATTAAATGGCTTGTGGCAACCATAAATAACATGTTTATCGATCCAAAACATAGCAATCATATGTTTATCCATAATGCATCAAAACAACCAAAGTTAAAACTACCTCAGCAATGCATTGCTCTTAAAAGGAGTTCATCTCAAGACAATAAGTTCTCCTTTTCACCAGCATCTTCGCAGCCATCCCAAACGGCTCCTCAAAGGCAGCCGAAACCCAACACCCCTCCGACACCTCCTTCTTCACAGCCGACTGCTCACTAGGCCTAATTGCGACCAATGTCGCCCCTTTTAGCACAGTCCCATCAGGCAATTCCAAGTGCGGAGCATACCACAGCCTCATATTCAATGCTGGCACAAGTGTCCGCTTCGAGGCTGACGAAGCTGATAAGGGCTTTACTCTCAACTCCTCCAATTGATCCCTATTCATACACAACACTCCCTGCCCATCAGCATCAGTCAAAACCAAGCTATCTAAAGTCTTATGCTCCGAAATTATGGGCTGAAGCAAATAATGCCTCGCCGAAGCAGCAATCAACGAACTGATTGTCCACACCACTCTCAATTTCAATCCTCCATTCGTGTAAAACGATTCAGGAATACTTCCATTTTCATCTCCACCAGCAATAGCATTAGCAATAGCAATAGCATTACCACAAAACCCATCTCCATTGTTATCCAAATTCTTACTTGGGTTAGGGTAAATCACCGAGGAAGCTCCGAGAATCACGCAATTATCGAGGGTCGATCCGAAATCAGCCCTCCATTTCAACAACACACCTTCATCGATACCCAATTCACCACTGGGAAGCTCGATTCGGAGACACCGAATTTCATTGAAATTCTTCAAAACTTGAGTAGGCGAATGATGGGTCACACCACCCTGATCTAGTTCATCATCAGCCGAAGCTCCGGTACCAACCGAAAGCGAAGAAGAAGAAGAAGAAGAAGAAGAAGCCGAGTTCGATCTCTTGGGACCCAAGAACTGGCCTAGAGCTTGGAGTGGCTTGACGATTCCACCGAAAACGAACCGAAACAGGTTCGAGAAAGCTCCGCGAGACTTGTCGGAGGATCCAGAGGCGGAAGAAGCATCGTCGTCGGAGATCACACAATCGACGCGAACAACGACGTTTTCGACCTGAGGGACGAGGGTGTAGAAGCGGCGAGAAATGACGCAGCAGCGACCTAGGGCTTTGACATCGCCGATCTTGTTGAAGATCAGGAGGAGGATCGAATCGGGCAAGAGATCGAAATGATCGATCTCGTCCGATGATGATGAAGTGTAGGGTTCTGGGTAGACTTTGGTGGTCAGATCTGGACGAACAGAAGACATCTGAACCAATATATATAGATAGATAATTATGTATACACAACTCTATAGAGAGAGGGTGATGGGATTTGAGATCGAGATGGAGTGAGGGAAACCCTAAATTGGGGAATTTCAGAGATGGGAACTGGAAGGGAGAGTTTGGAGAAGAGGCAAAGAAGTTTTTGTGGGATTAGATCTGATGAGAGAGAGAGAGAGAGAGAGAGAGATGACGATATAGTGGGTAGGTGAGTGAGAGAGGAGAGAGATTGAAGCCTAATATGGATTGGAGAGAGATGGGTGTTAGGGAAAAGGAGGAGAGAGAGAGAATTTGAGAGAGAAAAGAGGAAAGGAGGTTAGGGAAGAGGACTCTGGCTATGGAGTTTGAGCTATTATGGAGAGAGAGAGAGAGAGAGAGAAGGAATGGTGGGATGAGATGGATCCACGGTTTTGTCTTACAGAGATGAGAGAGAGGATTTTATGCCCGTACGAAGGGATAATAAAGAGGTTGTGTCGTGTGTGTAGAGAGAGAGAGAGAGAGAGAGAGAGAGAGATGAGCGTTCGAGATGAAACGGGATTTGTATGTTGATTTTTCTGAAAAATAATTAACACATTAGCCTCCTTTTGGAGTGGGTTCGTTTTTTAATTTTTTGATTTTTTAGTTATTTTAGGTTGACTTAAAAAATTTAATTTAGGAAAGATTTTTTAATTTTTTGATTTTTTTAACTTTTTTGTGATAAAAGAGTATAATGATTATGAGTTAAATGTAATGTTTTATTTGTTATGACTAAAATAACCTATTTTTTATGACTATTTCAACCACAAACTAACTTGCCAAACACAGCTTAAAGCTCTGATAGAGAGCGTAGGCCATGTTTGTTATCCCCCATCAGCGGTGGGATTGGACTGATAGAGAGGTTGCAACTTTGAAAACATATTTGGCTACGGAAATTTGTGAGTAGATTCTTTGTCCAGCTGGATTGGTAATCTCATTGTCCAATCGAATTAATAAAGCTGGAAAAAAATATGAGATTACAAAAATATTGAGAGAATTGAAAAAATAATTTTTTTTTTTGTTATGTGTGTTTTTTTTTTTTTTAAATTCAAGTGTAGTCTATTATTTGTAAAATTATAAAAATATATATTTTTGTTTCATATAAAAATAATTTAACAATCTCATCACTAATCATCTCTTTCAGTTTCATCCAGATAAACACACTTTTACTTTAGGAGTTCTTACGTGTAGATTTTAATAAGTGAACTTATTGTCTAATAAGAGGTGATTTGGGATGATCTAAATAAGTACACTTTTTGACTTTTTATGAAATATGAGTTGAGTATAGGGTGTATTTGAAGTGATGTGGTAGAGATGTGATGTAACTTAAATAAGATGATATGATTTAAATAGGATAGTGATTTTTTAACTTTTTGACTTTTTTCAGGTACCCCAAACAAGGCCTTAGTCCTACAAGAAAAAATTGTCATAAAAAAAGTCACTAATTGTAAGTTTTAGCGACAATTTATAAAAATCATGACAAAAAAAGTCATTAATTATTAATAGGACTTAATGGAAATTAAGTCCAACTATTAGGAGCTATGGATAGTTTATCCTTTACTACTTTTTTTTTTTTTTTTTAATTTCTTTTTTTGATCAACAAATGTTAGTTATTAGTTGTTAGATTAGCACCTATAGGAGAAAATCTCTCCACCCTTAGCAAAGCACCTAAGTGCTTGCACTCCCTTAATTCAATCCCCTAAAGAGAATTGAACTCATGACCTCCTTGAGACTAAACCCTAAGAAAAACATGATGGCCAACTAGGTTAGGCTTAGTTGGTTATCCTTTACTACTTAATCCTCTTACTAACAATCCCTACATTAACAATCTCTTCACTAATTATCTCCTCACTAACAATCACATCCAACCTGATTCGCCAAATAAACGTGGCCTTAGTAGAAATATTAGTACTCACATTCGACAAGAATGACCAGTTACATGGTGTGAGTAGTAATTCACTGTGTTTGGTTTTAATTTTTGAAATTCAGTTTTTTTAAAATTAAGTTTTTTATTTTTAGTGAATATTTTTAAAATTTTAAGAATTTTTTTTACTCTTTTAGATGTACCTTACTTAGATGTATCTAAATAGTAAAATATTTTTAAAAATTAATAAATACATAAAAATATGAAAAATGTACTAAATTTTCATAATTTTTTTACATTTGGGATGTTCTAAAAGAGTGCACTTTTTGACTTATTGGCTTATATGAGTTGGGTTTGGGTTGGGTTTGATGTGATATGTTAAAGAAGTGATATGATTTAAATAAGATGATGTGACTTAAATAGGATAGTGACTTTTTGACTTTTTGTATTATTTAGGTTATGCCAAACTTAAATTTTTTAAAGATTTTTTTCATAAATATTATAATTTTTAAGTGTATTTATGTTAGGTGTATCTAAAAATTAAAAAAATTACTTAAAATATTAAAAAAAAATCATTGAAAACAAAAAAACAAGGAAAATAAAAAAAAATAGAATTTTCTGAAAAATATTTTCTAGAAATCAAAACCAAACAAGCTGAATATTTTTATCAATATGAGATTTGGTGTGAGTTTCGCATTTATATGAGATATTTAGTAGATATATTAGTAAAATATTTGAGATCTTTAGTAATTTTTTTTTTTTTTTCTTGATGCTGCTTAAGTGGTATTTTGATAAGTATATTTTTTTACTTTTTTTAAATTTATTTTTGTTTTTGGTAAATTTTTTAAAAAAATTAAAAATTAGGTTTCTAAATTCAGCTTGATAAGAATCAGAAAATTATAATTTTTATAAAAAAATTAAAAAAATAGAAAAGACAAAAATAAGCTAAAATAAGTAATTTTTTTTACTTATTTTCGTCTTTAATGATTTTTTTATGAAATTTTTCAAAAAAAATATACTCTTTAGATTTGTCTCAACAAGACATATAAGAAAAAAAAATTAAAAATTGTCATAATTTTTTAAAAAAATCACTTAAAAAAAAGATGTGATTTTTTTGGGAGCCAAAATGGGCCTAAAACCCCCACAAAATTTAAATTAATTGGACCGGGGTTTTAACTCTCACCTTACTTGGGAAGTTAACTATTTTAACTGGTTATTTAGCTTATCCTAAATAGGAGATGTTTGGGAAGAAGATTTTTTGTCTCTTTGGGTTAAAATAGGTTAAAATAATCAATAAAACAAAATGTCACATCAAATTCATAATTATTTTACTTTTTCTCTTACAAACATTACATCCAATTATAAAAAAATCCAACACTCTTCCCTAACACAACTATTTTAGCTTACTAAAATAGCCAACTTTATAGTTGATTTTTTTTTTTTAGTTGATTTGATAACTGTGAGAGAAAAAATAAAATAATTATAAGTTAGATGTGACATTTTATTTTATTGAATATTTTAATATATTTTGTCTTTATTAACTATTTTTGCCAAAAAAGCTAAAAAAAATAACTTGCCAAACAGGGCCACTCTCTCTAAGTTCTGGGCATTTTTCTCTAAGCCTCCCTCCCTAAGTCTTTTACTAGGTGTGCCGCCAAGAGTGGGAAGGGGTTCCGACCGTCGGCCTTTCTTTTCTCCTTCCACCTTTTTTTTTTTTTTTTTTTGGTTTAATAATATTAGAAGCTTGTTCTTCCAACCCTTTTTGATGCTGCCACCACCATACCATGTCACCACCAGATTTGCCACCTACCTACCTCCATGGATCCACCTTCACTAGATTTGTCTCATCTCTTTCAAATCTGCCTTTGACCATCGATGTTGGCGTCGCCTCTCCTTTTTTTCGATCTTCTGAAAATGATGTCTGGCTTACGCCAACTTTCACCCTTGCATCCAAAACTTTAAGATCTGGTTTCAGATCTTCTCACAATCCGAAGACCGATGTTGTTTAACGCTTCGCCTCAAGCTCAATGTTCTATCTTAACCTGTGGAGGTGGGGTCTTCAGATTTTAAGTTGAAGATTACGTTGTAATGGAGCTTTGGATGCATTTGGCGACTTGGATCTGGTTGCTTTCGATTTTTTATTTATTTATTTATTTATAGTTTGTTGTAATAATCCTCCCTGTGTAGAGGATATGTCCCTCATTTGCAATAGTTTTTTCTTTTACTCTATGGAGGTTAGGATTCTTCCTCCTATAGAAATTTGTTATTTCTTTATGAGATCTTTTATTATTATTGTATGAGATTGATCCGATTTTTTTTTTTTTTTTTTTATCAATTTTGCAATAAAGACTTTCTTCTTAATCTAAAAATAAAAGAAAAACCCCACAAAATTTTAATTTTGCCTTTGCCCCCTTCTAAATCTTAATTTTAACCTTACCCGACCCAACCACTTTAGCCCACCCTATCCCATCCATTCTAAAGGTGCACACGGTGTAGTTCGGGCGATTTGAGAGTAAAATTATAAATCGAATGGCGGATTAATAGATTGGCGAGTTGGCAAATTGCGGTTTGAGCGATTTTGAACGGATTGGTGGATTGAAAAATATTCTAATAAATTATCAAACATTTGCACAATATATAATACTAATTTACATAATTTTTTCATATATATAATACAAATTAATTTTACATAATATTTTTCATATATATAACTATAAATTTGTAACAAATTTACACTCATTTTTATTTTGATATTTCATTAGAAGGTATAAATATATATATATATATATATATATATATTAATTATAATGGAACGGAACGATTTCGAAAATAGATTATAAATTTTAAAATTTAATCTATAATTAACAGATAAAATGATACTAATTAATACAAATTGATATAATTTTAATAAATTAGACGATATTTTACATAATTCTAATTCATTCCCAACTTTAACCATCGCCCCCAAAGTTATTTTTTGACCCCAATCGTCACCCTAGCCCCTCCCTTGCCTCTCTCCACCATTACCTAATCTTGCACATCTCTTCATCGTGCTTTTACAGTCTCTCTATCAGCTCAGTGGTGCTTCTCTACCCATGATCCCACTTACATATGCAACCCACGTGAAGCAAGGAGAGTAAAAGAGGTTAATTGCAAAAAATATCGAATTCAAAACAATGATCTACTATGGTGGCAGTCAAAACTGGAGAGGGTAGGGGATGAAGAGGGTGGCCAAAGCTGGAGATGACGATTCGATTGGAAGCTGGTGTTGTAAATGATGTGTCAGGCAAGGATAAGACTGAAATTTGATAAAGTGAGTATAAATTGTAGGAATTATTTGAGAATATACTAAATAAATGAATTTATTTGGATCACATTCACATTTTTTTTTTTTTTTTTACAATTATTTTGTAAGAAGTTAAAAAATGTACCAAATAAGCAAACCCTAAACAATCTCTTAGTATTAAATCAGATGTTCAAAAGAATTTTACAAAATTTGAAATTTGTTGGTGGGTCAAAATTTTTTATAAAAAATAAAAAAACATAAATTACAAACATGTTCACTCAAATTTAATAAAAATGTAAATTTCTACATTTGAATATCCGTAAGAAGTTATCTTTTAACATTGTTCATAAATACGGCTAACCGTGCTCCCAAAAAAAAAAAAAAAAACAAATACAGCTAACAAAAAACATATAAAATTATCAAAAATGTTTAAGGCTCAAAATTTTGTGGTTCGAATGTCCCGATTATTTTTTCTTTTTTTGGGATTATATTGATTTGAATTTTTTTTTTTGCAAGAGTAGTTATGTGTAGGAATGTGTTAAAAAAATAGACATCCCGCACTAATTTAGCCTGTGTGGTTTGATAAGGTCAGTAAGTTGGGTTGGACTGATTTGGTGATAAAATTGACTAATCAGTTTTTGTTAATTCCATACAGTTTTGTAACTGGTCAATCAATTTTATTACCAAACCAGTCCAATCCAACTCACTCACCTTATCAAACCACACAGACTGAGTTAGTGCGAGATGGATGCCTAATTTTTTAGTACACCTCTACACATAATTAACTTTTTTTAACAAAAAAATAATAATAAAATTGATTCGAGGCATTTGAGGCTCGAAATTTCGATGTAAAATTATTACGGGTGAACCAAAAAAAATCTACAAAAGTCATAAATTAGTTCAGACCAAATCAAACTGTGCTGTTTGATTTGATTTTTTGAATGATGAATTTGGTATAATTTACCATTTAAAACTAAAAATTTTGAGTTAGCATCAAATCCAACTATGTGTAATATAATATAATTTATATAAATTAGATATTTTTGGGTCATATTGTAGTTATCGTACACCTAATGCTATGTCACTCCATCTCCCTGATATTTTTTTGTTGAACAAGAACAACCATCTCCCTGATATTATTGAATTTTGCATTGTTGTTCATATATTAGTTGCAAAATTGACTGACTGACAGGTCTGAATATGCATATAAAAAATAAAAGTAAAAACAAAAATGATTTGTGACACTAAAAAAGTAGACACTAATGCCCCTCATTTCTAATTTGGGTAACTGTTTTTTTTTTTTTCCTTTTTTTTGCCTTGTAGGGAAATTCACAACCGAAGTAAAAAATTGCCTTTGCTGCCACTCCAAACTCTTTTTTGCTAGTTAAGGATCAAAATTTCAAAAAAATTTTGTATTGAAATGTTGTAATGTTTCAATTTCTTATTTAGGCTTGTTTTGAGGTTTGTTTATTTTTTGACTTATTTTCGTTTTTAGTAAAAAAAATTTAAAAAAAATTAGATTTCTAGATTTAGCTCAATGAATTAGTAATTTATAATTTTTAAAAAAAATTCAAAAAAAAAATGAAAAGACAAAAATAAGCAATCTTTTTTGGCTTATTTGGGTTTTTTTAATTTTAATTTAATTTTTTGAAATTTTTCAAAAATAACTATTTTTTAGATTTGTCTCGACAAGATGGACCGGAAAGTAAAAAATTTTGATATAACTTTGAAAAATAAAATCACTAAAGACAAATGACTTTTTTTTGGATTGCCAAAAGACGCCTGAATTTTCCCTATCGAAATATGTCAAAATGCTTTGAAACTCTACAAAATATATTGAAACAATGAGTTGTTTCAACTCATAAAAAAAAATTATTTAACTATACTCGTTTTAATTTTCCTCTTATTGTTAACAGAAATTGTGAAATAAAAAAATACATATTAAATTTATTAAAAATTTTGAGAAACTGGATAGGAAAGAGAAGGGATAGAGAGGGGAGAAATATAACAAACATGAGTAAGTCAATTTCTTTCCATCCCAACTACCATTACTAGATTTTTG
>JAPPVO010000014.1:154438599-154481657 GCA_030407325.1 Camellia japonica | reverse complement strand
TCCTCAGATCGATTGAGCCGACGACCTCTTGTCCAAAGTGCTTGGGGAATATCTACTGGGTCGGAAGCAATTATGCTAAAACTGCCCTAGCAAAAAGATAAATAAAGCAAAAAGGAAATAAATAACCAGATAAACGAATAGCATAACAGCTTAAAATACACAACACACAGTCGGGCATAACAACATACGGTTGATAAGCTGAATACACACTGTCCTCAAACACTGATCATTATCCCTAAATCACTGTCCCCGAAAACTGAATCCGATACCCGCAGATAACTGATTCTCAAACACTGACTGATGCCCGCAGGCCTGATGCCCAACTCATAAACTGATACATGCATTTCCTGTACAGACGCACTCTAAAAGCACATATAACAGATAAGTGAGAGCCAAAACACCCCTATGTTGGGGTAGGGTTTCCCTGTCCTATTTTGTCAGGAGATAGGGTTTCACTACGCACCAGCAGTTTCAAACAACCTATATCGGGTAAGCAACCTATCCTAGTTTGGAATGGTCACTATGGATTCCGAATATGCACTAGGTCGAATGGTCAAAAGGGTGCCCCGGTAAAACCGGGGTTTGTGTTCCCATACTGGCAGAGCCCGTAACTGGTAAGCCTTATGGCACACAACCTCTGGCAAACCGCTCAGGAATAGCAGATGGCAAACACGGTGTCCTAGGCGCACCAATGCAAATGCAATGCAAAGAAACACACAAGTGTGTAAAAAAAACCAGATATCATGAGTTCGAGTCAAGTTCTCTAACTCCCCAGCGGAGTCACCAGAAACTGTAGACGTCCTCGAATGCCCCGGGAGGGATGAGTCCCCCGTTCTGTTCTATTTAGGCTCATTACAGTTCAGGACTCAAATGTCACTGTTCTTAATCTGAACAAAAGAGTCTAAATTCGGCAAATCGTTTTGAGAAAATAAATTTTTTTTTAAAGAAGTGCCAAACATGGACTGCTTTGCCAGATACAGAGTCACCACCTAAATATTTTATTTTTAGGAAAATTTAGGAAACCCTGACTCTTTTGCCTAGGCCACGTGTCCGTCATCACCAAAGTTGCCTCGGCTCGGGAACTTGGGTACGATTGGGGAAGGTCACTTCGTGAGCACCCCCGCTCGCCCGATCAAAGATCGGCCTCTACTAACCATGATATCGAGTTTTGAAAACTTATGCATTCTTATTCCGGTTATTAGCCTAGATTTACTATGTGATGTGCGCACAGCATACAAGTATAGACCGGGTCGCCTGAATTGGAACAAGACATTTTTGTGTTTGTTTTTGAAAGATGGTTTGCTACTCGCAAGTAGGCTTAAAATGCAGATTTTGCCACCCTCAGGTGGGCTTAGAAAAGATGGTTTTGCCACTACCTAGTGGGCTTAAAACTCACAGTCAATGCATTGTTCCAATCCAAATAACCTAAGCTTCACCCACAGGCATTCAGGCAGTTATATCACATAAGCAAATAGCCTCATGGTAAGCATGCTATCATGGCAGTCACTCACACGCATGCAAGGATGCTAAAGCATAAAAACTTACCGAGTACTCCAAGCCAAAACAGAAACTATTAGAAATCATGCATGATCCTAACTATACAAAAATGCCTAATGCAACACATGCAGGAATGCAACTAAGATAGGCTCGGCTATTCTAAATATGGCATATGGAATGCTTTAGCTAACAAGTATTCAACTTGGAATTGAAATACAATGTAGTGAGTTATGATGCGCCGAGCCCGGTGCATGCAAAATAGATGAATGAATACAAACATGCTATCATACTGTATGCTAATCGAAATATACCCTAATCTAACCATCATAAGCTGGTAAATAAAAGGGAGAAAGACGTGGGGTTGGAAGACATACATCACACGCACACACACTTATTACAATTGTGTCCTTGCTCAGAAGGTCCGAATAAATAATATACAGTCCCAAATGAAAAATTACAGTCCGAATAAATACAAAATCCTAATTAATTAACAAATTAATCTAGGAAAACGGTAAACTAGCATGCAAGCTAGGGGACTACCTGACTCCGCTCCGGATGATGAATGATGCATGTTCGGGTTGCCTGGCGCGGAAATCCATCGCGATGCCCGATAGCCTCTGTTTACAATTAAGCCTGGAATATTGCGCGAAGTCCCAAGAGATTGCCGGTTCCTGATTTGCTGTAACAGAGAACAGGAAAGGGGCATGGCAATGTATTTTCACATAGTATGCTTGACTACTCTTCAGGGAGCGTAGTCCTCGATCCTCGTGCCACCAATCGCGCATCTCGATGCATGATGGCCGAGGAGTCGATTTGCATGACTCAATATGGAATGAATGCACATATAAACACAACACCGAGACTCCATCATGGATAATCCGGAGTGTCGGTAAGGGAATGAGACACGTTCCGTCACTCGAAGTACGAAACGCCCCACGTTTCCCGTGCTTGGGCTAATTCCTATCCCAAACACAATGCAAATGAGATGGCATGCACTATGCAACTAATATACAACCTAGCATGCACAATGCTATGAAATGGCATACACAATGCTCGATGTAACACGACATACACGATGCTCTAACATGCAACCTAGCATACGCAATGCTGTGAAATGAAATGGCATACGCAATGCGATATGGGCTTACACCAACATGAGTGGACCTCAGCCACACTCACATCAGTAGCCATTAGATGGAAATGAGACACTCGAGATGCGTGCACACGTGCACGCGAACCGAGGACCGACCCTAAGGCACGAATGCCACTCTACCAAAGCATGGCCAAGCATGGAATATGGCATACAAACATGCGAATTTCAGCACTAAAATATGATGCTAAACAGCCCCGAAACATGGTAATATGGCACCTGATGCATGAGATGAACTCCGAACTCAAACTAGGCATACGCAATGACCTATAGCTATACAAAGCATGCATTATTTGATCAGAAGCATGAAGACAGAGTCAAGGCAGTCCCAAAACATGAACTTTCTTAGTTCAAAGCATGGCCAAAAGGTGCTAGCAAGATGGGCTAAAGTAGCATGCAATTTTGACTAGCAAACATGGTTTAATGGCAAGTATATGCAGCACATGGAATCTCACCAAACCAGCAAAATCAGTGAACAAAAACATGTGGAAATATGACCAAATAATCACTGAAATGCAGCCAACATGTGCAAAAATGAGGAGCTCCTTTATAGGGCCATGCAAGGAGTATTAGGCACATACAAGATAGACATGAAGCATGACCAAAAAAACTCTGGAAATCAAATATGGTAGTCCTAAAACTCACCAAATTGGGCCTGAAAAGTAGCTAAGAAGCATGCAAAGAGGGGTCCCTTTGGAAGGCCAAGATGACCACCAAACAAGTCAAGGTGAGAGGGGGTCACCCCCCTCTGATTTGGAGGCTCAAAAAAGTGATTTCAGTGGCTAGAAGGCCAAACAAAGCATGCAATTGGAGCTTAGGTGCAAGGCTCAAAACAAGGGACAATCAAGCATACAAGGAAGCATGTGACCTCAAATAAGAAAATTCTCTTGATAAAACATGAAGATGATGTCAAAAAAAGACTTTTTCCAGTTTATAACAAGTCCCAAAAATGAACATAGATAGGGCTAATCTATCATGCAAAAATGGCCCTAAAAGAGAAAATAGAGACAAGGGCAGCAGCTGGCCCCAAATGGCAAAGAGCCCTTCAAAAAAGTTGAAGAAGGGCTCAAAACAAGGCACTTTACAGTTTACATCAAGTCTTGAAAATGAACAAAAGTGAGGCTAAATCAACATGCAAGAAAAAGGCCTAAAAGAGGGATAAAGAGGCAAGTGGTAGCAGCTGACCTCAAACAGAGGAGAGCCCTTTAACAAAGTTTAAGAGGGGCCCAAAACAAGACATTTCACAGTTTGTGACCAAGTCCAAAACAGCCCACAAATAAGCCTAAAATATCATGCAAAAATAGGCCTAAAAGAGAGTTTAAACACAAAGGGTGAGGAGGAGACCTCAAACAGAGAAAGACCCTTGATCAAACATGGAGATGAGCTCAAAATATGACTATTTAAAGTTCAGGTCGGAGCCCAAAAATGCAAGCAACAAAGGCTAAGAAAGCATGCAAAATAGAGCCAAAAGAGAGGGAAAAGAGACTTACCTTTGTAGCCTAAGTCTTCAACAGCTTTTGGTCCAAGAAATGGTGCTCCTAGCCTCTGGAAATAGCCTTTAAGTTCCTGGAATGGAGTGTGGAGGTGTGGTGCTATGGATTGGTGTAGAAATGGCCAAGAACCAAGGGTGTTTTGAGGGTTGGAATAGAGAGAGAGGGAGATTTAATGCAAGAGCTCCAAACAAATTTTTATAACCCTTGAAAATGAGCTGGGGGCTGGTTTTATAGAGGAGAGGAGTGGAGAGAAGGGGGGGAAAATCAAATTCAAATTTCCCCCCCAAAAGACCCCCCATCGGATACAAGATCTGGAGGGAAACAGAGGGTGCAGCTGTAAGGAACCAGGTGAGAGGGTCATGGCCGGCCGGTTCAGAGGGTTCAGGTGGCCGGCGGCCACCTCCCCTGGCCGGCCGACCAGGTTCAAAAGGGTCAAGCAAGAAAAGTTGGTCGACCACCTATATTGGTGGCCTCCCATTGTGCACAACACAGCTATGTGGTCAAAACCCTGAAAATGTGAACCAGGAGAGAGAAAAACCAACTTTCTAGAGGGGTTCAAAAGGGTCAGGAACAATTGTTGGCTGGCCATGTCATATTGGTGGCCTCCCAGGTGTGTACAATACAAATATGTGGTTGAGGGCCAAAGAAAATGGCCTGGGAATGGTCAACACCAGCTTTCTAACGAGGAAAACGGGCGATGGAGAGCGATGAAGGAATAAAGCTGGCTTTTCGGAACAATTGTTGGCCTCCCATCCTTCTACAAGCTTCCTAACAATGAAAATGAGGTCTCCACCAAAAATGAAACAAAACGGATGCAAAACGAAGGTTCGGGGGCCGAAACACGCGGCCCGGGGCCCCAAAAACTGACTATTAAGCACCGGAGGTGGTGTTCGACCACGAAGTTGGTCTCTTGGACCATAGTGTCCCTCAAAAGGGAGGAAATAAGGTGTGTGCCAAAAATCGGAGCAAACGGAGGTGGTTAAGCGGTCTCGAACCGAGGCACACGGCCAACGGCTCCGAAAAATCGAAAACTAGGCTCCAAACGGGAAAAATGGCCTACGACCATGAAACGTAGCCTACGGCCACTGAGAGATGGTCTACGAGATCTCTCCCTCCCTTCGGGAAGAGAAAACAGAGAAAACAGAGCCTGGTTCGCAAACCGAGGCAAAGCACAGAAAAGCCCGGAAGTTCGGAGGCAAGGCTCGCAGCCGAGACTCTGAAACCTTTGAACGAGCATGATATGCAACATCACCAAGCGCTCAATCGGTGACATCTGAGTCTTAAGGTCGGTCAAAAATGGGGTGTCTACAATGAGTTTGCACAATCATTAGTAACTCTGCATTCGAATATTGGTTTAAAACGTGGTCTAATTAATGAAAAATCCTCAATCTTGTGGCATAGACAGTTGGGGCATATCTCTAGAAATAGAATTGAAAAATTGGTGAAAAATGGGATTTTGGAAAACCTAGACTTCACTGATTTTCAGATATGTGTGGATTGCATTAAAGGAAAGCAAACCAAACACACCAAGAAAGGTGCCACAAGAAGTAATGAGCTTCTTGAGATAATTCATATAGATATTTGCAGGCCACTCAACATCCCATGTCTTAGTAGTGAAAAATATTTTATCACATTTATAGATGACTTCTCACGTTATGGATATGTGTATCTAATTCATGAAAAGTCTCAGGCTGTTGACATCCTTGAGGTGTACATAACTGAAGTCGAGAGATAATTAGATAGAAAGGTTAAAATAGTGAGATCAGATAGGAGTGGTGAATATTATGGTAAATATGATGAGTCATGCCAAAATCCTGGCCCATTTGCCAAATTCTTAGAAAAGAAAGGCATTTGTGCTCAATATACAATGCCTGGTACGCAACAGCAAAATGGAGTTGCTGAAAAGCGTAGTCGTACACTTAAAGATATGGTTATGAGTATGTTAAGTTACTCAATTGTACCTATTTCAATGTGGGGTGAAGCTTTAAAGACTGCAATGTATATCTTAAATAGGGTTCCTAGTAAGGCGGTTCCAACAACTCCTTTTGAGTTGTGGACTGGTAGGAAACCTAGTTTGAGACACTTACATATTTGGGGTTGTCCAGCAGAGGCAAGAATTTTCAACCCACAAGAGAAAAAGTTGGACTCAAGAACAATATCTGGATATTTCATTAGTTATCCAGACAAGTCTAAAGGGTGCAAATTTTATTGTCCTAATCATAGTACGAGGATAGTGGAGACTGGTAATGCTAGATTCCTAGAGAATGGTGAAGTTAGTGGGAGTGAGAAAACACGAGTGGTGAATTTTGAGGAAATTAGGGTAGATGTGCCAACATTTGACCCTTATCAAAAAATTGTTGTTCCTCAGACTATTCCACAGGCTGAGGGAAACGAACAACATAATGAAAATCCTTCACCATCTCATGTTTCACCACTTCATAAAGATACCACCATTGAAAATATTGTAAAACCATCACAACCGGCAGTTCTGAGAAGATCTCAGAGGGAAAGAAAGCATGCCATTCCAGATGATTACATGGTGTATCTACAGGAATTTGATTTTGATATTGGGATTAACAAAGATCTAGTCTCATTTTCACAAGCCATGAATAGTAATGATTCTTCTAAATGGGTCAATGCTATAAATGAAGAGTTAAAATCCATGGAACAGAATAGTGTTTGGGATCTCGTTGAATTGCCTAATAATTGCAAAAAGGTCGGGTGTAAATGGGTCTTCAAGACCAAGCGTGACGCAAAAGGCAATATCGAACGATTTAAAGCCAGACTTGTTGCCAAAGGTTTTACTCAAAAAGAAGGCATAGACTATACAGAGACCTTCTCTCCAGTATCTAAGAAGGACTTGCTTAGAATCATCCTAGCATTGGTAGCTCATTATGACTTAGAGTTGCATCAAATGGATGTGAAAATTGCTTTTTTAAATAGGAATTTGGATGAAGAAATTTATATGGAGCAGCCCAAAGGATTTGCAAAGAAAGGTAAAGAACATTTAGCTTGCAAATTAAAGAAATCCATATATGGCCTTAAACAAGCTTCTAGGCAATGGTATTTAAGGTTTAATGATACCATTACCTCTTTCGGATTTAAGGAAAATGCAGTTGATCAGTGCATATATCTGAAGGTTAGTGGGAGCAAATTCATTATGATGGTACTATATGTGGATGACATTTTGTTAGCTAGTAATGACCTTGGCTTATTGCATGAAACCAAGGAATATCTCTCCAAGAACTTTAAAATGGTCGATATGGGTGAGGCAAACTATGTTATTGGCATAGAGATCTTTAGGATCGATCTCGGAGGATTGCTAGGACTATCTCAAAAAGGATATATTGATCGTGTTTTGGAGAGATTCAATATGCAGTTTTGTTCAGCCGGTGATGCACCCATCATGAAGGGTGATAAATTAAGTGAAAAACAGTGTCCAAGGAATGACTTGGAAAGAAAACAAATGAAGGACATTCCATATGCATCAGCTGTAGGGAGCTTGATGTATGCCCATACATGTACCAGGCCAGATATTAGTTTTGCAGTTGGAATGTTGGGAAGATTCCAAAGTAATCCTGGAATGGAACATTGGAAAGCAGTGAAGAAAGTTATGAGATATCTTCAGGGAACAAAGGACTATATGCTCACCTATAGGAGATCAGAACAGTTGGAAGTTATCAGATACTCAGACTCAGATTTTGCTGGTTGCCTTGATAGTAGAAAATCTACATCAGGTTTTGTTTTTCTACTAGCTAGTGGAGCAATTTCATGGAAGAGTGTGAAGCAGTCCACTATTGCTTCATCTACTATGGAGGCTGAGTTTGTGGCATGCTTTGAGGCTACAAATCATGCTTTATGGTTGCGAAATTTCATCTCAGGACTTGGTGTTGTTGACTCAATTGCCAGGCCGCTGAAGATATATTGTGACAATACCGCAGCAATTTTCTTCTCTAAGAATGGAAAGTACTCCAGTGGTTCCAAACACATGGAAGTAAAGTACTTAGTTGTTAGAGAAAGAGTCCAGAAACAACAAGTGTTAATTGAAAACTTAAGCACCTCTCTTATGATTGTTGATCCATTCACAAAGGGATTGCCACCAAAGACATACAAAGAGCATGTTATCAGGATGGGTCTTTTAAGCAACTCTTGATGTGTATGGTTAATTCGTGAGTGCTTATTTTTATTTGACACTATTTGCGCAATAATAATTTTGTTTCTAATTTTCCTGTTTCTAAAAGTGTGTGTACACATTAATTGAATATTGATAAACAGGGAATGTCTTAACAAGACAAATTACAGGGGCCTTTCAGGCAAATAATTATATATCCCGAAAATGGACTGGGTTGGTGAAGGTTATCGATGGTGTAGTGCATAGAAGGAAATATGACATAAATGTTATATAACCGCTATGACTCACATTGGTGATCTGAAGTAATCACAGTATTATAGTTTCTAATATATCTGAACTTATTGGCTATTTTTTAAAATTTGTGATCACGTGTCAAAGTTTTTAGTGTGAAATCCAATGAGTCAAAAAAATTTTCAGTTGCATATTTTTTTGGAAAAACTCATAATTACATCATAATCGGCTTAATGGGCCAAGTGGGAGAATGTTGGATTTATTTTCTAGTGTGGCCCAATAACCTACATATTTTTACATGTTTTATTTTATTTGGACTCCACAATTAGATAAAGCCAATATTATATATAAAAGTTCAGTAATTAGAATTTTAATATAATCACTCTTCTAAGATAAGAAGGAAACCTTGATGGATTAGGAATTCTTCTGATAGAGTTTATTGGCCCTCTTCTCTCCTCTATATAAGGATGGGGTGACTCCCCTTTCATATGATAAGTATTTTCCATCACTCTAAGTTTTATAGTCATCCTAATTAAGAGAGACAGAGAGAAGAAGGTGAGCCAAGAATTAAAGGTTCAACTCTAAGGGGTATTTTCTCAACTTCTCTAATTCAATGGCTGACAAAGGTAAGTTCGTTTTATTCTTAAGTTGTATTGAATTCAAAATTCTGTAAAGTTTAATTCCGCATTATTATCGGTTACATGTATTATTAAAACTTACAATAGTCATAGTAAAGAGGCACAAACCACTCCACACAAATCATAAGGTACATATTTAGCTACATCATTTTGTACAACATAAATTCTATATGAATCTTCCGTTTGTATATCATTAACAAAATAAATTCAATCTACATAATGAGAAGTTCTAACATAATAGATGACAATAAATATACACATGGTCTTATTGAGGTCTCATGAAAACTAGTTCCCAAAGCTGCTATTGGAGGTGTTTGGTGTGGATTATAGGGGTGCGTATAGTTTATTTTAATTTAAAAATCTGTATTAGATTATTTGGTGCAGCTTCTGCTTACATCTTTTTAGGCAAAAATAGTTTAAATAAACTGAGAAAACTTGATTATTTAGAAGCTGGGAAAGGGGTGCTTTTGACTTTTGCTTTCTGATTATTAGGTTTTAGCTCACAATAAACTGCACCAAACAACACCATTGTCTCCTAATGCTCCCCATGTTCACCTGAAATGATAACGAGGAATGATGAGCTCACAACTCAATGAATGATAATGTCATGCAATAATAAATATAGATCTAAAATGGAGCTTTAAAAGTAATTAATAGGGTGAACATATTGTAAACAGTTACGTATATGACTACAGAACAATCATCACATGTGAATATTGATGACCAGGTCGAACAATGGGTATCATAACAATGAACAAATCTGTGTGGTAACATCATGAGAAGATAATACGAGAGCAATACGAAATTAACCAGCAATTATAATGCATTCACAATGAACATAAAGATCTTATTTTAAAACATGCTTTCAAATTAAAAAGTTGGTAAAAATGTCAAAGGGGTAGTTTTGATAAAATACATAGCAGACATAACCACTCACCTGTAGTCCAAGCAAGTAAAGTCTCAAATGCAAAATGTGACAACATGCAACTAACCTGAACTATAAAATTCTGTAACATTTGTAATTTATTTATTTATGAATTCACACGCTCCCAGCTCCTACTTACACCGCACTAGCCCCACTTGCACTCCATCTCCCATCTCCTCGCTCTCTTATTTATTTTTCTTTTTCTTTTTTTCCCTCCTCCCCCACGGCATAGCAGAGCCTCCACCCCACTGCACACCCATGTACCACCATCTTCTTCTCTCATTTTTCTCACTGCAAACCCATCCACGATGGCCGCCAATAGCAGCCACCACCTGAACACAGCCAACTCAACCACCACCTTTACAATCCTCCATGTCGTTTCTTATAGCAGGAATAGAAAACAAAGTGTAATTAGTCGTTACTCATGATAAAATAATGGGCAACAAAGACTTACTGCTTGTATTCAGCACCAGGGCCATTTAGCATCTCTCCATGTGAACCGACGATTCCTCGCATTCTTGTCCTTCAACAAATCGGAATCACTTCCTTCAAGTGGTTGATGGTTTTGTATATCTTGCGAAAATGCCGGGCAGCATTGAAGTTTCATGTCACGTATCAGTGCTTCTTGCCTGTATCCCATGTTGGCATACCTTGGATGCTGAATGAATGCTACACCTTTCCACCAGAGCTTGAGAGCCTACAAAAACATATTGTCAATGGGTTGGAAATGTGATTGAATGTCAAAGTGTTCTGATTTAAAGAGGAAAATCCACATGGTTAAGTGGAGTGATGTTACTAGAAGGAGGGAGGCAGGGGGAAGGAGGGAGGCAGGGGGTCTGGGGATTAGAAGGTTAAGTGTTATGAACTTAAGCCTCCTTGTCAAATGGTGGTGGAGATTTGGGTGTGCTAACAGGGTTCTATGGAAGGATATTTTATGCAGCAAATATAACTATGCTACTAATGATTGGTTCCCATCTCTTGATCCTCAACCCAACATCTCAAGAGTATGGAAGGACATTTTGTCTGCAGCATTCTCTAACCCTAGCGCTCTTGCTTTTTATCAGTCGAATGTAAGGATTCATCTTGGTAATGGGAGACGATGTAGATTCTGGATTGACAGGTGGATTGGGGAAGGTAGCTTGCAAGAGCTATTTCCGAGGTTGTTCTCTTTGTCTCTAGAGAAGGAGGGTACGGTGTTGGAGTTTGTTAGTAGAAAATCTACTCTAGGTGTGTGGAATTTCTCTTTCCGCAGGCAATTGTTTGCTTGGGAAATGGATGAATGCTCTCAGCTTATTCACTTACTTCATTGTAGCCCTGTTCTGAGTGAACCAGAGGAGGACAGACTGGTTTGGAAAGCTGAAGGTTCCGGGTTGTTCACCGTGAAATCAGTTTATGATCAGTTCAATCTCACTCTTGGTCATTTGCTTTCTGTGCCTCGAGCGATATGGTCGAACATTGCTCCTTCTAAGATGCAATTCATCTGTTGGCTAGCTTGGAAAGGCAGACTAAAAACTTCAGTGTTTCTTCATAACATTGGTGCTCTTGACCCTACTGTAGAGCCGTTATGCATTTTCTGTACTTCTTGTGATGAAGACGTGAACCATGTGATCCTTCATTGCAGGTCTGCTTGGAAGATCTGGTCGGAGATTTTGTCTTGGTGGGGCATTACATGGGTGGTTCCTCAATCTGTGGCCCAGTTGTTGGAATGGTGGGACGGATTCAACTTCACAAAGTTGGAAAAGAATATTTGGGGTGAAATTCCAGCTGCTGTGATATGGAATTTATGGAAGGCTAGAAATGGGTGCAAGTTCGCTGGTCGTGGTATTACCTGGGAACGGTTGGGTGAGTCCATCTTAATGCATATAGCCTTATGGGTTAAATATCATGTCAAAGGGGTGAATTATTCTGTTTCTGACTTGGTGTTTAGGATCAAAGCTATAAGGGGTATGACTACCTAACTGTTGGGTCTCTGATCCGTTTGGTTGATCCCTCCTCAGCCTTGTTCTGTAGGTGCTGCATATGATTGGGTGAGTTCTTTTGTGCCAACCTAGTTGGGATAACTGTCCTTCACTTTGATGCTTATAGCACCTACTAGGTTTTGTCTTTTATTGATGTCTGATGTAAGGTTTTATCCTTGATTCTAATTCAATAAAGTTCTTTTGCCGATCAAAAAAAAAAAAAGTGCCAGCATTCTATTTCTTTGGATCCAATTTTTTCCTAAATTGAAACTGATCATAAGCATATGTCCCACTCAATGAAAAATTTCCGTATGATTCACCTACCAACCTCTTCATAACATTGGAACCTAGAGCTTCAACTAGCCACTGTTAACACAATTGATTTTTATTTTTTTTTTTTGGGTCCAAAAACCTTAATTCCATGGAATATGTTGCCATAACATTTAAATTACATTAAAAAAAGCATTTCTTTTTTAGTTGTTTGATTTTTTAATTTTATTTCCTAAAATCACTTACTTTTCCTAAAATCAAAGTATTGAAATTAATGTGGCAATGCCTTGCTTCTCTCAGACCGTTGCCTCCCATAGACGTTTGCACCACAGGCAACATGAGGTCCAAGCCTCTCAAGGGATGCTTTTAGTACGAACTAAACACAATTTTTGCAGACCATCTGATGGCGAGCATAGAAAGAAGAAAAAGGCAAAGTTGGAATTTCAAATGAAGCCTGTATAGGACATCAAGAATTGAAGTTTTGGAATAATTTTTAGTATTTATTTGTATTTATTCTAATTTCAAATGTTGCTAACAAATTTATGTCATTATAGTAGGCTTTAATAGTTAGTTGGACAAGGGTTGTAGGGGTCACCAATGGATTTTATTTTTGGTCAAGTTATTAAATGGGTCATTAAAGATGAGTTTTATTATGTCTAGAATAATCTTAGTGGTCAAAAAGGTCTAAATTTCTTATTTTGAATTCATGTCATGGTTCGAGTAGAATTAGAAGTCATCAAAGTTTCCTATTATAATTGAAGTGGAATTGGAAGTTATATTCTTAGTTTCCAAATTCAAGGCATAGTCGTTAGAAACAAAAGTCTATCGCCTATAAATATATGTGTAATCTCAATGATTTAATACAAGAGTTGATATTATGAGAATTTGATATTGTGTTTGTGTGTGATTGGCCTAACCCTTGCGAAGGTGAAGCACCTCTTTCCCTCTCTTCTTCTCCTTCTCCTTCATTTTCTCCTTCTTTGCACACATAGAAAAGTTTCTATTAAAATCTCTCTAAAAGTACATTTTGCAGCCTAAAAACCCTATCTTATCACCCCCAAATCAACTAAAATCTCTTCCCCCACCTAATAGCCTTTAATTTAACCATTAAAACCCTTAATTACTTACTGTTTAGGCTGTCAAATAACCTCTATTCTGAAAATATAGCAAGCTGTCCTACTTCACTATCATTTTCACAATAGTCATCAATATTTTCCCAAACATCCATAATTCCCCTGGGATTGAGTCTAAGTTACCCTAGTAAGTTTTTATTTTTTATTTTTTTTTAAATTTATTTACATATTCACTTTTTAAATATAAATATTGTTATCATTAAAGTTTGGTTTACAGAAATTTCTAGCATAACTGGATTATCTAAAGGTAAATAATAGACTAGCAGACTAAGGATTGATGGGAAGATCCAAAGCCAAGCCAAAGCACTTACTTCCCGGTATATTGCAAGTGCAACTTTATGGGGCATTAACCAGAAGAACAGTGCATGGTCAGCCGCAGATGATGAGATTCTTTTGCCTGTTAAGGAAGCTGTGAAATAATCACCAAGCTTGGGATGTCGAACTGAAATTGTTACAAATATATTATCCCTAGGTGCATTTGTTCTCATGCTCCAATTCCCAAGCATGTCCTGCATTTCAGTCTCATCACATTTATAGGACTAGAATGCAGATGGACATACAGAGAAAAATAGTAAATAAAAAAACAGCATCCCTTCGAATAATGCATGACAGTTCAATACATATTCATGTAAGTGGTGCAGTTCTCACACACAAGTGGCCCTTTTATCCCATCTCTTTGATAATTCTAATATCTTTAATTAAAATTCCTATACCATACTATTTGGTGTCTAAGAACCAAAAATTTATTGTGGTTCATGTATGTGTGAAAGAACACGTACCACCCATTATGAAAAGCGTGTTGGGTATACCTCCTTATTGGAGTGTGGGACCCAATTAATTTTGAAAAAAGAGTTTAATTTGGTTTAGTATTAATTATAATATTTTTTTATATATTATATTTAATTTGTGGAGACTCAATCCAATTTGGAAACAACTAAGGTTTGATAATAAACCCTAGATTCACAATATTTTAGGGTTTGTTTTTGCTCATCCCAAGGTGAAGAGAACGGCTGCTACACATACTCCACTTTGGTGAAATTAATTATTTGGGTGTAGTTTGGGTTGTTTTTTGCCTCGTTTTCGGTGTTGATTTGGTTCGTTATTTTGGATCTTCTACAACTCTGGTTCTGAAGATTTTTGTTCATCTATTTTATGAGGTCTTTCCTCTTGTTTATTTGTGATTATTTGGAATTCACCTAAGGGTGGTTTTGTGAGACCATTAGTGTCTCGTTTGTAATCGTTTGGAACTTATTTGGTTGATAGTGGAATCGGATTTTGATCCCGTGGACGTACCTCACATTAAGGGAACCACGTAAAAATTCTTGTGTTGCCTTTGATTTAATTTTTCCGCATTAGTTTTTATTCTCATTGATTGATTTACTTGTGGAGAATCATCGATTTTCCCTAACAACTGGTATCAGAGCTTACGGTTTATTTGGGTTTATTTATTTGTGTAAATTAATGGAGGGGAATGTGGGTCGCATGTCTAGTTTCAATAGAAGTAATTGGGTAACTTGGAAAACTAAAATGGATGACCTATTATTTTGTAAAGATTTGTATGGACCCATTGAGGGTGATAGTAACAAATCAAAAGATGATTTTTTTCAAAGAAAGATATTGAGTGTTATTATTGCCATGAGAAAGGGCACATGAAGCGAGAATGCCAAAAGCTCAAGAACAAGGAGAAAATGTGTGACAAAAGTGTGGATAAAAAGCAAGAAGACACAACGGCAGTTACTACCGATGATCTCATGGTCGTTTGTGAAGATGATTGTATCAATTTTGTGGGTCAAGAGAGCAATTGGGTGATTGATTTCGGTGCTTCTTTTCATGTGACTTCTCGAGTTAATTTCTTCACTACCTACACCAAAGGAGATTATGGTTCTGTTCAAATGGGTAATGAAGGTTTGTCCAAGATTATTGGCATGTGTGATGTTTGCTTGGAAACAAATTTGGGCTGCAAGTTGTTGCTTAAAGATGTGAGGCATGTTCCCGACATTCGCCTCAATTTGATCTCTACTGGGAAGTTAGATGATGAAGGCTTCAACAACAAATTTGGTGATGGAATATGAAAGCTCACAAAGGGTTTTTTGGTGGTGGCTAAGTGCAAGAAGAATCATACACTTTATTCGATGCAAGGAAAAATTTGTAAAGGTGTTGTCAATGCACTTGAAGATGATACTTCTACCGAATTGTGGCACAAGCGGCTTGGCCACATGAGTGAAAAGAGGCTGCAAGTATTGTTCAAGAAAGAGCTTCTACCCTGTTTGAAAGGTACACATCTCAAAACTTGTGTTCATTGTTTGGCGGGTAAACAACATAGAGTTTCTTTTCATAAAAATGTTGCTTCTAGAAAAGAAAATGTTTTGGAGTTGATTCATTCGGATGTTTGTGGTCCTTTAAAAGTTAGAACACATGGTGGTGCACTTTATTTTCTTACTTTCATTGATGATTATTCAAGGAAAGTTTGGACTTTTCTACTAAAAACTAAAGATCATGTTCTAGAAGTATTTAAGCATTTTCAGGCCATGGTTGAAAGAGAAACAGGGCAGAAATTGAAGTGCATCCAATCAAACAATGGTGATGAATATATTGGGCCATTTGATGAGTATTGTCGCAGCCAAGGTATTCGGCATCAAAAGCCAGTTAAGAAGACTCCTCAACAAAATGGAGTTATCGAGAGGATGAACCGCACCATTGTGGAAAGAACAAGGTGTTTGCTTTCACAAGCTAAATTGCCAAGATCCTTTTGGGGTGAGGCATTGAAGACAGCGATTGATGTGATCAATTTATCTCCTTCCTATCCTTTGAATGGTGATGTTCCAGAAAGAGTTTGGATCGGCAAAGATGTGTCTTATGAGCACTTGAAAGTATTTGGTTGCCGAGCTTTTGTTCACATTCCAAAGGATGAGAGGTCCAAGCTTGATAGTAAGTCAAGACAATGTATTTTTCTTGGCTATAGGCGTGATGAATTTGGGTATAGATTGTGGGATCCGGTCGACAAGAAAGTCATTCGAAGCCGTGATGTTGTGTTTCTTGAAGACCAAACAATTGAAGACTTTGGCAAAGGTAATCAACCGAAGCCAAAAACTAGTGACCTCATTGACATGGATCTATCTCCTTCATCTTCAGTTGATGATGAAAACGGGGGAGATGTGCAACCACCTATTGAAGATGTAGAGGATGATGCTAATCCTAATGAAGTTGAGTCAGAAATTGAGGAAGAGCATCCAACTCAAGAACCGCCACCACAACTTGAGTTGAGGAAATCTACAAGGGACCGACAACCTTCAAGAAAGTATCCTCCTAATGAATTTGTGTTGATTTCCGATCAAGGGGAGCCTGAGTGCTACCAAGAAGCAATTGAGCATGCAAAGAAAGGCGATTGGAAAAAGGCCATGGACGAGGAGATGAATTCCTTGCTTGAAAACCAGACTTATGATTTAGTGAAGTTGCCTAAAGGGAGGAAAATTCTGAAAAATAAGTGGGTTTTCAAATTGAAGAATGATGGCAAGAATCTGAGGTACAAGGCACGTCTTGTTGTGAAAGGCTTTGGGCAAAAGAAAGGTATTGACTTTGACGAGATTTTCTCACCGGTTATAAAGATGTCTTCTATTCGGGTTATACTTGGCATGACTGCAAGTATGAACCTTGAAGTTGAGCAACTTGATGTGAAGACCACATTTCTTCATGGTGATCTTGAAGAAGAAATTTACATGGAACAACCGGAAGGTTTTGTCGAAAAAGGAAAAGAGAAATTTGTTTGCAAATTGAAGAAAAGTTTGTATGGTCTCAAGTAAGCCCCACGGCAATGGTACAAAAAATTTGACTCTTTTATGATGAATAATGGTTTTTCTAAAACCACTTTGGACCATTGTGTGTTTGTGAAAAATTTCTCGGATGGTAAATTTATTATTCTTTTGCTTTATGTTGATGACATGTTAATTGTTGGTCAAGATTCTACCATGATAAACAGGTTGAAATTGGAGTTGAGCAAGTTTTTTGCTATGAAAGATTTGGGGCCGGCAAAGCAAATTCTTGGTATGAAAATTGTTCGTGATCGCAAAGAGGGACTGATTTGGTTGTCTCAAGAAAGCTACATTGAGAAAGTTCTTGAGAGGTTCAACATGAGTAAAGCAAAGCCGGTTGGTTGTTCACTTGCGGGTCACTTCAAGCTTAGTTCGAATCAATGTCCTACAAGTGAGAAAGACAAGGAAGAGATGCTGAAAGTTCCTTATGCTTCAGCAGTTGGTTCTTTGATGTACGCCATGGTTTGTACAAGGCCGGATATTACTCACGCCGTTGGTGTGGTGAGTCGTTTTCTCTCTAATCCAGGTAAAGAACATTGGGCAGCGGTAAAATGGATTCTAAGGTATCTTCGAGGGACTTCGAAGGTGTGTTTGTGTTTTGGGGATGGTAAGCCGATACTTGATGGGTTCACAGATTCTGACATGGCCGGTGATATTGATTCTAGGAAATCTACTTCGGGTATTTGATGACTTTTGCAGGGAGAGCTGTGGCATGACAATCTAAATTACAAAAATGTGTTGCTCTCTCAACTACTGAAGCTGAATTTCTTGCCATTACGGAAGCTTGCAAAGAAGAGTTATGGTTGAAGAAATTTTCGCAAGAGTTGGGTTTGAAGCAAGAAAAGTATGTGCTTTATTGTGATAGTCAAAGTGCTATTCACTTGAGTAAAACTTCTACTTTTCATTCGAGATCGAAACAAATTGATGTGAGATACCATTGGATTCGTGATGTGTTAAATTCGAAATTGTTGCAACTCGAAAAGGTTCACATGGATGATAATATTTCGGATATGTTGACTAAGACTTTGTCGAGGGACAAACATTTGAAGTGTCGAACTTTGGCGGGTATGGTTGATCTCTCCACCTAAGTTGGTAGGGGGAGAATTATTGGGCATACCTCCTTATTGGAGTGTGGGACCCACGTGGTTTTGAAAAAAGAGTTTAATTTGGTTTAGTATTAATTATAATATATTTTTATATATTATATTTAATTTGTGGAGACCCAATCCAATTTGGAAACAACTAAGGTTTGATAATAAACCCTAAATTTACAATATTTTAGGATTTGTTTTTGCTCATCCCGAGGTGAAGAGAATGGCTGCTACACATACTCTACTTTGGTGAAATCAATTATTTGGGTGTGTGAAAAGTGGAATTAATTTGGGTGGTTCTTTGCCTCGTTTTCGGTGTTGATTTGGTTCGTTATTTTGGATCTTCTACAACTCTGGTTCTGAAGATTTTTGTTCATTTATTTGGTGAGGTCTTTTCTCTTGTTTATTTGTGATTATTTGAAATTCACCTAAGGGTGGTTTTGTGAGACCATTAGTGTCTCGTTTGTAATCGTTTGGAACTTATTTGGTTGATAGTGGAATCGGATTTCGATCCCGTAGACATACCTCACATTGAGGGAACCACGTAAAAATTCTTGTGTTACCTTTGATTTAATTTTTCTGCATTAGTTTTTATTCCCATTAATTGATTTACTTGTGAGGAATCATCGATTTTCCCTAACAAAGCGAACATGTTCTGTAACTATTTTAAAGGTCATTCCACGATACATGCCCATGCTCACTTAAATCAAATCAGTTGTATAAAATAATTCAGATACAAAATTTATCAAAAAAATAAAAAATAAAATCAGATACAAAGTTTTCTATATATATATAAACCTTTGAATTTCTCCTTTTTGTGTGTCAAATCATGATGGTATGTTTGGCACAGTGCCTCATAAACAGCACCCTTTCAAATTTAGGGCTTAGATCCATCCACAACATTATCAACCACATCAATTATCAAGAATTTTTTTACTTGCCTTCATACCTAGTTTGAGGTCTAATTAACCAGCACTGTGATTTGTAACTTTAAGATGAAAAATGGTCAGATTTTTGTAGAAGTTTAACAAATAACCATGTCATATGAAACCAGGTGATCTATTAACAGAAATACGACAATAGATTGTCTTCTATAAAGGATAACAAAGTTGGTTTTTTCTAATTCCAAAAGTAACCCCATTGCAGAACAAAGAAGGCTCAAAAGTTCAAAGTTGAAGTTTCCAAAACATGCAAGTGCATCTGATTATTCAAATTTAAAGTCCTTCACTTTAAAACAGTCCCTTTAAATCATACTACCAACAGCTCAAGTTAGTTACACTAATGCATCAATAAATTTGAAAATATTGTTACTGAGATATATGAATAACTGTAGACATTGGTTATCCAGTGTGTTGATGCTTTCACTTGACAAGGAGATAATGGAATAGCAAAAAGTTCATGGTGTGTAACGACCCAGAACCGTATGATGTCATTTTCAGTAATTAATTATGTGTTTACGTGATTTAATTGAGAAAAATCTGTTCGAATTAGATAAATATCTGTTGGAAGTACGACTTCGGGACTGAAATTGACAACCATAATGGGTTCAGAAAATGAAATTGAGCACGTCTATGTGATACCGGGAATTTTTAGAACGGTTTGAGAATTAAATTGAGGACTGAAATTCGTCTGATTCGTTGGACCATGTTTGGCTTAAATGTTTTTGATAAAATGGATTATGTGATAGATATGTATTTAGATAAGGATTATGGACTCATTTGACTCAAACCAAGAAAAGAGGAAATATCTTAGAGAGAGAGAGAGAGAAAATCGTGGAAGGAAGAACCAAAGAGGAAGAAGAAGTGAAAAGGGGAAAATCAAGCTTGATTAAGTGATTAAGGTAAGCATCTTCTCTAATTGCATGAAAATGATAGTTGATCCTTGGCATTTAGTAAGTTTGGCTCAAATCATGGCTTTTAAATGGTTAATTCATATTATTTGGCAAGTTGAGGGAAAACCTCCATGGAAGTTGAAAATGAAGCTTTTATATACATATTCATGGGTTCGCTCTTCTATATGATGCATTTGAGTTTTGATTGATGATGTAATGTTTGATTCAAGTTGTTGATCGAGTGTTTGAGAAGTTGTATTTCAAGTATTAGAAGTTGATTTTGTAAACAAAAGAGATTGAAGATTGAAGGAGTGAAGAAGAACCAGATTTTCGGATTTTGCATGGTCCGCTCGAGCGGAGGTAAGCCCGCTCGAGCGTAGAAATCACCCTTCCAGCAGTTTTCGGACAGTTTACAGTCCGCTCGAGCGGACAAGTGGGCGCTCGAGCGGGAAGGCTATTTTCAGGAAATTTTGGGGGAAATGAACTACATGATTTCTACATGTTAATTGCATCATTTATCACCTTATGAGCATGAAACGGGTATGAATTACATGAATTACATGAGATTGAAATGAAATGAATGAACATGAAATAAAGTAAAGAAAGGAATGAAGTGCATGATTAAGAATAATGTATATTGAGAAATGTGCTATAATGTTATTGTTGCAGGTCAAATTGAGAAGACCGTGCCATCGGTTTCGGAAACCCTCTGTAAGTGACATTTCTGTAAAGATATGTTATTATGAAATTATGTTCTAAAAGTGCTATAGTATGATACGTTTTGAAATGAGAATGTTTTCTGTGAACGAATGTTCTATTGCAACCCTAGTATGGCATCCATAGTCAGTTGAGTCATGGGGGCGAGAACATGCAGGCCCATGCGTCATGAGTCATGGGGGACGGCATGGAAGGACAAGCCCATGACCAGTTTACGAGATCTCGGTATGTGTTTAATCGGTGTCCGGGACCGGTTACTCTAGTCGTTAGTCGACACATGTTATGTTCTATGGAGTATGCCATTATGTATGTTCTTATAATGACTGAAGTATGTTTATGACTGTTTTATTATGGTTTTATGAAAATGTCAGACTTCGTTCACTAACCCTTTACTTTAATGTTACTTGCTGAGCTTTAGCTCATTGTTTGTATTTATGTATTTATAGGTGAGCAATCTGGGAGCCAAGCCTAGGCGGAGTCTCGGATCGAGCCGCCGTTTTGAAAGCCTACCGTTTTGAGTGCTCCGAGCCGGAGTTAGGCCTGGAAGGCCGTTTTGAGAGCTTTTCTTTGTCTTGCATCTGTAGCATATATTTATGTTTTGTATATGACTTGGTTTATGTCATGTGTAGTTGGTGGGTAAATTAACATTATTTTTTTTTTGGCATGTAATGCTTGTTCATATAAATACACAGCTCTTGGACTATTAGTTTTCTTTTCGCTTCCGCGAGCCCCGTTTTATTTATGTTATGTACAGGAAGGCCTGTGGTAATCGAGGATTACTGGCCGGTCTCGTTGCCAAACTTTTCGGGGCGAGTTTGGGGCGTGACATGGTGAGTACACCAATCTCAAACATGTTTTAGACATCTTCTAACCCAACTGACTGAATCAATAAAATGAACTCCCAGTTAAGAAGTATGGACACTTTTAAGAAGGTGTAATGTCTGTGTCAAACCTGTGTCAAACACCAATACTCCTTGTACACACCATGACATATGTTGGACACATTATGTAGCCCAATTTTAAAAAAAAATCTTTTGAAAACTTGCCACACTTTGAACACTTGGGGGCATACAAGTTTAAAACAAATATATATATATATATATATGTATATATAAATCTTGAAAGCCAATTATTAGATAAAATAAAATAAAATTGTGACATAATAATCCCTCCATCTTTGAGCTTTTTAAATTTAGGAACCTGAAAGCCTAAACTTTCAATTTGTTTGAGAACAGATTTTAAATAGCCACTAGAAGTTTTTGTTCACACTTCTTTTTTAAATTGGTTCTGTCAGCAAGTTCATACTGTATCGTGTCCACGTCCTGTGTCCATATTCATGTTTCTTAAATTGGAAACTGACCAATCACTCAACTAGCACTGTGTCTTGCAATTGGTAGATGATGTTCAAGATATTATTTTATATATTAGTCAAATAAATAGAGTTATAAGAACCTCAGTTTTATAATAATAATAAAAAAAAAAAAAAAAAAAACACTTTGCTGCCACTGTGAATGCACAGAAGTGGCTGAAAGTTAGAAGATGAGCAATGTAACAATTTATTTATTTATTATTATTATTATTTATTTATTTATTTTTGTGTTTATTAAAGAAAGCATGATATGCCCAAATTCAAATTACTATTAAGTTTGATGGGGGGATTGATGAGATTACAAAAAAGGGGGCCGAAGTTATTGAAGTATGAATCATATGTACATAAGCAATCATGTAAACAAACTGAATCTGAAATATCAAGAGTGCAAAGAGATATCTGCATATCATATTAATTCCACTTATATATAAATTCGTATTGTGAACCATCATGTTAATTACTCAAAAGGTAAAAGCAAAATGGCAATAAAGGAAGGAAACAAATAGTATACAAGCCAAGCAATCACTTAACCTTACCATGAATGGGCTAACATGTAGTGATTTTGCAACTAGATCAGTAGTAGGATCGAACAAAAGTCATACTCTTTCAGCCCATGGTGAATTAGTCACCTAAAATCAGAAAGCACCACTGCTGTTAGCAAGAACTGACAACTTGCATATAAATTCTAAGTTTAGTATAAAACTTAATACTCAATCATTTTTTGTACGTGGAAATTTTAATACAAAATCATGGCATAAGTTATCTAGCAACATAATTTCTTCCATTTATATAATTATTTAGTTTAATGAGCATGCCAATACATGCACAGCACTTGGGAAATTAGCTCCGTCACAACCTGTCAGATTTCAACAGAAAATGTAGGCAGCAGATTTCGCCAAAAAGTCATCCCAAACATACTAGTTTTTTTTAGCTCATATTTTAGCCAAATAGCCAAAAAGTTACTAAATTAGCCTGTTCCCAAACGGGGCCTAAGAATGTTCAACTGCACCTTTGGAAGATACAATTTCTTCTTTATCTTGAACTAAGAAAGCATATCTTCTTTAATTGGCATGAAATCAATTAATCATTTGGTAATTTCATAATTGGAATTAATTGGTAAAATTGGCTTATTCACCTCCCTCTAAGCACAATTCCGTAGGTGGTTGGTTATTTCACAGGTGACGTGTTTTTGCTCATATTGCTGGTGGTTCTCTGCAGGTGGCAAGTCTTTGTTATATGGCTCTTTAAATCCTGTTCGGCGCTGGGCAGTACTCTGCTCCTGTAGATATTTGGTGAAATGGTGAGGCATCGGTATATGTTCAGCAGTTGTGGCGAGACTGATCTATTACTCAACATTTTCAGGTTCCATATAGTTTAAATTCACCCATCCATTCCCTGTTATGTTTCTTGTGTTGTAAAGTTCTTTCTTACATCGAGTTTTTAAACATTTATTTTGTGTTTGGTTGGGGGATTTGGGGAGGAATTTGGAAAGGGAAAAAGTGTATGAAACTAGGTGAAATATAGACATGTTTTATTCACATTTCACCTATCTTTTCCATTTCCCTTTCTAAATCCCTCCTCAATTCCCTCAATCAAACACAACATTAGGCTTTTGGGCACTCCAAATGAAGAAACCTGGCCTGGAGTGACCTCATTATTTCCTTGCCTTAGTGAAATAATCTAGAGTCCTCCTCGGCTAATGAAGGTTTGTTGTAAAGTTTCACTTCTTGTTGGAACTGGCTTCTTTCCCCTTGGAGAGAAGTCCTGTAATGATAAAATTGAGAGATGATGCTATTGATAGTTCAAAATTTACAAAAAGGTCAGTTTAAAATTTGGAAGTGTTATTTTGACAGTTCAATATTTGCGAAGTCCAGTTTTGAACTGTCCAAGTCACAAATGACATGAAACGAGTAACAATATAAAATAATGTGTAGGGACATGCCTCCTGCCATATACAAATCCATCAGGTTAAAAAGAAAAAAATAGCAGAACACTTTTTGTTGGATGGATTAACTTTTCAGTAGAAAAAATAAGCCACTATCTGGCTCGTGAGCTCTCCACAAATGATGGATGTAACTTCTTAATATTTTTAAAGATTGAATCATAAAATAATTGCATGAAAAAATAACAAAAAATTATTTTATGCCACGATAGAGAGAAGTTTCCGATATCAAGATGTTTATGTTAAAATTAATGCAATATTTACATTAGATACATTGGATACATTGCATGCATTGGATACATTGAGTTCATACATTCTTTGTATTCATGTATTTTATATTTATTAAGTACATTGTCTAGATTATATTCATGTACTTAGTTAATTACAAGGTTGTTTAGGTTCATGGATTTTATTCATTGAACTTATGTATAACCTTCTCTATATAAAAGGATGTAAGCCTTTGGGCAAAAGATATGAATCAATAAGTGAGAAAAATTCAATACCAAATATAGTTCATTCTAAAGAGAGTTTTATCAAAAGCTAACATAAGTGGTATCAGAGCTTTGGTTGGGTCAAGAGCAAGCTGGGCGTAGAGATCAGATACAGGAAAACAAGCCCCGAAGAAGAACAAACCGACGTCCATGGCGAATCTCAACAACCAAAATGTATCCACTCCTATCTTTAATGGTGAAAATTTTGATTTTTGGTATGTGAAAATGAGAACTATTTTTGTCTATACAGAGCTTTGGGATATTGTTGAGAATGGGTTTGAGGAACCTGAAGATGAAGGAGCTTTGACAAATCCCCAAAAGAACCAATTAAAAGAGCAAAGGAAGAAGGATTCAAAGGCTCTCTCTTTTATTCAACAAGGAGTTTCAGAAGTAATCTTTCCAAGAATTATCAATGCAACAAAAGCGAAGGAGGCATGGGATATTCTTCAAAAAGAGTATAGAGGCAACTTGAAGGTAAAAACCATCAAACTTCAATCATTGAAAAGAGATTTTGAAAATTTAAAGATGAAGGATATGAAATTGTTGAAGGATTATCTTTCTAGGGTTATGGAACTTGTAAACCAAATGAAAATTTATGGGGATAATATTACTAATCAAAGAGTTGTTGAGAAAATTTTGATAAGTTTGTCGGAGAAATACAATCCCATTGTTGCTGTCATTGAAGAAACTAAAGATCTTGTTGATTTGAGTATTGAAGAATTGATGGGTTCAATTAAAACATTTGAGCAAATGTTGAGTAGGCAATCTGAAAAGTCAATTGAAAGTGCCTTTCAATCCAAGCTCAATGTTAGTACCTCTAATTCCCAAGGCAGAGGAAGAGGAAAAGGAAGAAATGCAACCGGAAGAGCAAGAAATGCAAGAGGAAGAGGAAGGTCTAATTTTCAAAGAATGGAAAATGAAGAGTCCACTCAACAAAAGTGTGGAATTTGCAATCGAAGCAATCATGTTGATAAAGATTGTTGGTTTCGAGGAAAGCCAAAATGTTGCAATTGCAACAAATTTGGGCATGTCAAGAAGGATTGCCTAGTCAAGAGCACTTAACAAGCTAATTTTTCTGAGGAGCAAGAAAGTGAAGGGCACATGTTCTATGCTTGTCACAAGGCATCGGATCAAACCAAGGATGTATGGTTTCTCAATAGCAGATGTAGCAATCACATGACACGAGATGAAAGCATTTTTGTGAAAATGGATGCTTCCTCCAGTTCTCAAGTAAAAATGGGGAATGGTGCCTTAGTCCAAACAAAAGGAAAAGGTACTATTGTTATAGAAACCAAGATGGGTATAAGATTCATTTCCGATGTTCTCTTAGTTCCAAACTTGGAGCAAAATTTGCTAAGTGTTGGACAACTTATGGAGCATGGATACCTTGTTCACTTTGAAGATGATTTTTGCAAAATTTTTGACAAAGGGGGGAAAAGTCAAGTTGTAGCAAAAATCAAGATGGAGAAGAATAGAAGTTTTCCTCTCATTTTTCGGTATAGCAAAAATACGGCTTTGAAGATGGATGTGATTGATAATTCATGGCTTTGGCATAGAAGATTTGGGCACTTGAACTTTCAAAGCTTGAAGCATCTACAACAAAACAATATGGTTTTTGGGTTGCCAACCATTCATGAAGTGCAACATATTTGTGAAGGTTGTGCACTTAGAAAGCATCACCGGGAGTCATTTTCAAAGGAGAAAGCATGGAGAGCTAAAGCACCATTGGAGCTTGTCCATACCGATGTGTGCGGACCTATGGATACACCAACTCATGGAGGTAACAAATATTTTATTATCTTTGTTGATGATTTTACTAGAATGACTTGGGTGTATTTCATGAGACAAAAGAGTGAAGTTTTCTCTATCTTCAAAAAATTTCAAAATCTTGTTGAAAGACAAAGTGGTTGTTTGATGAAAGTATTGAGAAGTGATAGAGGCGGAGAATACAACTCAAATGAGTTTATGAAATTTTGTGAAGATATTGCCCCAAAACACTAAATTGGATATCCATAGCTATAACTGATTCTCACAAATACCGATACTGGTGCCCTCAGGCCTGATACTCAAACTTTACAAACTGATATGTGCGTTCCTGTAGAGATACACTCTAAAAGCACATAACAAGTAAAAGAGAGCCAAAACATCCCTATGTTGGGATAGGGTTTCCCTGTCCTATTTTGTCGGGAGCTAGGGTTTCACTATGCACGCAGCGGTTTCAAACAACCTATATCGGGTAAGCAACCTGTCCTAGCTTGGAATGGTCACTATAGATCTTGACATGCACTAGGTCGAATGGTCGAAAAGGGTGCCCCGGTAAAACCGGGGTTTGTGTTCCCATACTGGCAGAGCCGCAACCGGTCAGCCTTATGGCCATGCCTTGACAAGACAAGCCTCCGGCAAACCGTTCAGGAATAGCAGATGGCCAACACGGTGTCCTAGGCGCACCAATGCACATGCAATGCAAAGAAAACACATAAGTGTAGTCAAAATAAGATATCACGAGTTCGAGTCAAGCTCTTTAAAATCCCCAGCAGAGTCGCCAGATACTGTGGACGCGCCCCGAGGGAGGGGGACTTATGCATGCCACAGTTCGGACTCGTTTTTGTCATGGTTCTTAATCTTGAACCAAAGAGTCCAAATCCGACAAATCGTTTTGAGAAAATAGATTTTGAAAGAAGTGCCAAACATGGACTGCTTTGCCAGATACAGAGTTGCCACCTAAATATTTTTTATGGGGAAATTTAGGAAACCCTGACTCGGTGCCAAAGGCCACATGTCCGTCATCATCAAAGTTGCCTCGGCTCGGGAACTTGGGTACGATTGGGGAAGGTCAGCTATGAGCACCCCTTCTCGCCTGATCCGAAGATCAGCCTCTACTAACCATGATATCCTCTTCTGAAAACGTTATGTGTTCTTATTCCAGTTAATTAGCTAGAATTACTATGTGATGCGCACAACACAAAAGTATAGACTAGATCGGCTAACTTGGAACAAAACATTGCATATCCGTTTGTTTGGAAAACGCTTTGGAATTCGCCTACTAGCAAGTAGGCTAAAACACGGAATTCAATGAGTTGTTCCAACTCAAACAATCCAACCTTCACCCACAGGCATTCAGGCAGTTTATATCACATAAGCATCTAGCCACATGGTAAGCATGCTGTCATGTTAACATTCACACTCGTGCGAGATGCTAAAGCATAAAATACTTACAATGTACTCGAGCCAAAACAAAGAACATGTTAGTAATCATGCATGATCCAAGTCCATGTTAAGTGGCTAATGCAGCGCATACAGAATGTCACTAGAATAGGCTCGGCTAATCTAAGGATGACATGTGAAATGCACAGATAGCATGTGTTCAAGTTAGATTTGAAATACTTATGCAGTTAGCATGATGCGCCGAGCCCGGTGCATGCAATACTGATGAATGATGCACGCATGCATAGCATAAGGTATGCTAAATTAAACATGTCCTAATACTAACCATCAAAGCAGGTGGTAAGTAAAAGGGAGAAAGAAGAGTGGGGTTGGAAGGCATGCACACACGCACCCACACTTATTACAAATTTGCCCTCGCTCGGAAGGACCGAAAGAATAATACACTTAATTAACCTACAAGCTAATTAAATATTACAGACAAATTAAACTAGTTAAACAGATTAACTAATCTAATAAAATAGTAAAAAGTAGCCTCGAGAAGAGGGTCCAATGCACACGCGTCGGTTTCGCTCGGAAGCCCACTGTCATGCGCAAGCTGCCTCTGTTTTCCCTGCTCTGCTCCTCTGAAGACTGCCAAAGTCTCAGGGTTACTTCTTTAAGTTCGTGGGGACACCACGGCTGATGGGGAACACCACCGGCTGGGAAAAATGATCACCGGCCACAAATTGATCCATCGGCCAACAATGGATGGCCGGTCGGCACTGTAGATGGCCGGCCGGCCAGATCTTCCTGTAGAAACTGGTTTGACAGCAACAGAGGGCAAAACTTGGCATGGCAATGCATTTCAAGCAAATATGTGCACCACCACATCCCTTATCATATTTATGACTCAAAGGGACATGGTTCTCGATTCTCGGCCACCAATTGCGCATTTCAATGCGCGATGGCCCAAGGAAACCAAGTGTGCATTTTGATTCAAATGAAATGCAATGCAAATAAACAAATAAAGGGGCTTTCAACCTCTATCATGATTTGATCAAGAGGTGAAAGATGCATGCAATGATATGCAACCTAGGCATGAGTGCTAAGTATGCAACATGGCAATGCATATAAACAAACAAGCATGCAAAGCATAAGACAATGCAAACGAACAAGCATGCTAGATGCAATGTGGGTGTTAAGGCATGCAAGCAAGCATGTGACTTCATTCAATCATGCAACTCCAATCATGCGACAAACACCAAGTGAGCATGCAACAACATGCAAAGGGGGTGGACTTAAACTAACATGGATAGCTCGCAAGCATGCCAAAATCAATGGCCAATGCTATGGAAATGAGGGCACAATGACATGCAAACATGCATGCACACAAGGACCAATTCCTAAGCATAAAGGAAGAACTTCTAAGCACACTTAAAAGGAGGTAAACATGGACAATTAGCATGCAATGTAAGCTAGAAAATTTGAGAAAGTGTCAAAGATGATGCCACAACATCAAGCAAGCACTTGACAACAAGCATGTAATTGGTCCAAGTCACTTAGAAGATGATCATATACACATGAAGCAAATGACCAAAATGGATCAAAACAGTCCCAAATCATGTTAAGGCAAGCCCCAAAAACCACTTAAATGGCATCTAAATGATATCTCATAGAGGCATGCACAAGCATGCACAAAAGCTTAAGCATGGAGCATACAACACAACCTCTTAAAGCATCAAAGGAGTGATAAAATGCAAGCATGTAAACATATTACAAGGACTGAACGAATGACATGGTAAGTGGTTCCAAACCACTGAAATGATGCAAGTAAAGCATGCTACACACTCACACACCTAAGGCTAACAAGCCAAAATGCAAGGTGGCTATACTAAGCATGTGATGGTCGACCAAAACAACCAAAAATAGAGCTTAAGCATGCTAAAACAAACACAAAAGCTTCACAAAGCTTGGCCAAAATCATGCTAGAATAAGGGTCAAAACCTAAAGCATGTTAAGGCCTAAACATGGCATTACAAGGCATGTATGCTAAACAAGCATGGTGTACTAAAACCAACTCAAAACAATGCTAAATCATGACATAATAAGCACAAAAAATAGCTAAAGCATGGTCAACATACACTTAAACATAGTGCTTCCTCAAGAGGCAAAAATGGCCTTTTTCAAGGACAACAAGGAGAGGGGGGTGGCCCTCTCCTTCTTGGGACCTCAAGGCACCATCCTCACCTCTGAAATCCCTCAAGATTTTAGTGGTGAGGAGGCCCAAACACAATGGTCCCGGAGCTCAACCAAAATGGCACAAAACAAGGGCCTAACAAGGCTTAAGAGGGGTCAAACAACCCCAAAACTTAAAACACCCTTAACAAACTATTTAGAGCACTAAAAAAAAGAACTTTTCTATGTTATATGTTAAGCTCAAAAACAGTTGTAAGGTAGGCAAAAATACAATGCAAAAATGGGGTAAAAAGGGACAAAAGTCTTACCCTTGTAGACCCTCTTGAAAAATGGCAGACCAGCTGGTTCTTTAGGTTCAAATCAACTCCAAAACTCCAAAAACAAGCCTCAAGGACCTCAGCTCCAAGAGAAGGTGTAAGTCTAAGTGTTTTTGTGCAAATCTAAGACTAAAACAACCTTAAGGGCAAAAGAGAGAGAGAAATAGATATAGGATAGATACAATTATGCTAACCCTAAAAACCAGAGCTCTCCTATGAAATTTTGTAACCCTAAAAGAGGGAGAGGAAGCCTCCTCTTATAGAGCTCAATCTTGTAAGCTTACAAGACAAGCTAGCTAAGAGGGAGATCCCTCCATACACGTGTATGGAGGGGAGCCAAGTGCATGCCAGCTGCATGAAAATATCTGCAAAAGTAGATGCACAGTAGCCGGCCGGCAAAAAATGCAATTGACCAAAAAAAGATAGCCGGCCGGCCATCTACAGTGCCGGTCGGCCAAATATTTGGCCGGTGGCAACAAAACACAGCCGGTGGCCTCAAGCCATGACCGGGGATGGGTGGGGATGGTCAACAAGCCCTACCCTGCCCCTCAAAGGCAAAACACAAGTGTTTGGTGCAAAACCAGACACAAAACAGTCGAGTCGAGAGATCTTGAGGCAAGGCGCGTATCCGAGACCTCCGGGAACTCAAGACGAACACAAACATGGATGATCACCGAGTGTTCAAACGGTGATGTCCAAGTCTTGAGGACGGTCAAAAATGGGGTATCTACACATGCCCATGTAATAGATGTTGTATCTAAATTTTGCACAAAGAGGAAGATAAAGGAGATCATGTCAAAGGAGAGAGCATGCCTCTAGAGAGCAACACCCACATTGATATACAGCATGTCAATTATCAATCAAACATTACAGGCTTAGTTAAACTGATGAGAAGTACCAATTTCTCGGATCTTCAGTTGGACTACTTGAGGCAAATTCCATTGTTCGATGGTTGGGGTTGTCCACTATAACTAGCTATACCAGAATACAGTGCTAGTTTTTTTTTTTTTTTTTTTTTGTAACTTTGATAACTTGTAGTTGAAAACACTTGACAACATATATATAAATCAATGATATACTTCTCACACACCTATGTGCTTTGATGGTATATTTGGTGTTGATGTGTTGCATGTGCTAAACAATATAAACTATGAACATTCACATCTATTTTCTTATGTTGAAGTTTGTGTGAATGTTCACATCTTAATTTATGTTCAATAAATGTGAATGTTCAAATTATGTTCTATGTTTACTGTAGCTGATTACAGATGTTAACATTCACATTATACATTAATTAGGTGTATGATCTTATTAGAATTAATGTGAATCTTCACATCTATTTATTGCATTGTGAATATTCACATCATACTGTGGTTGACTACATATATTAATATTCACATTTTACATTAATTAGGTGTACGACCCATGAACAAACATATCAGAATTAATGTGAATCTTCACATTTATTTATTGCATTGTGAATATTTACATCATGTTTGTATCTAAATAAACAAAATGGTTCTTGAATATTCACATCATCAATATTACATAATGGTAATGAACACAACAAAAACATATACACCATTCAATATTATATGAAAATGCAAATATTAACATTAATTGATAATACATATGACAAAATTCTAGTACAAAAAACCAAAAATCCAAAAACAAAAAACCCATAAAATCTCAAACTCTCCAAAAAAAAAAAAAAAAACCATCACCCACATTCTTATCTTCATCATCTTCATCATTATCACTGCCCATGCAATTCCATCATTACACCAATCTAACAATAACCTCTGCATGTTGAACCCCCATTGATTTGGCAAGCAAGAACATACTTTGAAGCTCATCATCACTGTCCAAATTACACCTATTAATCCCAAGTAGCTGATAGAACAATGAAACACAATCAGTAGATAACTCGCTCTATTTTTCACACACACTCCATGAAACGTAAATAAGACAGCGCTCGCATCGCTCGTATCACATTTATTACAGTAGTACTACACCCATATGAGCACACCAACAACATGAAGGCATCCACCTGCTGCAAAAATACAAAAACAAGGAAGTGACTAACCACATTATAGTCAATGATATGTGAACACTTACATTGTTCGCATAATCTGAATTATCTAACCAAACAAAGATGAAACAGAACAAGTAGACAACTCATCCCATTTTTCATACAAACACTCCATCAAATGCGAATAACACAATGCGCAAACTGCATTTATTACTGTTGTACTGCAACCATATGTGCACACCAACATCATAAAAGTATCCATCTCCTGTAAAAACACAACAATACAAAAGTTAATAACCACGTTATAACCATGTGAAGAACAATACATACAATAACCCATACTATGTGAACATTCACATTATGCAAAATAAATGCCTATGTGTATAATTCCATTCCTAAATCCAGAATGAAAACTACCACCACCATCCTTACACAACATAAAACATTTAACATGATCAAAATCACACCACCAAAATGAGGTGACAATACACAACATGCAAACAACCCTTCACAATGATATAACAAATAAGATGTGAACATCCACATTGTTCACATACTCTGAATTACCTCGCCTACACAGAACCTCATTAAGCAAACAACAAAAACCTATCAAACAAACACTTGCATTACCACATATTCCAAAAAAATGCATAAAATCTAAATAATTCAAAAACAAAACATGCAATCCTCACATAAATCAAAGCATAACATAAAACGAACATAAATTCATACACAAAGTATATGCCAACATGTACATTTTACAATACTAAATCCAAACTGAAAATATCACCACCTTCATTACTAATAAGATGTGAACATCCACATTGTTCACATAATCTGAATTATCTCACCAACACAAAGCCACGTAAAATGCATAAAATTCAAAAAACAAAGCATCCAATCCATATAATTCAAAAAATAGAGCATCTAATCCATCACATAAATCAAAATATAAACTGAACATGCATTCATAACCAAAACGATACTAACCTTAATTATAAAATTCTGTACTCATCCTTTACCTCGAAAACGACTGATTTCACCCAGTTATACTCCAAACAATGTCACAACCGAACACCATTCGAGCTGTCGTCTTCACTCCCAAATCATCAAACCCTACCACAACTGCAACAATGAAACCCTAGCACACTGAAACCTTCAAACGAGTGAGTAAAAATTGAAATGTATCCAACTGAATCTGAATCTGAATCAAAAGCATGAATACTGCAAACTACCAAAAACAGAATGAACAAAAAAAAAAAAGGAAACATATATATTTGTTATGTGTATAAACACTATACATAAGGGCATAATAGTCTAACAAAAAATATAAAATTAGGAAAAAGGATCTCATGGAATAAAAAGATAAATACATGAAACTAAATGGGTTATAATAAACCTTTTGTGGACCTAATAGGTTTCAACAACTCTAAAATGGATTTATCAATAAAAATCTCTTTTTTAAACTTGGAAGATCCTTTTATAATTTCATGGTGTGATTATTTTACCATACTTTCTTAATTTCTCAATTTTTAATTACTACTATTTGTAAAAAAGAGATTGTTTTCATTATTTTAAAAAAGAGATTTTTATAATAAGAAAAATAAAATAATAAACCAAATTAAGATATATCCACACTTTTTTTAAAATAATTTCTTTTAAAATAAAATAATTTCTTATGTACACCTGGACTTTTTTTTTAATATAAACTTCTATTTTTATATAAAAAAAAAGTCCAGGTGTACATAAGAAACCAAAATATTATATATAATTTTTTTTTTTTCATTAAACACAAATTAAGATAATAGACTTCACATTAAAAAATACATGTGGGGAATATTGTATTGTATCTAATGGAAAAAAAATTAAGTAAAAAATTTGTTTATGAAGAAAAGAAAAAATATCTAGTGGCAATACATATTATATACAATGTTTAGCTATGTCTCAAAAAAATATCTTGAAAATTCTTTCAAAATGAAATATATGAACCATATTACTTGGATATTTTTCATGAAAAACCGGCTAGAGCTCAAACAAATTTATTATGATTTTGCTACTATAATTAAAACTCAATTTTCTTATCTTACTAAAAATTTTCGATTTGATAATACCATGGAATATATAGATACAAACTTTCTTTCCTTCCTTCGAGAAAGTGGAACCTTGCGTCATTGTTCATGTTGAATGGAAACAAAGGCACACTCTTGATATTACTCATGCTCTTCTTATCTTTACTTCATGCCTTGAGCGCTTTTGGGGGTGAAGTTGCTCTCACGGTTGTTTATACCATAAAACTGTGTTCTTACACCTTTCCTTGGTAATCAGACTCCTTATGAGTGCCTTTATGGCACTCCACCTGACTATAAATTCTTTACGCTGTGTTTGGTTGAGGGATTTGGAAAGAAATTTGGAAGCAAAAATGTAAAAGGCGTGTAAAATTATGTGAAATGTAGATATAATTTCTTCATATTTCACCTACCTTTTCACTTTTCCTTTTCAAATCTCTTCTCAAATTTCCTAATCAAATACAGCGTTAGATTCTTTGGTTTTGCCTATTTTGTGCTCCTTTAACCCTATAAATGCACTAAACTAGAACCTCAAGCCCGTCTTTGTTGTTTTTTGCGGTATGGCATCGAACATAAACGTTATTGTTATTGTTATTAAGATCCTCATTCCAATCATCATTGTGTTTCTCGCTATGTGATCTTCTAGAAACACAAAATGTTCTAAATTATGTCCAAATTCTCTTTACCCTCCACTTATATTCCACTTTTCACTGATCCCTCGGTAGACTGGTTTCTTGATGAGCTTGATACATATTCCGCTTCTGAGATCATGCCTATGGTTGCTCTTAAGGTGCTTACCCCACTTGTCGATCCTACCATTATTTCATCTAACTCCCTTGAGTCCTCTTCACTCATTGCTAATTGATTTTAAGTTGAATGCTTCAATATGATAACGTAACTAGGTCTTGTGTGGTCTCTCACCTCCCGCAGTATAACGGTCCATCTTTCAATTGAGCTTCTCAATCACCTCTATATGCTATTGGGCTGCACATGAGGGGAAATGTTAGATGTAATCCCATATTACCAATTTAAGCCACCCAAACTTAATTACTTAAAAATAAAATTGAAACACATTTATACTCTGGGAACCAAATTCACACATTTTAAATATTGCATACTAAAATTGCACAAAGTTCATATTAATTATTCTTTTTTATATATATTTAAATTGGACGGGTAGTTCTCGACTTGGTGAAGTCCTTTCATCACTTTATGCCACGTAAATTTTTTATTTTTCTTTTTAAAGCAAAAAAATTATATAGAGACCTTAGATTTGATTAAGAAGCCTTTTTTTATATATATATATATTTAAACAAAGAGCTTATATACTACTAGGAAAGAGTATGGTACACACTCCTCAAAGGATATGTACCATATGCACTTTATAATTATAAAAAATGATATAATTTCATACTTTCTGAGTCATAACTAAAAAGAATTTTAAAAAAAAATATCATAATCAAACACAAAAAAGTTATAATCAAAATCTCAAAATAATGTTATAACTAAAGAAAAAAATTAATCATAATTAAAGAAAAAAATAGCATAACTAAGAGTGCATATGATATGAGATGTATATAATAGGATTCTCCATATATTAATAATAAAAGAGTTTAAGAGTACAACATTCTAGGGTATACAAAACCTCTAGCATAATCAAATAATTGTGCTGAGATACAAAAAGGAAAAAAAGGATAAACAAAAAATCCTTCTGTGATGTTACTTTCTTGATTTGCAAGGATGTCTGCAACGGCATTGGCTTCACAGTAAACATGATTAATTGACTTCACCCCTAGGTAATGCAAGAGGTACTTGCAATCAGATATGAAATTGTTAAGATGGTGATACTCATTACTGTTTCCTAGAATGAGAAGTTTCAAAACTTGTGCATCGGTTTCAACTTCCAAATTAACAATATTTGGCTCCAGGTTATGACCATCTCTCATGACCCAAGGTTCAGCCTCTATGCTGGACATCACACCAATATTCTTGCTAAAACCAGTAACCTAGTGCCCAAATGGTCTCTAATAGTCCCTCCACAAAGGCTAATCCTGGATTTCCCTTAGCCGCACCATCTGTGTTGAGTTTGAAGGATCCAAACTTGGGAGGTTTCTAGCCCACTGCCAAGCAAGAACTGGTCCTAGTAAAATTATGGAAATTTGCAATATGTTGCCATTCAATAGCATTGGCTAGACTGAGGTTTAATTGATTAAGAAGGATCTTAACACCTGAGCAGCAACACAAATTATGGATAATAATTTTTTGTATCATTTTTTTTTTGTTTTATTTTTACTTACTTGATTTGTACACGCATCACATTTGACAAACGCTAATTTAATTTTAATTTTGAAAGAATTCTCAAGAAACAACCCATTAAGGCTGTATTTGGTTGGAAGATTTGCTGAGGAAATAGAAAATGAAAGGGAAATAAAAGAAAATAAGAAAAAACTGATAGGATTCAAATTTCAAGTTATGTTTGGTTGAGTCGGGAAATGGAGAAAGAAAAAGCCTAAAGTAAACCCAAAAGACAAAAAGTGGGATTACATTTTCTTCCCACTTTCTTTTCTCCAATATTTCCCATTATAACCAAACAAAAAAGTGATATTACATTTTTTTTTCCCATTTCTCTCATCAAATCCTCCAACTAAACACAATCTAAATAGAGTTATAATTTTCAAACAAATTTTAGGAAAAGGTTTCTCTCCAGTCCAAATCGGACTGGAGAGTATTACTGGGCCTCCATGAGTTCATCACAGAATCTGCATCAATGATTCAAATCATTAAATGTGTAAAGCTTGTCGAGTAGTTTATTCTTTCAAAAAATCACGTTAATCGGATATCGATAGCTACTTGATCAGATTATATTTGTATTAACGGTAAATATATTTATTTTAAAAATCATACTTGCCGTTGACACAAATATAATTGATCAAATAACTATCAATATCCGATTAATGTAATTTTTTATAAAAATAAATTAGTCGATAAATCTTACATATTAAAGGGTCCATATAATGGCCGTAATAAATCCACAAAAACTCAACAATACCCTTGAGATACTCAACTACAGAGAAACCTCACCCAAATTTCAAACAAATGCGGAATTGAAAAAAGTTCAAGTTTGCCAGCTTGAGAGAGCGAAGACATTCTAAGATCGGACGCAACAAAAAGTCCAAAAAATTTTCATTTTCAATTTGTGTCTACTTTTGGTCTCATCATATGCACTAGAGTGACAGTTTGCCGAACCAAGTGATTCCTAAGAGAAACAAAGCTCCACCATTTGTCCTCACTCTACTCTCTCTCCACTTTGTTTGCGACGCCTATTTTGACCTTGCGTTTCGTAGCTTCACTCAATTTCTTTGTTTAGAAGAGGTTAAGGTCTGTTCTTCTACACACCCTTCACTGTTTCTTTGATCTTAAATTCATGCTTGCACTTCAATTTTAAGTGTTTGATGTTGTTTTGATAGATTCCCTATCTGGGTATGATTTGAATTTGGTTGTTTGATTTGAAGTTTTGTTCTTTGATTGCTTCTTGTATGTGGAATAATTAAGAATTTATTATATCTTTTTGTGTGTTCTGTGTGTTTTGTTCTTTTGGGTTTTTCATGAGATGTGATTTTGAAGATGTTGGTGATAATTACATATAAAATATCAGAAAATACAAATAATAAAAGTTACAATAACTACTATAAGGGCTGAGGCGCGGGAAACTTGCTCTCTTTAAGGAGATTCAAGCCCTCTGCGGTTAGGCAAAGCCTCACACTGGTGCAGCAGAAAAAACCTTGACTTGTCCCCCCAGGATACAACAGCCCGACTAAGTCGTATGGTTCACCAATACTGCACAATTGGTTGAACTCAAAACTTTATTACACACACCCTTTTTATTTGCCTGATAATCTCGCTCAAGACATAACAACACAACAAAAACTTCTTCTCTCGTATGTTCTAAGATATGACATAAGTTCAATATATATAGAAATGAAACTTCTTAGGCAAGGTTCAGGATGGATAAGAATTGGTGGACTTGACCAAGACCTTGGATGGCTTACCTTGGAAGTCTTTGAGTGGATAGGAATGGGAAGACTTGGAGAAGACTAGGAAGACTTATTTAGAAAGTCTTGGAGACTAAAATGGGAAGCAAACTAGGTAGAAAAGAAAAAAGAAGCAACCTATGACACATTATAATATTAAAATACCTGCTAACAGAAGACTACATGTTTGTGCTATGTCTCAAGTTGGAGTACTGATGATCTTGCTTTTGCATGGTACCGAAAATTTTATATGGATGGTCAAACATGAAAGAGGAATTTCAATAGTTACAATGGTAGGTGTATTATATCCATGTATTGGTGTTCCCCTATATGAAAGAGGCAATGAATTTCGTAGAATATGACTGCCTCACTGCCTGTTGTCCCCAAGTAACCCAAAGAAAATCGGCCTACGAACATGACCCAAAATACCTAAGCCAAGTTATATACCGAAGATAAAATAAAATAAAATAAAAAACAATTTATTTAAAGCAAGCTAGTGGTGTCTTATATACCAAAGATCATTTATGCAAATTGATTGCAAAATTAACAATTTATTGGACCATGTGTGCTTCCACTTTTTATGTGAGATGATCCTTTTCTCACAGAAATATAGTGGACCATGTGTGCATCCACTTTTTATATGATATAATCCTATTTTGGGATTCTTTTAGTTAACATCATCATAGGAGGCGTTTATATCCTATTTATGTTTGTAGAAGTGACTAACTTACTTATCCTGCATGAACCAATATGAAAGTTACTTTACAATAGTAAACTTCATTATTTAACCATAGAGGAGAATCTGGACTATATTTTCTAATGGCAGAAACAAAGAAAGTAGGAACTTTCATATGTTGCTGAAAATTGGCATAAATTCGGCGAAGTTTAGATGTGAACTAGACAACTAAATTAGAATGAGAGAAGAATTCAGCAGAAAAATCAGAATATTTGGTTGAATTCGGGAAAAAATTGGTTTCAGAATTTTGTAAAAAATTGGTCATTTTAACGAGTGTTAAGCTGGAAATTCAATTGAAGTTTACAAGATTTCGGTAGAATTTGCCGGATTTAGCCAACTAACTCCACATTCAAATTCAAGCTCCTAGTTGAGCCAATATGATTAGGACTATTTTAATGGGGCTTGGGGGCTTTTTAGTGCTCCTTGATAATCTTGCATTATTATTAATGTTCTTTCTTGACCTCCTTTCCCTTTGTCTGTCTATGCTTTCCTCTTCTACTTTTCACGTCGACATTTTTTTATCCAAAAATGTACTTTTGCTTTCATTTTCTGTCCATCTACTTTAGAAGGCCTTGGTATGATCTTATTTTATTAAAAATATCTATATTTCATAATAGTTTGAAATGAATGTAGTGTGATCCAATTTCACCATTTTTTGAATTTATTTCAAACTTTCTTGGAACAGCATAAATAGTACATTGGAAAGATGGATCAGATCACCAATGTTGTGGAATATGAGGCCATTGCAAAGGAGAAATTGCCAAAGATGATTTATGACTATTATGCATCTGGTGCAGAGGACCAATGGACTCTCCAAGAGAACCGGAATGCATTCTCAAGGATTTTGTAAGCTCTTATCTTAATAATTGTATACCCCTTGCAGAGTTCTCTCTCTCTCTCTCTCTCTCTCTGGTGATTCGTGGGATTGCTTTCTACTTTCTACAAATATTAGGAACAAACCATGCCAAAAGACAAATTTCCACCATTATTTATTTATTTATTTTGTAGGCCATGATCAATGGTTGAGCTTTTATTTCAGGTTTGATTTTGGTGCTTCTCTCTAAATGTATAATTTTTCATTCAAAAAATAGGTTTCGACCTCATATGCTTATTGATGTAAGCAAGATAGACATGACCACAACAGTGTTGGGCTTCAAAATTTCAATGCCAATCTTGATTGCTCCAACAGCTATGCAAAAAATGGCCCACCCTGAAGGTATATGCCCCTGTTTCATTGAATTTGTGCACTAGACTAAAGATAAACCAAACCAAACCAAGCCTTAAGTCCCGTCAAATGGGGTCGGCTGCATGAATCTTTCTTCTCCACTCGACTCTATCCAAGGCCATTTCGTTAGTCAAATTAAAGAGATTCATATCTCTATTTACTACACCAGTCCACGTCAATCTAGGTCTACCCCTTCCCCTAACATTACCATCTACCGTCACTTTATTGCATCTCTTCATTATTGGCTCTGGTAGTCTCCGTTGTTTATGACCGAACCATCTCAATCTATTCTCTCTCAACTTATTTTTTATTTGTATTACTCCTATCCGTTCTCGAATATACTCTAGTCTTGCCACACATCCACCTTAGCATTCTTATCTGAGCAACGCACTGAACTAAAGATAATGACCTTTATTAAATTGCTATGATTATTTTTTTTTTTAGCCAAACTCTATAGTTGGTGTGAATTTTTTATACGTGCTTATCATAAACATTTAGAGAAGGAACTTGTTTATTGTTTCACCTTTTCACAGATATTTAATCCCAAATGTTTAATTCTGGTGCAGGAGAGGTTGCAACAGCAAGAGCAGCATCTGCTGCCGGCACAATTATGGTTCCGTTTCTCATCCTCGTTACTTCTTTTTATTTGAATTTCTTAATGTCTTACAGTTTGTTCCATAGTTCTGGATTTTGTTTGAGGATCAATTGGGTTTTGGTGCTACAGCAAGTTTAATTGTTATTACCGTGTAATGTGCCTCTTTAATTCACTTGTGCATGGTTCGTTGTTTCAGACATTGTCCTCGCTTGCTACTTCCAGTGTTGAAGAAGTTGCTTCTACAGGACCTGGCATTCACTTTTTCCAGCTCTATGTAAGTAGAGAATTCATCTCTACTGTTTCTAATCTTTGAAACGATAATGTATTAAAATCCTGATTTATGTTAGAAAAGCTTCAGTTATTCAATACTTTATCCCAGTTTGCATATGGTTAAGAACTATAGAGTTACCTACCAAAAAAAAAAAAACCTCTGAAATTGAAATGGTGCATCTAATAATTGCTCAACTCTAAATTATCTTTGAAATTTATGGATTCTTCCAATAATTCCAGTACCTGTCCACTACGGTCATCCTAAATGCTTAAATCCTAGATACAGTTTCCTAAATATGTTCTATCCAGTATCTTCATTCATTTTTTCATTGCGTTTCCAGTCATTTGAGAACTCCACATTATGTAGGGCTCTTAATGTTGTTAATGGGTTGGGATTTCTAATATGTTTGTAAATTCGTATCATCTCATACTACCCACTTTTCTTTCAGATGATCAAAGACAGACATGTGGTTGCACGACTTATTAGAAGAGCTGAAAGGGCTGGCTTCAAGGCAATTGCTCTCACTGTGGATACTCCAAGGCTTGGCCGTAGAGAAGCTGATATTAAGAATAGGTGAATTGAAACCGAAAAATTCAATTTTGTTTAAAACCAACAATTTAAAAGACTTGGTTAAGTCTTTCTTCTCTACCCAATTATTATTTAAACTACAAGAGGTTTTTTATGTCCTAATTTTTTTATGTGGGTTATCCTATGGACATTGTTGTTAGAATCATGCGATTCATAATTTGATAATTGCATGGAATGATATCGTTTTCCCAAAATAGAAAAATAAAGAAGAAAAGAGATCAATTAATTATATTGATTTACGTGATTTTATATGTATATACATGTATACAATTTAATTATATTGATATTTATTTCATTTTAAACACTATTTGTGGATTTTTATATGGATATACGTATATAAAATTATATATTATATATTAAATAAAGTGAATTTAACGGTTCACGATACAATCCACAATTCACTATTTTAACAAAAACGATTTATGATTTGACAACAATGCCTACAGATTTAGTTTGCCATCACATTTGACATTGAAGAACTCTGAGGGATTAGATCTTCGGAAGATAGATAAGGTGAATGACATAAATGATTGACTTATTCTAGACTGATGGTTTTTATTTATCTACTGTGTTTGCCCATGACAAATTTTCCTGGTGATCATGCAGACCAATGACGCTGGACTAGCCAGACATCTTGCCGAACAAGCTAACCAGTCTCTTAACTGGAAGGTGAGGTCTCTTTTTCTAGTGTGAGATTTCTTGAACTTTAGTTGAAAAGTTATCATTTGAAATGCTTGGGCTTTTTTTTTTTTGTTTTTTTCAGAAACAACAAAGAAATGTTTGAAAATGCCCACCATTTTCTTATCATTCTCATTCTTCTGCGATTTTTTTTTTTTTTTTTTTTTTGAAAAACAATTTTTTTTGTGTTTCCTAAAATGTGAGTTATTTTCAAAAAAAATTCTCAAAAACAATCTGAAAAAATGTAAGTAGAAAACAAAAAAGTGAAAAAATAACCAAAAATAGACCCCTTTTCTTTGGCATTTTGGACAGGATGTAAAGTGGCTTCAGACGATCACCCATTTACCAATCCTATTGAAAGGTGTTTTAACTGCTGAGGATGGTAAGCAAGATAGTGATAAAATGAGTTCTCTTTTCCTTCTTGAGGTCCTACTTGCTAATGTTCTCATCAATGTAGTCCACATTTTTGGAAAATAATGCAGCAAGTCTAGCAGTACTAGCT